>CM077189.1:35981427-35996427 GCA_039654105.1 Coreius guichenoti | reverse complement strand
TGTGTGTGTGTGTGAGCAGTGACTGTGAGTGTGTGTGTGTGTGAGCAGTGACTGTGAGTGTGTGTGTGTGTGAGCAGTGACTGTGAGTGTGTGTGTGTGTGTGAGCAGTGACTGTGAGTGTGTGTGAGCAGTGACTGTGAGTGTGTGTGTGTGTGAGCAGTGACTGTGAGTGTGTGTGAGCAGTGACTGTGAGTGTGTGTGTGTGTGAGCAGTGACTGTGAGTGTGTGTGTGTGTGAGCAGTGACTGAGTGTGTGTGTGTGTGAGCAGTGACTGTGAGTGTGTGTGTGTGTGTGTGTGTGTGAGCAGTGACGCTGTGAGTGTGTGTGTGTGAGCAGTGACGCTGTGAGTGTGTGTGTTTGTGTGAGCAGTGACGCTGTGAGTGTGTGTGTTTGTGTGAGCAGTGACGCTGTGAGTGTGTGTGTGTGTGAGCAGTGACGCTGTGAGTGTGTGTGTGTGTGAGCAGTGACGCTGTGAGTGTGTGTGTGTGTGAGCAGTGACGCTGTGAGTGTGTGTGTGTGTGAGCAGTGACGCTGTGAGTGTGTGTGTGTGTGAGCTGTGACGCTGTGAGTGTGTGTGAGCAGTGACGCTGTGAGTGTGTGTGTGTGAGCAGTGACGCTGTGAGTGTGTGTGTGTGTGTGAGCAGTGACGCTGTGAGTGTGTCTGTGTGTGAGCAGTGACGCTGTGAGTGTGTGTCTGTGTGTGAGCAGTGACGCTGTGAGTGTGTGTCTGTGTGTGAGCAGTGACGCTGTGAGTGTGTGTCTGTGTGTGAGCAGTGACGCTGTGAGTGTGTGTCTGTGTGTGAGCAGTGACGCTGTGAGTGTGTGTGAGTGTGTGAGCAGTGACGCTGTGAGTGTGTGTGAGCAGTGACGCTGTGAGTGTGTGTGAGCAGTGACGCTGTGAGTGTGTGTGTGTGTGTGTGTGTGAGCAGTGACGCTGTGAGTGTGTGTGTGAGCAGTGACGCTGTGAGTGTGTGTGAGCAGTGACGCTGTGAGTGTGTGTGTTTGTGTGTCTGTGTGTGAGCAGTGACGCTGTGAGTGTGTCTGTGTGTGAGCAGTGACGCTGTGAGTGTGTGTGAGCAGTGACGCTGTGAGTGTGTGTGAGCAGTGACGCTGTGAGTGTGTGTGAGCAGTGACGCTGTGAGTGTGTGTGAGCAGTGACGCTGTGAGTGTGTGTGTGTGTGTGAGCAGTGACGCTGTGAGTGTGTGTGTGAGCAGTGACGCTGTGAGTGTGTGTGTGAGCAGTGACGCTGTGAGTGTGTGTGTGAGCAGTGACGCTGTGAGCGTGTGTGTGTGTGAGCAGTGACGCTGTGAGCGTGTGTGTGTGTGAGCAGTGACGCTGTGAGCGTGTGTGTGTGTGTGAGCAGTGACGCTGTGAGCGTGTGTGTGTGTGTGAGCAGTGACGCTGTGAGTGTGTGTGTGAGAGCTGTGACGCTGTGAGTGTGTGTGTGAGAGCTGTGACGCTGTGAGTGTGTGTCTGAGAGCTGTGACGCTGTGAGTGTGTGTCTGTGTGTGAGCAGTGACGCTGTGAGTGTGTGTGTGTGAGCAGTGACTGTGAGTGTGTGTGTGTGAGCAGTGACTGTGAGTGTGTGTGTGTGTGAGCAGTGACTGTGAGTGTGTGTGTGTGTGAGCAGTGACTGTGAGTGTGTGTGTGTGTGAGCAGTGACTGTGAGTGTGTGTGTGTGTGAGCAGTGACTGTGAGTGTGTGTGTGTGTGAGCAGTGACTGTGAGTGTGTGTGTGTGTGTGAGCAGTGACTGTGAGTGTGTGTGTGTGTGTGAGCAGTGACTGTGAGTGTGTGTGAGCAGTGACTGTGAGTGTGTGTGTGTGTGAGCAGTGACTGTGAGTGAGCAGTGACTGTGAGTGTGTGTGTGTGTGAGCAGTGACTGAGTGTGTGTGTGTGTGAGCAGTGACTGTGAGTGTGTGTGTGTGTGTGTGTGTGTGAGCAGTGACGCTGTGAGTGTGTGTGTGTGAGCAGTGACGCTGTGAGTGTGTGTGTTTGTGTGAGCAGTGACGCTGTGAGTGTGTGTGTTTGTGTGAGCAGTGACGCTGTGAGTGTGTGTGTGTGTGAGCAGTGACGCTGTGAGTGTGTGTGTGTGTGAGCAGTGACGCTGTGAGTGTGTGTGTGTGTGAGCAGTGACGCTGTGAGTGTGTGTGTGTGTGAGCAGTGACGCTGTGAGTGTGTGTGTGTGTGAGCTGTGACGCTGTGAGTGTGTGTGAGCAGTGACGCTGTGAGTGTGTGTGTGTGAGCAGTGACGCTGTGAGTGTGTGTGTGAGCAGTGACGCTGTGAGTGTGTGTCTGTGTGTGAGCAGTGACGCTGTGAGTGTGTGTCTGTGTGTGAGCAGTGACGCTGTGAGTGTGTGTCTGTGTGTGAGCAGTGACGCTGTGAGTGTGTGTCTGTGTGTGAGCAGTGACGCTGTGAGTGTGTGTCTGTGTGTGAGCAGTGACGCTGTGAGTGTGTGTCTGTGTGTGAGCAGTGACGCTGTGAGTGTGTGTGAGTGTGTGAGCAGTGACGCTGTGAGTGTGTGTGAGCAGTGACGCTGTGAGTGTGTGTGTGTGTGTGTGTGTGAGCAGTGACGCTGTGAGTGTGTGTGTGAGCAGTGACGCTGTGAGTGTGTGTGTGAGCAGTGACGCTGTGAGTGTGTGTGTGTCAGCTGTGACGCTGTGTGTGTGTGTGTATCAGCTGTGACGCTGTGTGTGTGTGTCAGCTGTGACGCTGTGAGTGTGTGTGTGTCAGCTGTGACGCTGTGTGTGTGTGTGTATCAGCTGTGACGCTGTGTGTGTGTGTGTGTGTGTGTCAGCTGTGACGCTGTGAGTGTGTGTGTGTGTCAGCTGTGACGCTGTGTGTGTGTGTGTCAGCTGTGACGCTGTGTGTGTGTGTGTCAGCTGTGACGCTGTGTGTGTGTGTGTTTGTCAGCTGTGACGCTATGAGTGTGTGTGTGTGAGCTGTGACGCTGTGAGTGTGTGTGTGAGCAGTGACACTGTGAGTGTGTGTG
Organism: Coreius guichenoti; assembly: GCA_039654105.1. NCBI lineage: Eukaryota > Metazoa > Chordata > Actinopteri > Cypriniformes > Gobionidae > Coreius > Coreius guichenoti. Next base: position 35,993,435 of record CM077189.1, on the reverse strand, counting down.
TGAGTGTGTGTGTGAGCAGTGACGCTGTGAGTGTGTGTGTTTGTGTGTCTGTGTGAGAGCAGTGATGCTGGGAGTGTGTGTGTGTGAGCAGTGACGCTGTGTGTGTGTGAGCAGTGACGCTGTGTGTGTGTGAGCAGTGACGCTGTGAGTGTGTGTGTGAGCAGTGACGCTGTGAATGTGTGTGAGCAGTGACGCTGTGAGTGTGTGTGAGCAGTGACGCTGTGAGTGTGTGTGAGCAGTGACGCTGTGAGTCTGTGTGAGCAGTGACGCTGTGAGTCTGTGTGAGCAGTGACGCTGTGAGTCTGTGTGAGCAGTGACGCTGTGAGTCTGTGAGTCTGTGTGTGTGTGTGTGTGAGAGCAGTGACGCTGTGAGTGTGTGTGTGAGCAGTGACGCTGTGAGTGTGTGTGTGTGAGCTGTGACGCTGTGAGTGTGTGTCTGTGTGTGAGCAGTGACGCTGTGAGTGTGTGTGTGTGTGAGCAGTGACGCTGTGAGTGTGTGTGAGCAGTGACGCTGTGAGTGTGTGTGAGCAGTGACGCTGTGAGTGTGTGTGAGCAGTGACGCTGTGAGTGTGTGTGAGCAGTGACGCTGTGAGTGTGTGTGTTTGTGTGTCTGTGTGAGAGCAGTGACGCTGTGAGTGTGTGTGTTTGTGTGTCTGTGTGTGAGCAGTGACGCTGTAAGTGTGTCTGTGTGTGAGCAGTGACGCTGTGAGTGTGTGTGAGCAGTGACGCTGTGAGTGTGTGTGAGCAGTGACGCTGTGAGTGTGTGTGTGTGTGTGAGCAGTGACGCTGTGAGTGTGTGTGTGAGCAGTGACGCTGTGAGTGTGTGTGTGAGCAGTGACGCTGTGAGTGTGTGTGTGTGTGTGTGAGCAGTGACGCTGTGAGTGTGTGTGTGTGTGTGAGCAGTGACGCTGTGAGTGTGTGTGTGTGTGTGAGCAGTGACGCTGTGAGTGTGTGTGTGTGTGTGAGCAGTGACGCTGTGAGTGTGTGTGTGTGTGTGTGAGCAGTGACGCTGTGAGTGTGTGTGAGCAGTGACGCTGTGAGTGTGTGTGAGCAGTGACGCTGTGTGTGTGAGCAGTGACGCTGTGTGTGTGTGTGTGTGTGTAAGCTGTGACGCTGTGAGTGTGTGTGAGCAGTTACGCTGTGAGTGTGTGTGAGCAGTGACGCTGTGAGTGTGTGTGAGCAGTGACGCTGTGAGTGTGTGTGAGCAGTGACGCTGTGAGTGTGTGTGAGCAGTGACGCTGTGAGTGTGTGTGAGCAGTGACGCTGTGAGTGTGTGTGAGCAGTGACGCTGTGAGTGTGTGAGAGCAGTGACGCTGTGAGTGTGTGTGTGTGTGTGTGAGCAATGACGCTGTGAGTGTGTGTGTGTGTGTGTGAGCAGTGACGCTGTGAGTGTGTGTGTGTGTGTGTGTGTGTGTGCAGTGACGCTGGGAGTGTGTGTGTGTGTGTGTGAGCAGTGACGCTGTGAGTGTGTGTGAGCAGTGACGCTGTGAGTGTGTGTGTGTGTGTGAGCAGTGACGCTGTGAGTGTGTGTGTGTGAGCTGTGACGCTGTGAGTGTGTGTGTGTGAGCTGTGACGCTGTGAGTGTGTGTGTGTGAGCTGTGACGCTGTGAGTGTGTGTGTGTGAGCAGTGACGCTGTGAGTGTGTGTGTGTGAGCAGTGACGCTGTGAGTGTGTGTGTGTGTGTGAGCAGTGACGCTGTGAGTGTGTGTGTTTGTGTGTCTGTGTGAGAGCAGTGACGCTGGGAGTGTGTGTGTGTGAGCAGTGACGCTGTGTGTGTGTGAGCAGTGACGCTGTGAATGTGTGTGAGCAGTGACGCTGTGAATGTGTGAGAGCAGTGACGCTGTGAATGTGTGAGCAGTGACGCTGTGAGTGTGTGTGAGCAGTGACGCTGTGAGTGTGTGTGAGCAGTGACGCTGTGAGTCTGTGTGTGTGTGTGTGAGCAGTGACGCTGTGAGTCTGTGTGTGAGCAGTGACGCTGTGAATCTGTGTGTGTGTGTGTGTGAGAGCAGTGACGCTGTGAGTCTGTGTGTGTGTGTGTGAGCAGTGACGCTGGGAGTGTGTGTGAGGGGTTGGATTTACTGTATTCGCCCTTCCAGTGTTTGGATGTGCCGCTCTTTCTCTTCCAGTGTTTTCTTCAAGCAGTTTATCTCTCTCTGCTTCTCAACAACCTCCTTCTGAAGCCTGTAGTTACTCTCCTCTAGAGTCTCACAGAACGCCTGGAGACACACACAGACAGACAGACACACAGACACACACACGCACGCACGCACACAGACAGACACACGCACGCACACGCACAGACAGACACATACAGACGCACGCAGACACACGCAGACACACGCACACAGACAGACACACACACAGACAGACACACAGACGCATACGCACACGCACAGACAGACACGCACACACACGCACACAGACAGACACACGCACGCACAGACAGACACATACAGACGCACGCAGACACACGCACACAGACAGACACACACACAGACAGACACACAGACGCATACGCACACGCACAGACAGACACGCACACACACACGCACGCATGCATGCACACAGACAGACACACACACACGCACAGACAGACACACGCAGACACGCACACACACAGACAGACACAGACACACACACAGACGCATACGCGCGCGCACACACACACACACACACACACATTTTGATTAACTCTTAATATTTGTATGTACTACACACAGACAGACACATGTGAAATGCATAACAGGCGTATAGAACACAATATAAACGATGACCATTATATGTCAATTAAAATTATCCTTGGCTCTCTGAACCCGTTCCTGTTGACCCCTGACCTGCAGGAGCGTCTTGTGCCGTCATGAATAATGAAGAGTGTTTTCTCATAGGATAAAGTCAAACATTATTTATGAGATTATTATGAGACACAGTTGCATCATCAATGTATAGCTCTTCTAAACTTGGAAAATAAAAATACCACAAACATGTTTTCTCCTAAAGTTAAAATGAACTGCAGTAACTAATGCCCTTCCTGTCCCTAGAGGTGTGTGTAGGGTTGGCTCCAGTCCAGTCCTGCATTTGTCACCGTCCGATGCTCAAACACACTGTGATCCCTCGTTACTCCGGACTTCACTTACTCTAAAACTACAGCAGGCATTAATAGAGCAGAACGGCTCTGACATTAACAATACTAACACCTCTGCTAACATCTATAAATGCAGTTTATTACAGAGGAATGATGTCCCAACCCAGAAGACTAACCCTCGAGGGAACCAGCGCCGCGTTCTGACGGCTTTAGGAGTGTGTGCAGTGGTTTCACACTCACTGACTTCAGCTGAACAACACTTTTCCTCTGTTTAGAGCTGCTATTACAGCAGAACTGAATTATAATCTTCCTGTTATGACTGTGAAGCTGTACTGTATAAAGCGCTGAGAAATTAAGCCGACTTACCCGACTCTCCTCAAGACTGTCAAACGGGCCGGGAGGTTCATCCAGACACAAGAACTCCCGAACCGCCACACTGAGGAACAGTTCAGGCCGTCACACACACACACACTTCAGTCGAGTGCTGCAGATTTATGCGTGTATGAGCAGTAGGGATGCACAGGGGCGGGAACTTTCCATGGGAACTTAATCTGGGGAATTATGGAAATATTCCAATTTGGAAACTTAACAGGAATTTATGGGGATTTATAAGAATTTATGGGAATTAATTGAACATTTTGGGAAATGTATATAAAGTGTATCATATACAAGCATAAATATAAACATTTTGTTTGGTCATAAGTGGACATCTTAGTTTTTTGCATTTTTTTTGCATATTGAGTAAATGTATTTTGATTTAAGAACTGGAAAACACAAGGAAGAACATGCTATTTTGCAGTGTAGCTGAATAAAATCAGCTGTCCGGTCCTGACGCGTGTAAATGTTCATGTATTTGTCATATGAATAAATTCGAAAATTATGTTGGCATTAGTGGAATTTCATTGGCATGGTTTAAATCATACTTATCTGACCGTTATCAGTTTGTAGCAGTAAATGAAGAGATGTCACACCGATCACAAGTTCAGTATGGAGTACCGCAGGGCTCAGTGCTAGGACCGTTGCTTTTCACCCTGTACATGCTACCACTGGGAGATATTATTAGGAAGCATGGCGTTAATTTTCATTGTTATGCTGACGATACTCAGCTCTATATTTCTTCACGCCCTGACGAAACTTACCAATTCACAAGATTAACGGAATGCATAGCTGATATAAAAAATTGGATGACTAGTAATTTCCTGCAACTTAATCCAGAAAAAACTGAATTTTTAATCATTGGACAAAAAAAACTCCACAAGTAGTAACCTAGAATACTGTCTAACACTCGATGACTGCTCTGTCAAGTCCTCGTCATCAGTTAGGAACCTGGGTGTGCTCTTTGATACCAATCTCTCATTTGAAAGCCACGTTTCTAGCATCTGTAAAACTGCATTCTACCATCTTAAAAATATATCTAAATTACGGCACATGCTTTCAATGCAAAATGCTGAACAGTTAGTTCATGCGTTCATGACCTCAAGGCTAGATTATTGTAATGCTCTACTGGGTGGTTGCCCTGCTCGCTTAATAAATAAACTGCAGCTGGTCCAAAACGCAGCAGCTCGAGTTCTTACTAGAACCAGGAAGTATGACCATATTAGCCCGGTTCTGGCAACACGGCATTGGCTCCCTATTAAACATCGTATACATTTTAAAATCTTGCTGATTACTTACAAAGCACTAAATGGTTTATCTCCCCAGTACTTGAGCGAGCTCTTAACGCATTATACTCCATCACGTCTATTGCGGTCTCAAAACTCTGTCCAGTTGATAATACCTAGAATATCAAAATCAACTGCAGGCGGTCGATCCTTTTCCTATTTAGCACCTAAACTCTGGAACAATCTTCCTAGCATTGTTCGGGAAGCAGACACACTCTGTCAGTTTAAATCTAGACTAAAAACACATCTCTTTACTATGGCATACACATAAAACATTTTTAATTTCTATTATTCAAATCAGTTAAATGATTGTTTTAGGCTGCATTAACTAGGTCAGCCGGAACCGGGAACACTTCCCATAACACCATGATGTAACGAGTACATCATAAGAAGAATGGCATCTACGCTAATGTTAGTCTCTCTGTTTATCCCGAGGTTTACTGCAGTCGGCCGGATCCGGGCCGTATCCAGACCAGATGGTGGACCTTAGCCTGGACATGACGACCATATCCCTGAAGTGTCTGTAGAGACCGTGTCAATTAAACTCCCCCCTGTAAATGCCGCATCGACACGACATCCTCATTAAACCCGTCCCCGGTGTGACGACTCCAATCTTTCGAATAATCCTATGAATATCTATTGATCTAATATGACTTCTGACCTGTAATGTTGCCAGAATCATAATCATACACTATTTGTTCGTCGGCCAGAGGAGAACTGGCACCCCGACTGAGCCTGGTTTCTCCCAAGGTTTTTTTTCTCCATTCTGGCCCTGAAGGAGTTTTGGTTCCTTGCCACCGTCGCCTTTGGCTTTTGTCTTGCTCAGTTGGGGACACTTAAATTTCAACTATATTACTGATCTGCCCACATTGACACTATATGATAATTGAAATGAGCTGATGACATCACCGTTTTCTCCAGAGCGGCTGTACAGCCGAATCAAATTCTGTTGCATTATTTTCCTGTTACCACTGTGAAGCTGCTTTGAAACAATTGCCATTGTAAAAAGCGCTATATAAATAAAGGTGATTTGATATTGATATATTTCCCAAATAATTACTTCTAATTTAGTAAATATGTAAAATAAATACATTTTTATTGCAGCAATTGTTATGCATGTGTAATTTGTTTCAGTGTCACATGATCCTTCAGAAATCATTCTAATATGATGATTTATTATCAATGTTGGAAACCTGTGATTGATTTTTCAGGATTCATTGATAAATAAAACGTTAAAAAGAACAGCATTTATTCAAAATAGAAATCTTTTCTAACAATATACCGTAAGTCTTTTCTATCACTTTTTATAAATTTAACCCATCCTTGCTGAATAAACGTATTCATTTCTTTCAAAAAAAAGAAAGAAAAATATTACTGACCCCAAACTTTTGAACGGTAGTGTATATTGTTACAAAAGACTTAAAAATGCTGTTCTTTCACTTTTTATTCATCAAAGAATCCTGAAAAAATTAATCACAGATTATAAAAAATATTGCGCAGCACAACTGTTTCCAACATTGATAATAAATCCTCATATGAGAATGATTTCTGAAGGATCATGTGACCCTGAAGACTGGAGTAATGATGATAAATTCAGCTTTGATCACAGGAATAAATTATATTTTAAAAGTATATTAAAATAGAAAAACAATATTTTAAATTATAATAATATTTCACAATAGTACTGTTTTTTCTGTATTTCTGATCAAATGTGCATGTTATAGAGGAATGCACAATGCATGGGGGAAGAGTAGTGTGTGTGTGTGTGAGATTGAGGAATGTGCAGGGTAGATATTCAACTAAAATTGCATTAAATCTGATTATGCTGCAAGATTTTTTCAACTACATTTAAGTTCCTATTAAATTCCCATTTTATTCCCGTTAATTTCCATGGAAAGTTTCCAGCCCTTGTAAATTCCCGAGACTGTGCAGCCCTAAGGAGCAGAGCTCACCAGTTGGCGATGTCTTTATGGGCCACGAGGTTCTGGAGGAAGGCCTGCAGGCCCAGCTGTCTGTCCTCCAGGAACTCGGCCTCATAGTTGTCTTTGAACCAGCGCTTCGGAGGAAGAGACAGTCTGAATCCAGGGAACATCTCCTTCAGCTGAGGAAGTGGAGCGGTTCGGTCACACCATGTGCTTTATGAGTAACGTAATCACCTAAAAACCCCAATCTTCCTGACCTTGTCGTTGAGTCTGGAGAAGTCTGTGTAGCGTCTGAAGACGACCCAGCTCTCGTCCAGAGTCTTCCTCACCAGAACCTTATAGACCTGCAGCAGATCCACATTTACTGTCACTTCTACACGAGATGCAAATGAACTCATGACGGCATTTTGAATCAGTGGTTAGGAACATGTATCAAACTGCCAAAGTCACGTGATTTCTGTAAACAAGGCTCCGTTACATCATATTCTGTTTTGACTGCTCAATCAGTTTCATAATGCAGCCATTGTATAATAATAAAAGGAAGTGCAGTAGTTAATAGCCAAACCCTCCATAAAACACAAAACAAGCCATGCAAAATAATAAAAGGACACACATTATACAGACGTCATATTTCATGGTATTTGGTGATGTGTAGATTGCATTTAATAGATTACACTTTCAAGAAAGCATGTGCAGTTGGTTTGTTTTCATGCATGTTCTGGTTTCTCCCATCACTAGGGATCACTAGGGAACTGTGGGCGGGGCTGCAGCTTGTGATTGGTCAGACACATGATTCACATGATTCGCTCTGCATGTAAACAGACCTGCCGCTGTTACTGACTGTGATTTAATTCTGATAAACAGGGATAAGTGTTCAGACGAAGGCCCGACAGCGAGTTACGAGCCTTATCCACCCTCCTTTACTTGACAGATGAAATACAGAAAGATTTGCACATAGCATTTTACCATAAACCAACAAACTATCCAAAGATGAACCCATCCTAACTCCCTGGAGTGGCTACTATTGTGCCACTGTCACATGCAAAAACATTACAGTCACCAGATTACAGTGTGTGAAAACACACACATACACACACACTGAGAGTTCAGAGGAGAGCTCAAGAACCCGTATCACGTGTCAATCACACATGTTTGATGTGCTCTAATATACACCGATCAGGCATAACATTATGACCGGTGAAGTGAATAACACTGATTATCTCTTCATCACGGCACCTGTTAGTGTTTGACAAGGGCCAAATTGTGATGGCTAGACGACTGGGTCAGAGCATCTCCAAAACTGCAGCTCTTGTGGGGTGTTCCCGGTCTGCAGTGGTCAGTATCTATCAAAAGTGCTCCAAGGAAGGAACAGTGGTGAACCGGCCACAGGGTCATGGGCGGCCAAGGCTCATTGATGCACGTGGGGAGCGAAGGCTGGCCCGTGTGGTCCGATCAAGCAGACGAGCTACTGGAGCTCAAATTGCTCAAGAAGTTAATGCTGGTTCTGATAGAAAGGTGCCAGAATACATTGTTGTGTATGGGGCTGCATAGCCGCAGACCAGTCAGGGTGCCCATGCTGACCCCTGTCCACCACCGAAAACGCCAACAGTGGGCACGTGAGCATCAGAACTGTGTGTGTGGCTTACCTGGGGAACACATGGCACCAGGACGCACTATGGGAAGAAGGCAAGCCGGCGGAGGCAGTGTGATGCTTTGGGTAATGTTCTGCTGGGAAACCTTGGGTCCTGCCATCCATGTGGATGTTACTTTGACACGTACCACCTACCTAAGCATTGTTGCAGACCATGTACACCCTTTCATGGAAACGGTATTCCCTGGTGGCTGTGGCTCTTTCAGCAGGATAATGCTCCTGCCACAAAGCACAAATGGTTCAGGAATGGTTTGAGGAACACAACAACGAGTTTGAGGTGTTGACTTGGTCAATCCAATCGAGCATCTGTGGGATGTGCTGAACAAACAAGTCCGATCCATGGAGGCCCCACCTCTGAACTTACATGACTTAAAGGATCTGCTGCTAACATCTTGGTGCCAGATACCACAGCACACCTTCAGGGGTCTAGTGGAGTCCATGCCTCGATGGGTCATACCTCGACGGTTTTGGCAGCAAAAGGGGGACTAACACAATATTAGGAAGGTGGTCATAATGTTATACCTGATCGGTGTATATCTTCCATGGGGAGATGGATACAGCACTCCATCCACGCTGTAAATAATTCGAAGTCTTCCGTAATTTTGTCTGGCCCAACCAGAGGTTTAGTAAACAAGGCGGGCTACTTGCACCTAATGTAGATGGCATCTACTCCAGTAACATGTTTCTGGGGGAGGACTCACACACATCAGATGAACCGACACGAGTGAGTGATGACAGAACTAACCCTATGAAGACACTTTTGTAGTAACTTATGAGCTGAGCCCTGAGCTCCTAGAGCCCCAAATATACGATCTGAAGGACTCACGGTGAACTTGGCCCTCTCCTCCATCACCTCGTAGCCCAGGACAGTGGGTGTGATGGGCCGCTCCTCCCAGCCCTGTCCCGGTGGGTCCAGCGGGCCGTCTGTGTGCGGGGAGCTGCAGTATTCCACCGAGCGCTCGGAGCCATTGAGCCTGGCACGGGTGACGGGACTCTGGCATGGCGGAGTGGAGCATCTGTCCGGGGCGGCAGCCGCTCTCCGCGGGGCTCGGTCTATGGGCACCGGTACCGGGACAAACGGCGCAGCCATCACTGATACACACACGGCCTGAGGACACACACACACTTCACTGACGTTAGTTACACATCACTGAGACTGCACTGAGTCTGACACACACACACACACTTCACTGACGTTAGTTACACATCACTGAGACTGCACTGAGTCTGACACACACACACACACATACACTTCACTGACGTTAGTTACACATCACTGAGACCACTGAATCTGACACGCACTCTCTCTCTCACACACACACACTCACTCACTCACACTCTCTCTCTCTCACTCACTCACTCACTCGCTCACACACTCTCTCTCACACTCACACACACTCACTCTCTCTCTCTCTCTCTCTCTCTCTCACACACACACACACACACTCCTGTCAGCTGGAACTGAATGCGTCTCGTGATGATTCTGTTATTGTCCTGTTTATTACAGTAAAGCTGCTTGTATTGCATAACCCTCTATAGAAAAAGATTAGGCTCATCTCTGAGGAATATTAATATCCGAGTAGTTTATATACACACATTTACAGTCTGAGAGAAACGAGCGCGAATCGCCTTAGTAACTCGTGATTAAAGACAAACAACGCGAGAACTAAACCACATCGGAGTCACACCATGTTTAATGATCGCATGTAGCCCATTTGCGTTTCATATTTCCTATAATACTAACAATAATAATAAGTAAATATGTTCGTCTTTACTGTATGTTTTGCTCGCTGTTATTCCTCCATCCGCTGTCTGACTCTCGGCCGGAAATACGGATACGCGGAGGTGACGTATAACCATAACGGCCACTTGAGACAGAAATGTCAAAATATGTGCATAGATTAGCAATGAATAAATACTAATATTTAGATTTCTTTTCGTTTGGTTTGAGAGCGATTATTCCTAACCATTTAAATCGATTCGCGTGAACTGGACTGTTCAATATTTAGACGAGATGTTTGTTGTGTTTTAATCACTGGAGAGTCTTTTTTTTTTTTTTTGCATAACAAGAACAAGAACAACATACACATACAGAGGATCACAGTGTATTATTATCTATTACATTCATAATAGCATCAAATGAAACAACAGAAAGAATTTAAATAAAAAAAAAACTATACAGGGGAAAACTTACAAAAAATTCCAAAAACAAAAGGATTCAAAAATTCTATACATCCGTTTCGCTTTTTTATTTCGTGCATCTTTTAGGGCCTCAATATAGTGTTTAAGTTCAATTTTAAATAATCACTGGAGAAACGACACATGACCGTGCCGCGCACGCGCAGCATCAGAGTGACGCTAGAGAGGAAAATGACGCGAAGCCCAAAAGAGGCGGAGCTTCTTCTGCGATTGGTCAGACTCGCACGCCCTCGGTCACGTGGGCTCGGCGCGGCTGTGTGTGTTTCAGGAAGCGCGACTCGCTCTGTGTTGTATAGTTTAAGTGTTTGTTTGGTTTGTTTGATGTGAGTGTGTGTGTGTGTGATGGATGCTCGGCTGTGCGGGATGTTCGGCGCCGCGGCTCTGATCCGCTCGGTTCTGCTGTGCTTCGGTGTTTATCAGGATCAGAATCTGCAGCTCAAATACACTGACGTGGATTATCACGTGTTCACTGACGCCTCCAGATTCATCACACAGGTGACACACACACACATACACGCACACACATACATACACTCACATCATACATACACACACTCACATCATACATACATACATACACACACTCACACATATTCACTCACTCACTCACTCACTCACACACTCACATCGTACATACACACACACACACACACACACACTCTCACATCGTACATACACACACACACACTCACATCATACATACACACACGCACTCGCACTCACTCACACATCATACGCACTCACACATCATACATACACTTACTCACTCACTCACACACATCATACATACATACATACATACATACACATATACACACACACACACTGAGCACAAGCTGAAGTGAACATTAAAATGATTAAGAGCCTAAATATTTGACATTATTTATAGTTAAATATGTTTATTGCTGATCTGGGTTATGTTAGGTGGGTGTTTGTCAGCTCTTGGCTGTTTAATGAGATATAAGAATATAAGATGATATCTGAACACAAACCCTTCTATACTTAATAAACATGCAGATGAAATGCTTTAATAAAACAAGCATTCGTCAGTGAGTGTACTGATGATGATGTGTAAATGCGCTCCCGTAGAGAGAGGTCACAGAGGTCACAGGTCATCTAACCCTGTTTGAGAGGTCACAGGTCATCTAACTGCTGTGTGTGTGCAGGGCGAGAGTCCGTACCGCAGATCCACGTTCCGCTACACGCCCCTGCTGGCCCTGATCCTGACGCCCAACGTCCTGCTGACCGCTCACTTCGGGAAGCTTCTGTTCTGTGCCTGTGACCTGCTGTCCGGCCTGCTGGTCCTGCGGCTGCTGGCTCTGCGCGGCGCGTCCGGCGGCTCGGCCTGTGTCTGCTGCGGCCTGTGGCTGCTGAATCCACTGGCCGTCGGCGTGTCCACGCGCGGGAACGCCGAGTCTCTGCTGGCCGTGCTGGTGCTGTCCACGCTGCTGTGTCTGGAGTCCAGGAGACGGACGTCCGCCGCGCTCCTGTTC
>CM077189.1:35958927-35971427 GCA_039654105.1 Coreius guichenoti | reverse complement strand
GTCTCTCCGATCGGGGTTAAACCGGATTAAATCAATGATTGGTCGTCTCTCCGATAGGGGTTAAACCGGATTAAATCAATGATTGGTCGTCTCTCCGATCAGGGTTAAACCGGATTAAATCATCTTCACTTGATGTGACTGGTTTGACTCATTATATCAGAACTGTGTTTTAAGCTTTAAATATCTTCTCAGCTGGACAGTAATTTTCAAATGAAAAAGGAGAATCTGAAACGGGAAATGTTTCCACAACACATGCATGGTCTTTTTGTCATACAAGATTTTTATTTTTATAAAAGTAATAAATATAACAGGAAGACCCACATTTGATTGTTTCTGCTTTGCAGTTACAAACTTGTGTAAAAGATTATCGTATCTTCTGTTAATATTTATTGTCCACATTGAATGCCAGCGGCAAAACGTCGTGTTAAAACCCTTCCTGAAAAAGTGCAAAAGGCCTTTGATATTTGCCATTAAACAATAAATACAAATTGTTGATACAAATGACCCTTCCAAAAAAGCCTCTCATCAAACACCGGAGCGCGTTTATTTACAGCCGTGCGTCTCGATGACAAAGTGCATTATTACTATTATCATTATTATCTTTACTTACTGACAGACATTAAAACAGTAGTTTTATATAAAAGTCGTAGATACAAGCCCAAAACTTTAGAGCCGTGCTCCATTAAACACGTCACATTTGGCATTATCAATGCTGAAGTCAATTTAACATTAAAATGTTTACATGATTTATTATTGAATGTTTATTGCTGATCTGCTTCAACATGTTAGGTGGTGTTTAATGAGATATAAGCTGATATCTGAACACAAACTTCAGATAAAATCCTTCAGTTTTTATACTTCAATACTTAATAAACATGCAGACGAAATGCTTTAATAAAACAAGCGTTTGTATAAACAATGTAATAAACTGAACCTTTGAATCTTTGACATAAATGTGAACTTGTATTTCAGGAGAAAGCATGAGAGACTCGCTCTCTCATATGTTTATTATTTTAATTGTTGTTTTATTTCTCATTTTTATGTTAGTAATTTTCTCCTTGTCCATGTTTGATGAACTGAGAGAAATATTAGCCTGACTATATAAAAATATAATGAAAGCTCAGCGAACGAACACTAACCACGTCCTGAAACTGACAGAAAGGGTTTTCTTATTCCGTGTTTTTGTCTTTTTGCCCAGTAAAAATATCTAAACATTCTTGAATCAAGATACAAGCAAAATGTCTAGACTAGATGTTAAGTCTTGTTTTCTGACATACTGGTCATAGGAAGTGAGTTTGTGTTTAAAACAAGAACAAATATCTGCCAATGGGGTCAGAAAAATAATCTTAATTCAAAGAGAAAACAAGTATTCTGACTCCATCGGCAGATAACTGTTCTTGTTTTAAGCACAAACTCACAAGCAAGACTTAATGGCCCAGTTCCACAGACAGGGCTTAGACTAACCCAGGATTAGGCCTTGGTTCAATCTGGGCATTTAAGTAGCTTTTATTAACGTGCTTTAGGAAAAAACATTACTGGTGTGCATCTTGAGACAAAACAATGACACAGACATATTTTAAGATATCAAGTTACTTTCAGCTCAAACTTGCATTTTAGTCTAGGACTAGCTTAAGCCTTGTCTGTGAAACCGGGGTAGATCTTGTGTCATTCTGCTTCTCCAGTAAATGTGTCTTGATTTATCGTGATATTTGTGCTGGAAAACGAGACGGAAGCACTGAGGAAGAGCCTCATTCTCTGCAGTGTTGAGCGAGTGTCGGGATGATCAGCTCCTGAAGGATTGATGACGGGATGAACGAAGCGCTGGTGCTACTGTATGAAGGCGTACGGGTTGATCTTGTTTGCGCCACTGCCCGTCACACAGTTGGTCATCATGTTCCTCTGGCCGTCGCTCCAGTGCGGAGGATCCGTCGGCTCTTGTTTGATGCAGTGAAGGATCCCGTGACCTTTGAACTCGTAGGCCGTTTTGTAGTCGTGCTGCACGTACCCTTTGTAATCGTCAGCGTAGGCGTCGGTGCAGTGAGAGTTCAGCGAGCCGGAGGCCGGCGCGTCTCTGTTCAGGACACACTTGAGAGGCCGCGCCGCTCCGTACGTGTTGTGATAGTGGCCGCCGTACGCCGCTCCCTTCAGCCGCTGACAGGAGAACTGCTCGCCGTACGCCACCTCCGCTTTCATCTGCGCGCCATCGTAGCCGCTCGGGTACCGTCCGTAGACGTCGCAGCCGTTCTCCGAGTCCGAGTCCTGCTCCACCTTTATGGGTGGCTCGGGCATCACGTGTGCGTCGTATCCCTCGCCGTGGCCTTCGTAGCAGAAGTTCTCACTCTTGATGACGTCGCAGCCGTAGTCGCTGTGCGCGGCGCTCCCGTACGTCTTCGGCACGAACGCGTCGGCCCTGTTGCTGTAATATCCAGGGCCCGGGCGATACGGTTTTCCGTAGTGTGTGTATTTCCGGGCGGCGGGCGGCAGGTCGACCCCGTGACCCGTCCGGACGGAGGAGCTTCTCGCCGGCCACACGCCGCAGTCCAGGCTCATGAACTTCTGGCCGCTCGACGCAGACTTGCAGAAGTTCAAGGGCTCGTCCGGACCGTAGTGAGCGTCGCTCTTGTACTTGATGTTGTCTTTGGAGAGGATGATGTGTGACCGTCTGAGAGCATCGTCTCTGTCACTGCCGGAGACAAACACACACAGAATCAGCACTAACCAGAACCTGCTGAGTTATCAGTCAGATCTGAAGATTTAGTAGGACAAATAAAGATGCAATTCCATCTAAATGGCTGAAAAGAAACAAACGTAAAGCTCTAAAGTCCTGACCCCTAACCGTGCGTTCACACGGCCGCCGGCAAGAGCGTCAAAGTGGCCGGAAGTCAATCATTCGAGCAGCGGCGCGGCACGTCTTGGGCGTCGAGGAGGCTTGAAGTCAGGTCAACTTTATGGTAATGAGCTATGACGCGGTTCAGCGGCAGCCAATCAGAATGTAGAAGTCCTGCTAGAGAGGATTCCAGAGAACGCAGTCCTGAAAACTTTGGTTCCCATCACATCCGTTCCCAAGCAAAATGAGAGGTTGATCTGTGGCGGGTTTGATAAGAAGCGCAACACCATTTATAGGCAACATTTTCGCTCTAGAACGCTTGTTTTTCAGCGGGAATGCAATTCATTTGCTCAAAACAACACCGATTTGACCAACTGCATTAAGGCCACACTTCAGTCAGGACAGTTATTGTAATGTAGGCTGCACACAAATTAATGTTAATTAAAGACCAAGGCTAGGAAATGCCTCCTATAAACTTCATGTTGAAATTAGACCAGCTCTTAACCATGAACACACAAATGGCTTTTAATTAGTTTATTTCGTTAGCAAACATGTAACTATAATTAAGTTCTTTCCATCTATAATTTTTTTTAACTTTCACATTTAAATGATTTCATGAGGTTAACTTTTACCCTACCTGTGGTCAGGCTGCACTAATACCGATCAACATGCTTGTGTGCTTTAAATAAAGTTTATAGAAAGACCAAGCATTCGATCTACGTCAGCGCGTCGGCAAATCTTTCTACAGCGTCGCTGGTGGCCGGAGCGGATGTTGACGCTCTCGCCGGCGGCCGTGTGAACGCACAGTAAGAAGTCGATGTGGAAGGACCTGAAAAGAGTGTCAGTGTCCAATCACATCTGTAAAGGAAAATGCGTCAAGATCCCTCAATCACATTCATGGCTGAAATGAGTCAGAACGCCATCATTCCTGTATTTGTGCAATATAACATTTGGTCCCTAAATATAGTAAATATAATAATATTTAATATATATGATAATAATAATAATAATATAATGTTCCCCAAGTGTTTTTTCAGAGTCTAGGTCAATTCAGCGCTTTATACAGAAGTTTTTTTAAACAGCTTTACAGTGACAAACAGGAAAACAACTGTTGCAAAATTCAGCTCAGTTCAGTTCAACTGGATTAGGGTTTGCACTAACTAAACTACAAAAGGTGATTAAAAGGGTTGTACATTTCTTCAGCACTAACAGCAACGGAGCAGGAAAGACTCTTACTTGTGCTCTAATGAGGCGAGAACGGCAGGGTTCTTGTGTTTGCCCTTCATCAAGCTGCTCTTCATCTTCATCTCAGCGATGGAGGGCAGCAGCAGCGGCACGGCCACGCAGAAGAGCGCCAGCTGAGGAGGAAGAGCCGCTCCGGACGCCGTCTTCTTCCTCTGACCGTGAAGGAACTTCAGTCGGCCCTGGAACTGCATCGTCTGGAAGCACAGCCGGTTCAGATCTGAGCACAGGCCTATGAACGTCACGGGCAGATGTCTAACACAACCACCTTCTGAATCAACCCTGTTTGTGTGCAGCGAACACTCCTGAAGGACACGGAGCCAGATCACGCCCGGAGAACTAGTTCTGGTGACTCGAGACCTGCAGCCAAACCATCAAAAGGGTTTGGAGGGAATTTAAAGGGGGGATCTAATGCTATTTCCTGCATTCTGACTTATTTACACAGTTAAAGAGTCGATTCTCATGATAAACATGGACAACGTTTAAAAACACGAGTTGGACGTATGACGGAGTATTTCTGTGCCAAACACACTCCTTCAGGATTAGAACAAGCTTCGGGAGTTTTTTCCACGTATGGCCCTGTATGACGTCATAAAGGGCGGAACTCCTTATATGGGCACTTCTCCCGGATGAGCGCACACACACTCTCACACACACACACACTCTCTCTCTCACACACACTCACAATCACACACACACACAGTGTGTGTGTGAGAGTGTGTGTGTATGTGAGAGAGAGAGAGAGAGAGAGAGAGAGAGTGTGTGTGAGAGTGTGTGTGTGTGTGTGTGTGTGTGTGTGTGTGTGTGTGTGTGTGAGAGAGAGAGAGAGAGTGTGTGTGTGTGTGTGAGAGAGAGAGAGTGAGTGTGTGTGTGTGTGCGAGAGAGAGAGAGAGAGTGAGTGTGTGTGTGCGAGAGAGAGGGAGAGAGTGTGTGTGTGTGTGAGAGACTCTTTAGCTCCGCCCACTGCACGCCTCCACGGACTCGGCTGTTTTCAGAAAGAATCGGTACAGTGTATCTGTCTTTTATAAATATGATAAACTAAAGACTCTTGGGAGATATGAAGGATCAACACTACTCTATAGATACTCAAGATTAACATGAGACTGGCAGAAACTGTGTGTGTTATGAATCTCATGGAGGTTATTAGAAGTCTTTGTTCTCTCACCAGAAATCCAGATGTGCTGTCCAGTAAGCAGCGAACTCGCAGGATAAAACAGCGGTTTAGGAAACAGGAGAACTCCTCAGACTGAAACAAAGTGCTGACCACAAAATCTTCACCTACAAGACAGACATGAGCGCTCAAACATCAGCACTGGCTCCAGTCATATACATGCATGTGATGTGTGTGTTCTCGCACCCGTGCCGCTGGGTAACGGCTGCTCCAGGCTTTGGGCCGAAGGGTTCATGGCCCAGTGCAGCTGCCGCCTGAACTCCTGCCGGTCGTCCACGTGAATGTAATCAAACACGTTCTGATGCATCACATCTGTCTGCGGAGAGAAAGAAAAGAGAGGCGCTGTGACCCAGGGGCTCTGACCCCATTAATGATGACCATTTCATACGGCCAACAAACCATATTCTGCTTTATTTATTTATATATATATACACATACAGGGTTCCCACACCTTGGTTAACTTCAAATTCAAGGACTTTCCAGGTCCAATACCCTCAAACTCAAGGACTTAATGTGGGACACACTCAAGTGAGAGCGAG
Source organism: Coreius guichenoti (assembly GCA_039654105.1). Taxonomy (NCBI): domain Eukaryota; kingdom Metazoa; phylum Chordata; class Actinopteri; order Cypriniformes; family Gobionidae; genus Coreius; species Coreius guichenoti. Next base: position 35,965,648 of record CM077189.1, on the reverse strand, counting down.
GTCACATCCTGTTTCCTTGTAAGAGACATTGTTAGTTTTCATGTGTCAAACACAACTATGCAAAAAAGCATTTTTTTTGCATTTATTTTTGGCCATATGACCGAGATCTGATATTCTATTTGTCGTATTTCTGTTTTGCATAAAACTGAAGGATATTCGGCACATCTTATACTGTATTCTAAAATGATCTGATATTCACTTTTGCATGGGTTTGATTGAAAAGAGCTTGGGCTCATGTAACCAGAAGTTTTAAGATATATGAATATGCTTTTAAGTTTTTCTTGCCTCATGGGTTTGCATTATCTTAACAAGCAAAGCAATTCAACATTACATTACATAAAATATTTGGGCAACAGATTATCACAAATGTTTTGTTTATTGAACACAATATACAGTCATTGACTGAACATATTTGGGTTCGGTGTAAGCGCTGAAACCGTTGCGGTACCATCGTAGTAGTTTCGTGCACGCGTGAACGTCGTGGCAAAGACGACACAAAGTACCTCACGTGGGACACACTTAACGTAACGCGTAAATACACAAGTTACTAACGTAAATCAAGCAAGCTAGTCTGCACAGGCCACGAAGTGTTGGCGAAATAACACATTAGTGGACCGGAGGGAATAATATGGAATTTTTTCCAGAAAACTTCTTGCACAGAATGAATTCAAGCACGTTCAAGGACCTGATCTATGTGTGTTTATTTTCAAAATCTTTTCAGGGCCTTGACATTTTTTTTTCAGATTCACAAACTTTCAAGGATTTCAAGGACCCGTGGGAACTGAATGTTAGACTTTTAGAAATATTCAAATATTAATACTATATATATATATATATTATACTATACACCGATCAGGCTTAACATTATGACCAAATATTGTGTTGGTCCCCCTTTTGCTGCCAAAACAACCCTGACCCGTCGAGGCATGGACTCCACTAGGCCCCTTTCTATCAGAACCAGCATTAACTTCTTGAGCAATTTGAGCTCCAGTAGCTCGTCTGTTTGATCGGACCACACGGGCCAGCCTTCGCTTCCCACGTGCATCAATGAGCCTTGGCCGCCCATGACCCTGTCGCCGGTTCACCACTGTTCCTTCCTTGGAGCACTTTTGATAGATACTGACCACTGCAGACCGGGAACACCCCACAAGAGCTGCAGTTTTGGAGATGCTCTGACCCAGTCGTCTAGCCATCACAATTTGGCCCTTGTCAAACTCGCTCAAATCCTTACGCTTGCCCATTTTTCCTGCTTCTAACACATCAACTTTGAGGACAGAGTGTTCACTTGCTGCCTAATATATCCCACCCACTAACAGGTGCTGTGATGAAGAGATCATCAGTGTCATTCACTTCACCTGTCAGTGCTCATAATGTTATGCATGATCGGTGTGTGTGTGTATATATATATATATATATATATATATATATATGGAATATTTGGTTATTAATATTAAATATATTACAATATATATATATAATGTAATATAATGTGTGTATATATATATATATAATGTAAACATTGGCCTTTTACAGTGGAATCTGTAGCTTTATTGTGGTCAGACGGCTCAGATTCCAGGATCTAACCGCGTGGTCATGAAGTGTTAAACGTCGCGTGACACCAACTGCCGAACGCACCAGATCCCAGCCTTCCCAAAATAAGCCTGCATGCTTAATTCTTCCTCTTCTTTTCTTTTGTCAGAAATGACAGATTCTTTCTATAATAGTGAAACTTGCCTCATACTTTCCATACACCAGGCACGCAAAGCTCTCTGAACATTTGCCTTGTAAAGCAGCAGTTCTGTACGACTGACCGCGTGAGATCCGCCGCTAAAAGAAGAAAACAACCCAGCGTTTCTGTGACTGAAGTCATTGTTCTTCACAGGACAGTTGTGATGACTTTACCGTGGTGACACACACAGATTTACCACAACAGCCTGGAATTCTGACCACTTTACACACACACACACACACTCTTACGAGGACTTGACATATCCTTATATCAGATATTGATCACGATCACGTCTGTCATGTGATGCGTGTGATGTTCTGATCACGTCTGTCATGTGATGCGTGTGATGTTCTGATCACGTCTGTCGTGATGCGTGTGATGTTCTGATCACGTCTGTCATGTCACGCGTGTGATGTTCTGATCACGTCTGTCATGTGATGCGTGTGATGTTCTGATCACGTCTGTCATGTGATGCGTGTGATGTTCTGATCATGTCTGTCATGTGATGTGTTTGATGTTCTGATCACGTCTGTCATGTGATGCGTGTGATGTTCTGATCACGTCTGTCATGTCACGCGTGTGATGTTCTGATCGCGTGTGATGTTCTGATCACGTCTGTCATGTCACGCGTGTGATGTTCTGATCACGTCTGTCATGTCACGCGTGTGATGTTCTGATCGCGTGTGATGTTCTGATCGCGTGTGATGTTCTGATCACGTCTGTCATGTCACGCGTGTGATGTTCTGATCACGTCTGTCTGTGATGTGTGTGATGTTCTGATCACGTCTGTCATGTCACGCGTGTGATGTTCTGATCACGTCTGTCATGTCACGCGTGTGATGTTCTGATCACGTCTGTCATGTGATGTGTGTGATGTTCTGATCACGTCTGTCTGTGATGTGTGTGATGTTCTGATCACGTCTGTCATGTGATGTGTGTGATGTTCTGATCACGTCTGTCATGTGATGTGTGTGATGTTCTGATCACGTCTGTCATGTATGTATGTGTGTGATGTTCTGAACACGTCTGTCATGTCACGCGTGTGATGTTCTGATCACGTCTGTCATGTCACGCGTGTGATGTTCTGATCACGTCTGTCATGTGATGTGTGTGATGTTCTGATCACGTCTGTCATGTGATGTGTGTGATGTTCTGATCACGTCTGTCATGTATGCATGTATGTATGTATGTATGTATGTGTGTGATGTTCTGAACACGTCAGAGATGTTCACGAGTCTTTCATCTGGAGTCCGAGTCAAGTCTGAAGTCTTTTGTCACGAGTCCGAGTCGAGTCTTGAGTCATTTCATGTCTTACAAAAACGAAAAATTATTATTTTATTTTTTTTTAGAAATTATACAAAATATATGACCTTTCTATCATCTGTTTTGTTTGTAATAAAGGTCCTAAGATGTAAGGGATACCCATTATAACGTAAAATACAAAACAATTGTCCTGGCAACAAGACGAGTAGTAATTTTCAATACAGTCGCTGAGTGGACACAAGATGGTGCCAGTCACGTTTGTTATACAGCGTTGTTATTGACAACAGACATTATCAGAAAATATCAAACCTCGGAATGTTTCCAGTTGTTTCAAGTCAATAGAAAACTGTACGCATGCTGATTGCGATACGTTAAAATATGCGCTTTAAGTAATAAATGGATTAACATATTTCTCTCGCTCTCGTAGACACACATTAACAGAAAGAAAAGCTGCATATACTACGAAAAGATTGATAAAAGTAAAACGTAGTGCTAGGTTTAAAGGTTAGGTTTTATTCATGTTTTAACAGGCTGGCAATCCAAAAGAGCCACCCAGCTACACCACGGTAAAACAGCTAGATGTGCAAGTTAATGTCACTAACCTGCGATGTCTAATAAAATGTCGTTCCGGTGTCTTTAATTGTTTTCCACACATTCTTTGCATCTAGCCGATCTGACATGGTAATAAATCCAAATGTGAGAACATATGGCACGATGGATCCTGTCATGTTCTGCTGTGATCTCACCTGGTGGAAGCCCAAGTAGTCAACGATGGTGGAGGACGCGTAGAAGACCATCCCATCACTGCTGACGACCAGCGCAAAACCTGCTAAAGACTGAAACACAACAGACTCGTCACTGTCTGCCCTGTGCCGTTTCACCAGTAAATAAACACACGTGATAATATTACTGTCTTTATGTGATGATGCAAGTTTAGTGATGCAAGTAGTGAGCAGAATTTATACATTTTCTTGATGAGCTTCAGAAAATATCAGAAATCATTTGAACACTCATCTAAACAGCAGTTTGTTCGTTCATTCATTCATTCATTTGTTCATCCAGTGAGTGTGTAAAGGTAATTTCTGATTCTGTATGATGGTTTTGTGACTGTATTTAATGTGAGGACTGTATCTGAGATCTTCATTATGACGAGCTCTGGGAAAACAGCACCTGCTGCTCGGAGCGGATTTGAGTTTAACTACAGAGATTTTTAAACAGAAATTCAGCCCTGAAAACGGATCATGAAAACTCTCTCTCTGTTTCTATTGACATCCTGATGGCTTTTCCTCCTTTCTCACATTGTCACAAAGACTTCAAAGGCACATCAAAAAGGTCACGAAAAAAACCCATTCAGAGTATTTCCACAGAAACTCTGGAATATTCTTCTCCTCTGGGATTGAGTCGGAAAGCTGAAGGCTGTGATTCCTCAAGTCACGCAACACATTGTCCCGCTTAATGAGAGTCTCTTGAGGAGCCGCTGCCTCTCATTCTGTGTGTTTAACAAGTCAACGGTGCAAACCTAGTCAATCAACTCACTAGTAAACCAGACTATTCTTCTACATTATGAATGCCAGTTACACACACACACACACACTCTCACACACACAAACACACACTCACACACACTCTCACTCACTCTCACACACTCACACACACTCTCACTCACTCACTCACACACACACTCACACACACTCACACTCTCTCACACACACACTCTCACACACACACCCACACTCTCACTCACACTCACACTCTCTCACACACACACACACTCTCACTCACTCACACACATCCATAGACGTAATGGTTTTTATACTGTACAATCTGTATATTCTATCCCCTTACACTAACCCTACCCATCACACAAAACTACAGCCATTTTTACATTATCAAAAACAAATTCTGTATGATTTATAATCTTGTTTCCTCATGGGGACTCAATTTATGTCCCCACAGTGACACGAGTCCCCATGAGTGTGTGTGCATTCAGGGTGAAGTCCCCACCAGGACAGAAAAACATGAACACACACACACACACACACACACACACACCTCTAGCAGCAGCTGGCTCTCAGGGACGAATGTGTCCGTCGTGTTGCGCTCCTTCCCGCTCGCGTGTTTCTCACGAGGGTTTTCCTGAGCAGCTGCTGGAACAGGAAAGAATACAGTAAAATACTTTGTACATTCATTTACATTACATTTTATTTCTTATTTGTGACTGGCATGAATTTTCCAATGTGTGAACAGTCAGCCCATGTGCTTCTCATAAAAGCATCTTTATGTTTCTGACAAACTGAAATGACTGTAATCATTACAGACTTGTGTACGTATCACAGCATTACAGTCATGTTCAGCTCTAGAAAACATTCCCAACCTGCGGTCCATCTAAAAGCTTAACACACACTGAGATCTTCATCTCACTCAAGAAATATCTCATGATCCATAAAGAAGTGAAGGAGGCTAAAACTGTGACTCTTGCAAACTCTCTCAAAACTATTAGAACCAGACGCTTCACGTGTGTCTCGACCCTTCAGTGAGTTTAAACTGTCTCAGTCATTTGCTCTGAGTTCTTTCTGTGGCTTCTCTGTGGGATTATTCCTGATCATGTGGAGCAGCTCGAGTGAGTGAACACAGACTGACACACGCTGAGCCCCGCCCACTCAGAGCCCCGCCCCTAACCGCTCTGACCAACCAGCACAGGAAACACACACACACACACACACACACACAGAGAGAGAGAGAGAGAGAGAGAGAGAGAGAGAGAGAGAGACAGAGAGAGAGAGAGAGACAGAGAGAGAGACAGAGAGAGAGAGAGACAGAGAGAGAGAGAGAGACAGAGAGAGAGAGAGAGAGACAGAGAGAGAGAGAGACAGAGAGAGAGACAGAGAGAGAGAGAGAGACAGAGAGAGAGAGAGAGAGAGACAGAGAGAGAGAGAGAGAGAGACAGAGAGAGAGAGAGAGAGAGAGACAGAGAGAGAGAGAGAGAGACAGAGAGAGAGAGAGAGAGAGAGAGAGAGAGAGAGAGAGAGAGAGAGAGAGAGAGAGAGACAGAGAGAGAGAGAGAGAGACAGAGAGAGAGAGAGAAAGAGAGAGACAGAGAGAGAGAGAGAGACAGAGAGAGAGAGAGAGAGAGACAGAGAGAGAGATAGAGAGAGAGAGAGAGAGAGAGAGAGAGAGAGAGAGAGAGAGAGAGACAGAGAGAGACAGAGAGAGAGAGAGAGAGACAGAGAGAGAGAGAGAAAGAGAGAGACAGAGAGAGAAAGAGAGAGACAGAGAGAGGCAGAGAGAGAGACAGAGAGAGAGAGAGAGAGACAGAGAGAGAGAGAGAGAGAGAGAGAGACAGAGAGAGAGAGAGAGAGAGAGACAGAGACAGAGAGAGAGAGAGAGAGAGAGAGAGAGAGAGAGACAGAGAGAGAGAGAGAGAGAGACAGAGAGAGAGAGAGAGAGAGAGAGAGGCGCTGGCCGAGCGAGGTGCTGCTGTCACGCGATCCAGTCTTCTGTCAGTCTGCAGCGTGTCTGACAGCCGGCTGGCGTGCGTCCAAGCCCTTGCGTGCAAACGGAGGAAGCCACATTAGCCTATAAAGACTTTCAGAAGAACAACAGCTGTTAAATATTGATGACTGCTGGCAGGCTGTGAATGCTCGCCGCAGAAGGTTAAGCCTCGATGTTATGGAGCCTAACGGTTCATTATATGTGCCATTGTGTGTCTCTATCTGCTGCTCATCATGT
>CM077189.1:35941427-35948927 GCA_039654105.1 Coreius guichenoti | reverse complement strand
TGTAATAAAACAAGAATCAACATCGGCTTGGTTTTAGGAGATGGCGAGTACTGAGGGATTTGAAATGTTGTAAAAGTGAAGTGGAGATGATGGTGTTATCACTCAACAGGTGAGTACGGTGTTTTATTGAACAGATAAACTGCCTTATGTACCTCTCTAACAGAGTTTATTGTAAAGCATTATCTGTTGCGAAAGCTCATGTTCATCCGTCACGCAGAGCCGAAACACAACCCAAACCATGTTCTTCCGCAAAATACATGCAGTTTTGCTTTTTAACCACTAGAAGTTACATAGTGTACCTTTAAATTTGAAAAGGAAAAAAGAAAATATAAAAATGAAAACTAATTCAAAATATTAGTAAAAATTATAATAGGATCTCAATGACACTAAAATAACACTGAATAAAATGAGCATGGATGAACACACACACACACACACACACACACAGAAGCACGAAGCCGAATCATGAGCTGCTGCTTCTGTCAAGGGCTTGAATGAAAACTCTACAAATGCAGAATAACAAAGACTGCAGAATATTCCAACAGCTGTGAAGACTGAACTCCAGAACAAGTTACAGCCAGAACATGGACAAGTGCTTTATATTGAACCTCGGCCTGTGACATCATCAGCCCTGTAGCCAATAAGAACAGCACTTCTCCTATCAACTTCCTCCATTTGCACCACGATAGAGACTTCAGACCCAAAAGTGGAGTGTGAATTCAGAAACATGTGAGCAGAAAAACAGCCTGATGAAATAATCTCACAGAAATATGAAGGACAAATGCTGACTCATGGATTGCGATTGAAGTATATAGAGAAATATAATGGACAGATTCACACATTAACAATCTCAGGCCGATGATGTCATGGTGACACGCAGCCAATCACAGCACTGAGGCTCCAGTGAAGAGCGTCTGTTTACAGCCCTTCAGACGATCTTCCTCAAACGCCGCCTGAGGCCTCAGGATCGCTGCCAAACGACAGTCACGCAACGCAGCCATGAAACACGCCATTCATTAGCCGCTAAACTGCTGTCTGCCCACACACACACACACCTCGCTTTTCCTGATGCCTGCAATTCCGTCTTTCCACTGGCCTTCATTTTCCAGCTTCCCACACACACACACACACTCTTTAAAAAAAGAAAAATCCCCTGATCTTCAGCTGCAGGTTCATGTATTCGTTTAGCAGGTGCTTTTGTTTAAAGCAAACGGATGTGATTTGTTGTGTGAGAGTCATATGATCAGATTCTTTCACACGGATCTCTAAACTCACAAAAGCTTTTCCGCAGATGCTGCTGAAGTGTGTGATTCTTCATTAGCTCATTAACAGATCGCGTTAACACTCACACGGTCATCAGAGTCCATGATGTGACCTGTGAACTCTGAGCTCATGTGGACGTTTGACAGATGATCTTCAGAAGAATAATGCAATAATAATCAATGATAATTCAGGCGTAATGCCTGACAGAGCAGCAGAAGACAAACTGACAAACTTCATGCAAAGAGTCTGAACAAATAAATACCAGAACTCTGGCATATTAAAACACAACACAAGATGATAAATTCGTGAAAATTACTTTATTTTTCCCCCAATCCGCTTTTTAAAATAAAAATACTTATTTTTATGTTAATATCTAAATAATCAAGATTTTTCTCAAATCGTTTCAGAAGCGGAGCAAACAGACAAAACCTCAGTATCCAATCAAACTAACTGGTTTAGAGCAGGCTGAAGTTATTTTTTGCGATTATTGTTGTTTGTAAAACAATGATAGACGAACACACACTCAAACCCAGCATGAGCAGTTCCCTCATGCGGTGCTGTGAATGTGAATCTGTAGCTGCTCATATCAGAGACGCATGACCGTTCGCCCGACTGCCCACGACTGACCTGAATCTCATCTGACAGCCTCGAACACTCATGTTGGCCCACAAAGCTTTTCAATCCATTAACTCTATGAGCAAACACACACTGAACACACTGCGTCTCTAACACACACTGAATACACTGCATCTCTAACACCCCGAACACACTGCGTCTCTAACACACGCCAAACACACTGCGTCTCTAACACACTCTGAACACACTGCGTCTCTAACACACTCTGAACACACTGCGTCTCTAACACACTCTGAACACACTGCGTCTCTAACACACTGCGTCTCTAACACACTCTGAACACACTGCGTCTCTAACACACTCTGAACACACTGCGTCTCTAACACACTGCGTCTCTAACACACTCTGAACACACTGCGTCTCTAACACACTGCGTCTCTAACACACGCTGAACACACTGCGTCTCTAACACACTGCGTCTCTAACACACTCTGAACACACTGCGTCTCTAACACACTCTGAACACACTGCGTCTCTTAAACACGCTGAACACACTGCATCTCTAACACACACTGAACACACTGCGTCTCTAACACGCTGAACACACTGCGTCTCTAACACACTGCGCCTCTAACACACTCTGAACACACTGCATCTCTAACACACGCTGAACACACTGCGTCTCTAACACACTCTGAACACACTGCCTCTCTAACACACGCTGAACACACTGCGTCTCTAACACACTCTGAACACACTGCGTCTCTAACACACTGCGTCTCTAACACACGCTGAACACACTGCGTCTCTAACACACTGCGTCTCTAACACACTCTGAACACACTGCGTCTCTAACACACTCTGAACACACTGCGTCTCTTAAACACGCTGAACACACTGCATCTCTAACACACACTGAACACACTGCGTCTCTAACACGCTGAACACACTGCGTCTCTAACACACTGCGCCTCTAACACACTCTGAACACACTGCATCTCTAACACACGCTGAACACACTGCGTCTCTAACACACGCTGAACACACTGCCTCTCTAACACACACTGAACACACTGCATCTCTAACACACACTGAACACACTGCATCTCTAACACACGCTGAACACACTGCCTCTCTAACACACACTGAACACACTGCATCTCTAACACACACTGAACACACTGCGTCTCTAACACACTACGTCTCTAACACACGCTGAGCACACTGCATCTCTAACACACTCTGAACACACTGCGTCTCTAACACACGCTGAACACACTGCGTCTCTAACACACTCTGAACACACTGCGTCTCTAACACACGCTGAACACACTGCGTCTCTAACACACTGCGTCTCTAACACACTCTGAACACACTGCGTCTCTAACACACGCTGAACACACTGCGTCTCTAACACACTGCGTCTCTAACACACTCTGAACACACTGCGTCTCTAACACACTCTGAACACACTGCGTCTCTAACACACGCTGAACACACTGCGTCTCTAACACACTGCGTCTCTAACACACTCTGAACACACTGCGTCTCTAACACACTGCGTCTCTAACACACGCTGAACACACTGCGTCTCTAACACGCTGAACACACTGCGTCTCTAACACACGCTGAACACACTGCGTCTCTAACACGCTGAACACACTGCGTTTCTAACACACGCTGAACACACTGCGTCTCTAACACGCTGAACACACTGCGTCTCTAACACACTGCGCCTCTAACACACTTTGAACACTGCGTCTCTAACACACTGCGTCTCTAACACACGCTGAACACACTGCGTTTCTAACACACACTGAAAACACTGCGTCTCTAACACACGCTGAACACACTGCGTCTCTAACACACTCTGAACACACTGCATCTCAAACACACGCTGATCACACTGCGTTTCTAACACACACTGAACACACTGCGTCTCTAACACGCTGAACACACTGCGTCTCTAACACACTGCGCCTCTAACACACTCTGAACACTGCGTCTCTAACACACTGCGTCTCTAACACACTCTGAACACACTGCGTCACTAACACACGCTGAACACACTGCGTTTCTAACACACACTGAAAACACTGCGTCTCTAACACACGCTGAACACACTGCGTCTCTAACACACTCTGAACACACTGCATCTCAAACACACGCTGAACACACTGCGTCTCTAACACACTCTGAACACACTGCGTCTCTAACACACGCTGAACACACTGCGTCACTAACACACGCTGAACACACTGCGTTTCTAACACACACTGAAAACACTGCGTCTCTAACACACGCTGAACACACTGCGTCTCTAACACACTCTGAACACACTGCATCTCAAACACACGCTGAACACACTGCGTCTCTAACACACTCTGAACACACTGCGTCTCTAACACACGCTGAACACACTGCGTTTCTAATGCACTGAACACACTGCGTCTCTAACACACGCTGAACACACTGCGTCTCTAACACACTGCGTCTCTAACACACTGAACACACTGCGTCTCTAACACAAGTCAAATCAGCTTTATTTATATAGCGCTTTTTACAATGGCGATTGTTTCAAAGCAGCTTCACAGTGTTAACAGGAAAATAATGCAACAGAATTTGATTCGGCTGAACACACGAGTCTCTAACACACTCTAAACACACTGCCTCTCTAACACTGCGTCTCTGACACACTCTGAACACACTGCGTCTCTAACACACTCTGAACACACTGCGTCTCAAACACACGCTGAACACACTGCGTCTCAAACACGCTGAACACACTGCGTCTCTAACACACTCTGAACACACTGCGTCTCTAACACACGCTGAACACACTGCGTCTCTAACACACTCTGAACACACTGCGTCTCAAACACACGCTGAACACACTGCGTCTCTAACACACTCTGAACACACTGCGTCTCTAACACACTCTGAACACACTGCGTCTCTAACACACGCTGAACACACTGCGTCTCTAACACACTCTGAACACACTGCCTCTCTAACACACTCTGAACACACTGCCTCTCTAACACACGCTGAACACACTGCGTTTCTAATGCACTGAACACACTGCGTCTCTAACACACGCTGAACACACTGCGTCTCTAACACACTGCGTCTCTAACACACTGAACACACTGCGTCTCTAACACAAGTCAAATCAGCTTTATTTATATAGCGCTTTTTACAATGGCGATTGTTTCAAAGCAGCTTCACAGTGTTAACAGGAAAATAATGCAACAGAATTTGATTCGGCTGAACACACGAGTCTCTAACACACTCTAAACACACTGCCTCTCTAACACTGCGTCTCTGACACACTCTGAACACACTGCGTCTCTAACACACTCTGAACACACTGCGTCTCAAACACACGCTGAACACACTGCGTCTCAAACACGCTGAACACACTGCGTCTCTAACACACTCTGAACACACTGCGTCTCTAACACACGCTGAACACACTGCGTCTCTAACACACTCTGAACACACTGCGTCTCAAACACACGCTGAACACACTGCGTCTCTAACACACTCTGAACACACTGCATCTCAAACACACGCTGAACACACTGCGTCTCTAACACACTCTGAACACACTGCGTCTCTAACACACGCTGAACACACTGCGTCACTAACACACGCTGAACACACTGCGTCTCTAACACACTCTGAACACACTGCATCTCAAACACACGCTGAACACACTGCGTCTCTAACACACGCTGAACACACTGCGTTTCTAATGCACTGAACACACTGCGTCTCTAACACACGCTGAACACACTGCGTCTCTAACACACTGCGTCTCTAACACACTGAACACACTGCGTCTCTAACACAAGTCAAATCAGCTTTATTTATATAGCGCTTTTTACAATGGCGATTGTTTCAAAGCAGCTTCACAGTGTTAACAGGAAAATAATGCAACAGAATTTGATTCGGCTGAACACACGAGTCTCTAACACACTCTAAACACACTGCCTCTCTAACACTGCGTCTCTGACACACTCTGAACACACTGCGTCTCTAACACACTCTGAACACACTGCGTCTCAAACACACGCTGAACACACTGCGTCTCAAACACGCTGAACACACTGCGTCTCTAACACACGCTGAACACACTGCGTCTCTAACACACTCTGAACACACTGCGTCTCAAACACACGCTGAACACACTGCGTCTCTAACACACTCTGAACACACTGCGTCTCTAACACACTCTGAACACACTGCGTCTCTAACACACGCTGAATACACTGCGTCTCTAACACACTCTGAACACACTGCCTCTCTAACACTGCGTCTCTAACACACACTGAACACACTGCGTCTCTAACACACTCTGAACACACTGCGTCTCAAACACGCTGAACACACTGCGTCTCTAACACACTCTGAACACACTGCGTCTCAAACACACGCTGAACACACTGCGTCTCTAACACACGCTGAACACACTGCGTCTCTAACACACTCTGAACACACTGCCTCTCTAACACACGCTGAACACACTGCGTCTCTAACACACTCTGAACACACTGCGTCTCTAACACACGCTGAACACACTGCGTCTCTAACACACTCTGAACACACTGCCTCTCTAACACTGCGTCTCTAACACACTCTGAACACACTGCATCTCAAACACACGCTGAACACACTGCGTCTCTAACACACTCTGAACACACTGCGTCTCAAACACACGCTGAACACACTGCGTCTCTAACACACTTTGAACACACTGCGTCTCTAACACACGCTGAACACACTGCGTCTCTAACACACTCTGAACACTGCGTCTCTAACACACTGCGTCTCTAACACACTCTGAACACACTGCGTCACTAACACACGCTGAACACACTGCGTTTCTAACACACACTGAAAACACTGCGTCTCTAACACACGCTGAACACACTGCGTCTCTAACACACTCTGAACACACTGCATCTCAAACACACGCTGAACACACTGCGTCTCTAACACACTCTGAACACACTGCGTCTCTAACACACGCTGAACACACTGCGTCATTAACACACGCTGAACACACTGCGTTTCTAACACACACTGAAAACACTGCGTCTCTAACACACGCTGAACACACTGCGTCTCTAACACACTCTGAACACACTGCATCTCAAACACACGCTGAACACACTGCGTCTCTAACACACTCTGAACACACTGCGTCTCTAACACACGCTGAACACACTGCGTTTCTAATGCACTGAACACACTGCGTCTCTAACACACGCTGAACACACTGCGTCTCTAACACACTGCGTCTCTAACACACTGAACACACTGCGTCTCTAACACAAGTCAAATCAGCTTTATTTATATAGCGCTTTTTACAATGGCGATTGTTTCAAAGCAGCTTCACAGTGTTAACAGGAAAATAATGCAACAGAATTTGATTCGGCTGAACACACGAGTCTCTAACACACTCTAAACACACTGCCTCTCTAACACTGCGTCTCTGACACACTCTGAACACACTGCGTCTCTAACACACTCTGAACACACTGCGTCTCAAACACACGCTGAACACACTGCGTCTCAAACACGCTGAACACACTGCGTCTCTAACACACTCTGAACACACTGCGTCTCTAACACACGCTGAACACACTGCGTCTC
>CM077189.1:35916427-35936427 GCA_039654105.1 Coreius guichenoti | reverse complement strand
TGATCGGCCAATGCCTATATTTTAAAAATGCCAAATATCGGCCGAGGCGATATATCGGTTGACCACTAGAAGCCACGACTGGTTCACACACACTGACACAGACACACTCTCACACACTCTCACACACACACGTACCGCTGAAGAAGCTCTTGACCCGCAGGTAGCTGACGCTCAGGCGCAGGACGGACACACACTCTCACACACACACACACACACTCACACACACGTACCGCTGAAGAAGCTCTTGACCAGCAGGTAGCTGACGTTCACACGCAGGACGGACACACACACACACACTCACACACACGTACCACTGAAGAAGCTCTTGACCCGCAGGTAGCTGACGCTCAGGCGCAGGACGGACAGTTTGTCCAGTTTGGAGATGATCTCGGGTGAGAAGGGCAGCAGACTCGCCAGCCGGTCCAGCTCTGCGTTCAGGCGGTCGCGGTGACGCTTCGACGGGTTGGATTTCTCAGTCACTGCCGCCGGTTTTCTGCTAGATCAAACACAACACAGTCATGAACAACTGACCGGATCAGAGGTCAAACACACACAGTCATGAACAACTGACCGGATCAGAGGTCAAACACACACAGTCATGAACAACTGACCGGTCAAACGCACACAGACACACACACACATCTTTGAGTTTCCCAGCATGCACAGCATGGACGGAACCAACGACACCACGGCTTTAGAAATATAGACACTTGATATGTCATATAATGTTCAGTGACAGAAAAACAGCCGTTAACACGAGCTCCACACACCAGATAAATATCACTGAAGTAAAGAAACGAACACACTGTAATAAAGATCTACATCAGGGTCACATGGCCTCATTATGATATTCACAACCAGTGGCTTCCTAAAAATAAACACATCAATAATTTCCAAGCTCGAGTCTCTGAGGGTCAAAGCTCATCCTGCTGCACAACAACACATGAATCCACTCGCTGAATGTTTTTAAGCTCCTGCACACCTGACTGACCCCTGACCCCTGACCCCAAGCACAGGTCACTTCACCTGAGAGCAAAACACATCTAGACTAAATCCAGTAACAAACTGACAAGAAGGTGATTTCAGATAAACACAAATCCAACTCAATCAACCAGCTCGGCTGATTTCATAACCCATAAATACATTATAATATATAATATTTAGGGTTGTGGAGTAACAAAATACATGTAGTTACATATTTAAAATACACAATTTGAGTCACTGTATTTCATTACAGTTACATCCGAAAAGTATTTTAGATGACCAAAGTTTTTCATTTAAACATTAATGTAAACTGTTTATTTAGCACTGTCCTGAATATTTCACATATAATGTTTACACACACAAGACAAAACGACTGAATTTATACAAATCGCCCTTGAATCTGAACCGTCTGTCAATCCCTGATGTCCTCATGGTTCATGTTCAGTCATTGTTTTGGTAATTGTGACTTTTTATCTCACAATTTTGACTTCTTTTCTGAGAATTATGAGATATAAACTCACAACTGTGAATTATAATGTCCAATTATGAGGGAAAAAAAGACAGAATTGTGACTTTAATAAAAAAATTAAAAAGGTAATTGCGACTTTTGATCTCACAATTCTGACTTTATAACTCGCAATACTGAGAAAAAAAGTCAGAATTGTGAGATAAAATTTCGTTGTTTCCTTGTTTATTTGTGTATTTAACTCAATGCATTAAGAGCAGGGGGTGAACACTTTTGAACAGGATGATGTGTACATTTCTCTTATTTTGTTTAAAGATCATATTTGTTCATTTAGTTCTGCCCTTCAGAAGATAATAACTACATGTTTCCCAGAAGACAAAATCAGTACAATTTACTCATAATCAAAATACATTATAATAATTAACCTTCCCAACCCTGATAATATATGATTCAACATAAACACTGGCAAAGCTTCATCTCAGGACGGATATGAATCTACAGGTTTTATTAATGCTAATTTGATTAATTCTGTTTGATCTGTTGTTCATAGTGTCACATAAACATTTACATTTTCATATAATCGTTAATATTGTTAAGTGAAGATCCTTCCATTCAAATGAGTTCAGTGAACAGTTCATTTCTGTTAAACACTTCAAATGTTGCTGATGATTTATGGTCATCATAATATCTGTGTTACTGTAAGTACAGTAGTGTCACGAGCCTTAACTGTTTCTGGACGGGTTTCCTCCTCTTCCTCCCTGCGTACAGACAGTCTCCAGGAGGAATCATCTTCAGATGCTCTGGAACACAACAGGATTCAGTAATAACAACAACAACAATAATAACAATAACAATAATAACAACAATAACAATAATAACCAATAGGGTTCGTGGATGCAGTCATCACAGTTCAGTTCAGTCTCAATCATTCTTCACTCACACTCAGAAACTTCTTTCATTTTGACTCGTTTAAACAGAGACAGAATCAAATGAATGATTCAAAGATTCATTTGCAAACGACTCTGTGCTGTTTACATTCAAAGCGAGAGCTGATATCTAATAATCAATAAATCAAAATAAAGTACCTGCTGTGAAGATCGAGCGCAGAATGAGCTGGAGAAGAGACTCGAGTGTGTGTGACTGTATGTGTATGTGTGTGTGTGTGTGTGTGAGAGAGAGAGAGCGAGAGAGAGAGTGTGTGTGTGTGTGTGTGTGTGTGTGCGCTGTTATATACTGTGTTTCAGGTGGCGGATTCCACAGAATGACACGCCGGACTCTTCGCACGCGATTCTGAGCCACACACCCACACACACACACACACACACACACTGAGGGGAGGGAGGGATCTCTCGCTCGCTCTCTCTATCTCTCTCTCACACACACACACACGCTCCCTCTCTCTCTTCAGAAGCTCATATGAAGTCGTTCATGGACAGATGGATTTTAACGGAATAAAAGATGAAACATGTAAACATCGGATTTGAAGAAAAGCGCCAGACTGAAGTATAACGGCGGATCATCTGCTCGTTTATATCTCTCGGTTTAAAGCGGGAATTATTGGCCGGTTCTGAGAGGAAAACAAACTGATCGACTGAGAGGAAAACACACACTCTCTGATCGACTGGAAACGGGTTTCGGCGGGAGGTTTTACTCACAATAACGATAATAAAGGACTGTATGTGGTAAAATCACAAACTTTCTGAAGTTCTTGTTGAATACTAAAGCACTTGTGATGAACGTTATCATTATTTATCATATTTGGCAGCATATGTCTGCGCTCTTATGAATATATACTGTGAATCGGGCAGTTTACCGACAAACACTGAGACTAACGGCAGACTGACGTCACTACACGCGTTTCGAATATTCCTCTCGGTTCATGTTCTTGTTTGTTGTGCAATTAATATAAATAAATTAGTTAATTAATTAAAAAAAGTTTGAAAATGACTCAAACACAGTGACGAAAAGCAACTTGACATCTAAATCAGGTTTTGCTTAGTGTGTGTGTGTGTGTATTAGAATTCTAAAATGTTCATTGATTGTTCAACTTATTTTTTTATTTAATATATGTACATTTATGTTGATTCACTGTAAAAATTAGAAGTGCTTTCGCAATACATTGTAACAATTGTCATGTCAATAAAGAACATTTTGAATAGAATTGAATTGTGTGTGTGAGAGAGTGTGCATATGTGTGTGAGCGAGTGTGTGTGTGTGAGCGAGTGTGTGAGAGAGAGTTTGTGTATGTATGTGAGTGAAGGTGTGAGTGTGTGTGTTTGAGAGAGTGTGAAAGTGTGTGTGTGAGCGAGTGTGTGTGTGTGAGAGAGAGAGTTTGTGTGTGTGTGAGCGTGTGTGTCTGTGAATGTGTGGGTGTGAGTGTGTGTCTGTGAGTGTGTATGTGTGAGTGAATGTGTGGGTGTGTGTCTGTGAGTGTGTGTGTGTGTGAGAGAGTGTGTCTGTGAGTGTGTGTGTGAGTGAGTGTGCATGTACAGTTGTAGTCAGAATTATTGGCACCCCTGGTAAATATGATCAAAGATGGCTGTAAAAATTAATCTACAATGTTTATCCTTTTGATCTTTTATTTAAAAATGCGCAACAATCTAACCTTTCATTGAAGTAAAAGAATTGAAAGTGGGGGGTAAATCACATTATGAAATAAATGCTTTTCTCCAAAACACGTTGGCCACAATTGTTGGCACCCCTAAAAAATTTTATGAGTAAAAAATCTCTGAAGTATATTCCCATTAATATTTTTTTTTTTTTTTTAGCACACCAGGGTGACTAGGAACATGAAATTGTCCAGCTATGACGTCTTGTTCCACAGGAGTATAAATATGAGGAAACACAAAGGCCAAATTCCTTTAATCATCATCACAATGAGTAAAGCCACAGAATATAGTTCTGATGTGCAGAGAAAGATTGTTGAGCTTCACAAAATAGAAAGTGTCTGTAGGAAAACAGCTAAAGCATTGAAAGTTCCCATTTCCGCCTTCAGGGCAATAATTAAGAAGTTCAGTCAACTAAAGATGTTATGAATCTCCCTGGAAGAGGATGTGTGTGTATATCGTCCTAATGCGGTGAGGAGGAGAGTTTGAGTGGACAAAGACTCTCCAAGGATCACAGATGGAGAATCGCAGAGATTAGTTGAGTCTTGGGGTCAGAAAGCCTTTAAAAAAATCTAACAACCCCTACATCACCTCATGTTGTTTGGGAGGGATTCAAGAAAAAATCTTCCTTGTTCATCCAAAAACAAACTCCAGCATATTCAGATCAGACACGACTGGAGCTTCAGACGGGACCTGGTTCTGTGGTCAGATGAAACTATAAAAAGAGCTTTTTGGCAGCAAATCCACCAGATGGGATAAAAAGCACCCCATGCCCACGGTTAAATACACCGCTGGATCTTTAATGTTGTGGACTATTTATTTGCTGGAGGTCCTGGACATCTTGTTCAGACACATGGGATAATGGATTCTAGCAAATACCAAAGATAAAAAATCAAAACCTGACGGCCTCTGCTAGAAATCTTATAATGGGCCGTGGTTGGATCTTCCATCAGGACAACGATCCAAAACAAACATCAAAATCAACACACAAATGTGTCCCTGAACACAAACTGAAGCTTCTCCATGACCATCCCAGTCCCTGACCTGAACCCTATAGAGAATGAGTGATGACCTGAAGAGAAGATCTGGGAATCTGAAGGATCTGAAGAGATTCTGTATGGAGGAATGGTCTCTGATCTCTGGTCAGGTGTTCTCCAAACTCATCAGGCGTTATAGAAGAAGACTCAGAGCTGTTATCTTGGCAAAAGGAGGTTGCAAAAAGTATTTAATAAAAGGGTGCCAATAATTGTGGCCAATGTGTTTTGGAGAAAAGCATTTATTTCATAATGTGATTTACCCCCCACTTTCAATTCTTTTACTTCAATGAAAGGTTAGATTGTTGCGCATTTTTAAATAAAAGATCAAAAGGATAAACATTTCAGATTTATTTTTTACAGCCATATTTGATCATATTTACCAGGGGTGCCAATAATTCTGACCACAACTGTACGTGTATGTGTGAGTGTGTGTGTGTGTGTGTGTGTGTGTGAGAGAGAGTGTAAGGGTGTGAGTGTGTGAGAGTGTGTGAGTCAGTGTGTATGTGTGTGTGAGAGAGTGTGTGTGTGAGCGTGAGTGTGTGTGAATGTGTGTGTGTGAGAGAGTGAGTGTGTGTGAATGTGTGAGAGAGTGAGTGTATGTGTGTGTGAGCGTGTGTGTATATGTGTGTGAGTGTGTGTGTGAATATGTGTGTGTGAGTGTGTGTGTGTGTGTGTGAGAGAGCGAGTGTGTGTGAATGTGTGAGAGAGCGAGTGTATGTGTGTGTGTATATGTGTGTGAGCGTGTGTGGGTGTGTATATGTGTGTGAGTGTGTGTGTATGTGTGTGTATATGTGTGTGAGTGTGTGTGAGCGTGTGTGTGTGCTTGTGTGTATATGTGTGTGAGTGTGTGTGTGTGAGCGTGTGTGTGCGTGTGTGTATATGTGTGTGAGCGTGTGTGTGTGTGTGTGTATGTAGTGATGCTCTGCATGATAAATCTCATCCGTCTCTACAGGATCAACCCATTTAATCTCCCACAATCCCTCACTGTAGTGACACACAATCATCTCTGCAAACCGTTTCCACGGCACACTGCACATCTGATACCTTTAACTGCCCACAGATACACACGACCCTACGCTGACCCCTGACCTCTGACCGGAGACAGTGAAGCACAGAACACTGGGGGAAATAAAGCCTCATTTGAGGATTAATATATTATCACACTATCATCTTCACGTGTTCAGTATTATAAACATGATCTCAACTCTGAATCTTCCACCGATGAGCTCAATAAACACCTGTCAATCATAACAGACGATCGGTGTTCATCTCTCCAGACTCTGTGTGTGTGTGTGTGTGTGTGATTCCTTCAGTCTCTGAGCACAACCCTCGGAAAGCAGCAGGACGTGAATAATGGCATGTTTGCAAACACCAGCAGGTTCAGCAGTTGGAAGTAAATCTGTTATTGAGGTCAGTGACAGAGTGAGAGTGTGTGTGAGAGAGAGAGAGAGAGAGAGAGAGAGAGAGAGAGAGAGTGAGAGTGTGAGTGTGAGTGAGTGAGTGAGTGAGTGTGTGTGTGTGTGTGTGTGTGTGTGTGTGTGTGTGTGTGTGTGTGTGTGTGTGTGTGTGTGTGTGAGTGAGTGAGTGAGTGAGTGAGTGAGTGTGTGTGTGTGTGTGTGTGAGTGAGTGTGAGTGTGAGTGTGTGAGATTCAGGAGCTCCAGCGCTCATGGGATTCGGCTCAGGCTCGGCTGCTCTCCTTCACAACACCAGCGTCATCAAAACAACCGAGCAAAAGTTCATTCACACACACGGTCTGAAGAACAGAACACTATTGGACAGTAAAGACAAAATGTTTAGATTAAAAGATGAATAAAGGGCAAATGAACACATTATTTTAACACATAAATGTTTACAGGGTTTCTGCAGGTTTTATGAAGGTAAATAGAAGGCCTTTTTAAGACCAATTAAAGAAAATTTAAGGAATAAATTGAAGGGAACACGTCAATATGTGTAAATGTCTAAGCACACAATGAGTTGTATTAGTGACACTTCAAAGTTTGAAAACACAATTCCCAACAGATCCATAACTTTTTCATTCATTTTTACAAAAAATAGCTTAAAGTTGATGAGAAATCTTGTGAAAGTGATTTTGTGATTAAAACGAGAACAAATATCTGCCAATGTGTTCATAAAATCAACTTTATTCAAATGTGAGTAATGTTCATACCCAATGGCAGATATTTGCTCTTGTTTTAAGCACAAACTCACTTCATTTTGTTCAATTTCTCAGGAAACAAGACTTCATTTCTTCATTTTGCATGTCATTAAATGTCTCTTGATTTAAGGATGGTTTGAATTTGTACTAGAAAACTAAAATCCTGAGGAAGAACATCATTCTTCCATCCTAAAAATATATCTAAATTACGGCACATGAGTTAGGAACCTGAGTGTGCTCTTTGATACCAATCTCTCATTTGAAAGCCACGTTTCTAGCATCTGTAAAACTGCATTCTACCATCTTAAAAATATATCTAAATTACGGCACATGCTTTCAATGCAAAATGCTGAACAGTTAGTTCATGCGTTCATGACCTCAAGGCTAGATTATTGTAATGCTCTACTGGGTGGTTGCCCTGCTCGCTTAATAAATAAACTCCAGCTGGTCCAAAACACAGCAGCTCGAGTTCTTACTAGAACCAGGAAGTATGACCATATTAGCCCGGTTCTGGCAACACGGCATTGGCTCCCTATTAAACATCGTATACATTTTAAAATCTTGCTGATTACTTACAAAGCACTAAATGGTTTATCTCCCCAGTACTTGAGCGAGCTCTTAACGCATTATACTCCATCACGTCTACTGCGGTCTCAAAATTCTGGCCAGTTGATAATACCTAGAATATCAAAATCAACTGCAGGCGGTCGATCCTTTTCCTGTTTAGCACCTAAACTCTGGAACAGTCTTCCTAGCATTGTTCGGGAAGCAGACACACTCTGTCAGTTTAAATCTAGACTAAAAGCACATCTCTTTACTATGGCATACACATAAAACATTTTTAATTTCTATTATTCAAATCAGTTAAATGATTGTTTTAGGCTGCATTAACTAGGTCAGCCGGAACCGGGAACACTTCCCATAACACCATGATGTAACGAGTACATCATAAGAAGAATGGCATCTACGCTAATGTTAGTCTCTCTGTTTATCCCGAGGTTTACTGCAGTCGGCTGGATCCGGGCCGTATCCAGACCAGATGGTGGACCTTAGCCTGGACATGACGACCATATCCCTGAAGTGTCTGTAGAGACCGTGTCAATTAGATTCTCCGCTGTGAAAGCCTCATCGTCACGACATCCTCAATAAACCCGTCCCCGGCGTGACGACTCCGATCTTCAACCAGATGGAACTGGACAAATATTCTGAATATTCCGATCTAATATGACTTCTGACCTGTAATGTTGCCAGAATCATAATCATACACTATTTGTTCGTCGGCCAGAGGAGAACTGGCACCCCGACTGAGCCTGGTTTCTCCCAAGGTTTTTTTCTCCATTCTGGCCCTGAAGGAGTTTTGGTTCCTTGCCACCGTCGCCTTTGGCTTTTGGCTTGCTCAGTTGGGGACACTTAAATTTCAACTATATTACTGATCTGCCCGCATTGACACTATATGATAATTGAAATGAGCTGATGACATCACAGTTTTCTCCAGAGCGGCTGTACAGCCGAATCAAATTCTGTTGCATTATTTTCCTGTTAACACTGTGAAGCTGCTTTGAAACAATTGCCATTGTAAAAAGCGCTATATAAATAAAGGTGATTTGACTTGCAGCGCATGCATAAATGTAGGGCCTTATGAAATCTGTTTTATTTATTTTGTTTTATAGTTTATTCTGTTTTAATTTTTCTGGCCTCTGCTTTAATGGATTAAATGTGACTGACTCTCGTTCATCTTCTGAACACAAATGAAGATATTTGTAATGAAATGGGAAAGATTTCTGTCCTCCATTGACAGTCTCAGCAACTTCCACTGACGCTTCAGAAAGTTCATAAAGAGAAACTGATCCATACGGATCGAGCGGATTATTCCAGATGTTCTGAAGAGACTCGATGGCTTTATATGAGGAAGGAAAGTCTGACGGGTTTGAACGACATTAGGGCGAGGAAATGATCACAGGATTGGGTGAACTGGCCCTTTAAGTGTTCTGACCTACTTTTGATTTATTCATACTAAATTTGATCTGCATTATACAGTAAATTCCATTTTTATGAATGGATTCTGCATCACAGAAATCATAGGGCCCTCATTTAATGCCATGATGTTGAATTTAAGACTTTCTGCTCCAATTTAAGACATTTTTAAGGCCTTACATTGTGGAAGATCAAAAGACTTTAAGACCCACAGAAACCCTGCGTTTAACCCACTTTTAGAGTTTAATTCCCATATTTAATGCGAGTACAAGTATTGGGACAATTAAAGCAAATGCAAAAGTGTAAAAGCTAGTATTATCACATCAGTGAATCCGACTCCAGACTCTTGCTCTCATGCGGCCCCACTTGCTTGTTTTGGAAGTTTGTGATTGTTCAGGAAGGGTTTGAGGAAGATGATGAAGATGATGAAGATGATGAAGAGTTTAAGGTGCTGGCCTCCATCTGGGACAACAGATCTGACCCATGGAAGCTCCAGAAGGCAGAAACACACACACGCTCAGAGCTGATTATAATACACTCACCTAAAGGATTATTAGGAACACCATACTAATACTGTGTTTGACCCCCTTTCGCCTTCAGAACTGCCTTAATTCTACGTGGCATTGATTCAACAAGGTGCTGAAAGCATTCTTTAGAAATGTTGGCCCATATTAATAGGATAGCATCTTGCAGTTGATGGAGATTTGTGGGATGCACATCCAGGGCACGAAGCTCCCGTTCCACCACATCCCAAAGATGCTCTATTGGGTTGAGATCTGGTGACTGTGGGGGCCATTTTAGTACAGTGAACTCATTGTCATGTTCAAGAAACCAATTTGAAATGATTGGAGCTTTGTGACATGGTGCATTATCCTGCTGGAAGTAGCCATCAGAGGATGGGTACATGGTGGTCATAAAGGGATGGACATGGTCAGAAACAATGCTCAGGTAGGCCGTGGCATTTAAACGATGCCCAATTGGCACTAAGGGGCCTAAAGTGTGCCAAGAAAACATCCCCCACACCATTACACCACCACCACCAGCCTGCACAGTGGTAACAAGGCATGATGGATCCATGTTCTCATTCTGTTTACGCCAAATTCTGACTCTACCATCTGAATGTCTCAACAGAAATCGAGACTCATCAGACCAGGCAACATTTTTCCAGTCTTCAACTGTCTAATTTTGGTGAGCTTGTGCAAATTGTAGCCTCTTTTTCCTATTTGTAGTGGAGATGAGTGGTACCCGGTGGGGTCTTCTGCTGTTGTAGCCCATCCGCCTCAAGGTTGGGCGTGTTGTGGCTTCACAAATGCTTTGCTGCATACCTCGGTTGTAACGAGTGGTTATTTCAGTCAAAGTTGCTCTTCTATCAGCTTGAATCAGTCGGCCCATTCTCCTCTGACCTCTAGCATCAACAAGGCATTTTCGCCCACAGGACTGCCGCATACTGGATGTTTTTCCCTTTTCACACCATTCTTTGTAAACTCTAGAAATGGTTGTGCGTGAAAATCCCAGTAACTGAGCAGATTGTGAAATACTCAGACCGGCCCGTCTGGCACCAACAACCATGCCACGCTCAAAATTGCTTAAATCACCTTTCTTTCCCATTCTGACATTCAGTTTGGAGTTCAGGAGATTGTCTTGACCAGGACCACACCCCTAAATGCATTGAAGCAACTGCCATGTGATTGGTTGATTAGATAATTGCATTAATGAGAAATTGAACAGGTGTTCCTAATAATCCTTTAGGTGAGTATAAAACATGAGGTTCTGACGGGATGCGCTCATCATCCGTTACTCGCCGAGAACATCAGAATAATCTTCAAACTGGGTTTAATAATGTACCAGAAGCATTAAGACTGTTGATGAATGTTTAATTTCACTGTAAGATGCGCTGAAACAGTTTCACAACAGTCAATGACTCTAAAACCGGATGTGAATGTGCTTAAACACACTCCATAGGTACAAATAAAACACAAAATAATAATAACGGACAGCCCTGCACAACTACAGAACGGAGCAAACATCTTCATCAATCCGGAACGGTTCAGACGGATCCGTGTAAAAGCTGAAGGTTCAGTGGCTCTCAGTGCTCATCCATGACCCGAATCACATGACGCATGACCTCGCGGCGCCCCCTGGTGTGAGACGAGGGTGTTACACCATCAGCACGACCTTTCCTCTGACCGTCAGCGCCTGCCGGACGACTGCAGCTGCTGCCGACTCCAGCCTGACGGAGCTGAACACACGCATGAAGCACATGTAAACACGTTTACTATCAGTGATACACACGTGTGTGTGAGTTCACAGATGATCAGTGTTAACTCCTGTAGTGTGTGTGTGTGCAGCGCTCAGAGTCACTCACAACGCGGACGTCCCGTGGGCCGAGGGTTACTGGCACTGCTGCCGAACGAGGACTGGAAGTTATGGATGGTTTCTTGTAGAATCTGTCGTTCCCTCCCCTGTCATGAGGAGAGTTTATCACAATCTTCACAGATAAAATGAGCCTCTAATTCAAACTGATGACAGAAACTCACCTTCCCAGCGTTCAGCTCCGATATGGCCGCCAGGATCTGCTGCCGCGGCCCGTCTGTTTTAATCCCCAGCTCCTTCAGATCTCCGTCCGTCAGGGTCAGAAACGCCTCCATGTCCACCTGCGTTCATCACATCCCATAATAATCATACAACGTCCACACAATACAGGGTTTCTGCAGGTTTTATGAAGGTAAATAGAAGACCTTTTTAAGACCAATTAAAGAAAATTTAAGGAATAAATTGAAGGGAACACGTCAATATGTGTAAATGTCTAAGCACACAATGAGTTGTATTAGTGACACTTCAAAGTTTGAAAACACAATTCCCAACAGATCCATAACTTTTTCATTCATTTTTACAAAATAATACTTTAAGACCCGTGGAAACCCTAACAATCAGGGCTGGGTATTGACACAAATTTCACAATTTCAACATCGGTTATTGTGGATATATATCAGGTACAATACATGGCAAATTTTCTCAAGGAAAACAAATCTCTGAACTAATGCTGTGAACTATAGGGGTCAGAGGTCAGCCTACTATAATATTGAAGGTAACATGAACTGATTTGTACATACACTTAAATTACACTCAATGATGTTTTTTTTTATAATAATAAACTTATAATATTAACTTTACAAATCACATAATCATATTTCTACTCCAATTCGTTTTTTGAAATATAAACATTTAAATGGTGGCTGTCATAAAAACTTGCCAGATTAATTCATACATCCATGAGACGTGATACAGATTTCGGTAAGTTGTCCTGTATCTTTTAACACACCTTCTGATGCTCATTCATGTTTATTTCGCGCTGTAACGGATATTAAAGCAGAAGAGAAGATCAGTTCATGTGCCGCTTCTCTTGAGCTGAGCCAAAACGGTATTTATGTTTTTGAATTTCGTAAAAATGGACGCAATTTGAAACCTGAGACTTTGTTTCATATCAATAGTAACAAAGCACAAAGATTATTGTGATTTATTGGATGGGAGGCGCTATAATGTTCCGTTCATTCATCAACTGAACACAGGATAGACTAATCGATTCTTGGGATTTAAGGATAGATATCGGTTCATGAAAATGAGAATCGATTAAAATCAAGAAATCGATATTTTTTACCCAGCCCTACTAACAATATTCATATTCTTGATGCTGCTCTGTTGAAACGTTTTAAATGTCGCTCTGTCTCTGAGACGGCCAATCAGATCACAGGCGGCGGGCGTTCATGTTCACAGAAGCTACAGCGCTTCAGCTTTAAGACACTTTGGATAAAAGCATCTGATAAATGCATGAGTGTGAAAGAGATTTAAACAGTTTTACGATACCAATGTTAAACGACCGACAGTGATGCTAACAACTCTACATATTTGTTTGACTTTTTTGTGTTATATTATTAATGTGAGCACTGAGCATATTTAAAGTAAAAATATTATTTGCAAATTGCCAGACAGACGCACCTCCTGCTCCTCAAAGATGGGCTGATATTTCTCCAGGGAAAGTTTCCTCAGAATCCCTGATAACTCGTCTGTGTGTGAGAAAACAATCAGAGATTAACACATTTACACCACGGAAGAGCACAGAAATAAATCACGCTTTTATAAATCATAATTATAACATGGAAAAGAGTTGAAATTGATTAAAATGGATACATTTTTGGACAAAATCTCCCAAAACCTCCTTTAAAGGGTATATTAAAGGCCTGTGAGTGCGCCTGACCCTCGTCAGTGATGGTGCCGCTGCTGGAGCCGCCGCTGCTCTTGGACCGGGGCTGCGTGGATGCGGACGACAGCGAGTCTGCGGCGCCGGGGGGTTTCGGCGTGGGCGACGGAGAGGGCGTGAGGGTGGGCGACGTGCTCTTGGACGTGGAGGAGTTTCCTGACTGAGGACGCTTCTTTAACTCCAGTTTCTGAAACACACACACAGAGGATCAGAGAGTCACAGACACACACACACACACAGACACACACACACACAGAGGATCAGAGAGTCACAGACACACACACACACACACACACACACACACACACGGACGATCAGAGAGTCACAGACACACACACGGACGATCAGAGAGTCACAGACACACACACACAGCGGATCAGAGAGTCACAGACACAGACACAGACACAGCGGATCAGAGAGTCACACACTCACACACACAGTGGATCAGAGAGTCACAGACACACACAGCGGATCAGAGAGTCACAGACTCACTCTCACACACACACACACACACACACAGCGGATCAGAGAGTCACAGACTCACTCTCACACACACACAGCGGATCAGAGAGTCACAGACTTACACACACACACACACACAGCAGATCAGAGAGTCACAGACACACACAGCGGATCAGAGAGTCACAGACTCACTCTCTCACACACACACACACACACAGCGGATCAGAGAGTCACAGACACACACAGCGGATCAGAGAGTCACAGACTCACTCTCACACACACACACACACAGCGGATCAGAGAGTCACAGACTCACTCTCACACACACACACACACACACACACACACACAGCGGATCAGAGAGTCACAGACTCACACACACACACACACACAGCAGATCAGAGAGTCACAGACTCACTCACACACACACACACACACAGCGGATCAGAGAGTCACAGACTCACTCACACACACACACAAACACACAGCGGATCAGAGAGTCACAGACTCACACACACAGCGGATCAGAGAGTCAACAGACTCTCTCTCACACACACACACACAGCGGATCAGAGAGTCACAGACACACACACGGAGGATCAGAGAGTCACACACACACACACACACACAGCGGATCACAGAGTCACAGACACACACACACACTCGTTCACGGACACCTACGCGTCTGCTGTGGCTGTCGGGCGGGCTGGTGTCGGGCGCGGAGGGCAGCGGCGTCGGGGCAGGGCTGGGCGTCTCTACGGCAACCGTCCTGCTGTCTAACAAACCAGCCGCTCTCTTCCTCTGAGCCGCGATCTGAGACAGAACACTGTCCGCCCCGCTGCCACCTGCACACACACACACACACACACACACACACACACACACACACACACTCAATGATGCAAACTTCATCAAATATGAAACTAATTCAATTTCCACAGAAGGCAGTATTCAGCTCAATTTAGTTCCACATGTGATCAGGATGTGCACACCAAAAGCGGATTTCATTATTTGCACGAGTAGATTACAAACAAAGTCAATGCAAAGGCGCAAACAGACGAATGACGTGATTTGGGCGACACACATGACGCGAACGCCTCAACAGCACCTTCGCATGGAGAAAAATTTGCATGACGCATTGTCACGCAAGCCAATCAGCGAAGAGCTTATTGACACGTTATCAAACGGGCCTCATCCTCAAGTAGCGCTGAAGCGGCGGTCATCAGGATCAGTTCATACAGATGAGTGTGTGTGTGTGCGCGCGCCTCTGGAGACGAGTGTGTGTGTGCGCGCGCCTCTGGAGACGAGTGTGTGTGTGCGCGCGCCTCTGGAGACGAGTGTGTGTGTGCGCGCGCGCCTCTGGAGACGAGTGTGTGTGTGCGCGCGCGCCTCTGGAGACGAGTGTGTGTGTGCGCGCGCGCCTCTGGAGACGAGTGTGTGTGTGCGCGCGCGCCTCTGGAGACGAGTGTGTGTGTGCGCGCGCCTCTGGAGACGAGTGTGTGTGTGCGCGCGCCTCTGGAGACGAGTGTGTGTGTGCGCGCGCCTCTGGAGACGAGTGTGTGTGTGCGCGCGCCTCTGGAGACGAGTGTGTGTGTGCGCGCGCCTCTGGAGACGAGTGTGTGTGTGCGCGCGCGCCTCTGGAGACGAGTGTGTGTGTGCGCGCGCGCCTCTGGAGACGAGTGTGTGTGTGCGCGCGCGCCTCTGGAGACGAGTGTGTGTGTGCGCGCGCGCCTCTGGAGACGAGTGTGTGTGTGCGCGCGCGCCTCTGGAGACGAGTGTGTGTGTGCGCGCGCGCCTCTGGAGACGAGTGTGTGTGTGCGCGCGCGCCTCTGGAGACGAGTGTGTGTGTGCGCGCGCGCCTCTGGAGACGAGTGTGTGTGTGCGCGCGCGCCTCTGGAGACGAGTGTGTGTGTGCGCGCGCGCCTCTGGAGACGAGTGTGTGTGTGCGCGCGCGCCTCTGGAGACGAGTGTGTGTGTGCGCGCGCGCCTCTGGAGACGAGTGTGTGTGTGCGCGCGCGCCTCTGGAGACGAGTGTGTGTGTGCGCGCGCGCCTCTGGAGACGAGTGTGTGTGTGCGCGCGCGCCTCTGGAGACGAGTGTGTGTGTGCGCGCGCGCCTCTGGAGACGAGTGTGTGTGTGCGCGCGCGCCTCTGGAGACGAGTGTGTGTGTGCGCGCGCGCCTCTGGAGACGAGTGTGTGTGTGCGCGCGCGCCTCTGGAGACGAGTGTGTGTGTGCGCGCGCGCCTCTGGAGACGAGTGTGTGTGTGCGCGCGCGCCTCTGGAGACGAGTGTGTGTGTGCGCGCGCGCCTCTGGAGACGAGTGTGTGTGTGTGCGCGCGCGCCTCTGGAGACGAGTGTGTGTGTGTGTGCGCGCGCGCCTCTGGAGACGAGTGTGTGTGTGCGCGCGCGCCTCTGGAGACGAGTGTGTGTGTGCGCGCGCGCCTCTGGAGACGAGTGTGTGTGTGCGCGCGCGCCTCTGGAGACGAGTGTGTGTGTGCGCGCGCGCCTCTGGAGACGAGTGTGTGTGTGCGCGCGCGCCTCTGGAGACGAGTGTGTGTGTGCGCGCGCGCCTCTGGAGACGAGTGAGTGTGTGTGCGCGCGCGCCTCTGGAGACGAGTGTGTGTGTGCGCGCGCGCCTCTGGAGACGAGTGTGTGTGTGCGCGCGCGCCTCTGGAGACGAGTGTGTGTGTGCGCGCGCGCCTCTGGAGACGAGTGTGTGTGTGCGCGCGCGCCTCTGGAGACGAGTGTGTGTGTGCGCGCGCGCCTCTGGAGACGAGTGTGTGTGTGCGCGCGCGCCTCTGGAGACGAGTGTGTGTGTGCGCGCGCGCCTCTGGAGACGAGTGTGTGTGTGCGCGCGCGCCTCTGGAGACGAGTGTGTGTGTGCGCGCGCGCCTCTGGAGACGAGTGTGTGTGTGCGCGCGCGCCTCTGGAGACGAGTGTGTGTGTGCGCGCGCGCCTCTGGAGACGAGTGTGTGTGTGCGCGCGCGCCTCTGGAGACGAGTGTGTGTGTGCGCGCGCGCCTCTGGAGACGAGTGTGTGTGTGCGCGCGCGCCTCTGGAGACGAGTGTGTGTGTGCGCGCGCGCCTCTGGAGACGAGTGTGTGTGTGCGCGCGCGCCTCTGGAGACGAGTGTGTGTGTGCGCGCGCGCCTCTGGAGACGAGTGTGTGTGTGCGCGCGCGCCTCTGGAGACGAGTGTGTGTGTGCGCGCGCGCCTCTGGAGACGAGTGTGTGTGTGCGCGCGCGCCTCTGGAGACGAGTGTGTGTGTGCGCGCGCGCCTCTGGAGACGAGTGTGTGTGTGCGCGCGCGCCTCTGGAGACGAGTGTGTGTGTGCGCGCGCGCCTCTGGAGACGAGTGTGTGTGTGTGCGCGCCTCTGGAGACGAGTGTGTGTGTGTGCGCGCCTCTGGAGACGAGTGTGTGTGTGTGCGCGCCTCTGGAGACGAGTGTGTGTGTGCGCGCGCGCCTCTGGAGACGAGTGTGTGTGTGCGCGCGCGCCTCTGGAGACGAGTGTGTGTGTGCGCGCGCGCCTCTGGAGACGAGTGTGTGTGTGCGCGCGCGCCTCTGGAGACGAGTGTGTGTGTGCGCGCGCGCCTCTGGAGACGAGTGTGTGTGTGCGCGCGCGCCTCTGGAGACGAGTGTGTGTGTGCGCGCGCGCCTCTGGAGACGAGTGTGTGTGTGCGCGCGCGCCTCTGGAGACGAGTGTGTGTGTGCGCGCGCGCCTCTGGAGACGAGTGTGTGTGTGCGCGCGCGCCTCTGGAGACGAGTGTGTGTGTGCGCGCGCGCCTCTGGAGACGAGTGTGTGTGTGCGCGCGCGCCTCTGGAGACGAGTGTGTGTGTGCGCGCGCGCCTCTGGAGACGAGTGTGTGTGTGTGCGCGCGCGCCTCTGGAGACGAGTGTGTGTGTGTGCGCGCGCGCCTCTGGAGACGAGTGTGTGTGTGCGCGCGCGCCTCTGGAGACGAGTGTGTGTGTGCGCGCGCGCCTCTGGAGACGAGTGTGTGTGTGCGCGCGCGCCTCTGGAGACGAGTGTGTGTGTGCGCGCGCGCCTCTGGAGACGAGTGTGTGTGTGCGCGCGCGCCTCTGGAGACGAGTGTGTGTGTGCGCGCGCGCCTCTGGAGACGAGTGTGTGTGTGCGCGCGCGCCTCTGGAGACGAGTGTGTGTGTGCGCGCGCGCCTCTGGAGACGAGTGTGTGTGTGCGCGCGCGCCTCTGGAGACGAGTGTGTGTGTGTGCGCGCCTCTGGAGACGAGTGTGTGTGTGTGCGCGCCTCTGGAGACGAGTGTGTGTGTGTGCGCGCCTCTGGAGACGAGTGTGTGTGTGTGCGCGCCTCTGGAGACGAGTGTGTGTGTGTGCGCGCCTCTGGAGACGAGTGTGTGTGTGTGCGCGCCTCTGGAGACGAGTGTGTGTGTGTGCGCGCCTCTGGAGACGAGTGTGTGTGTGTGCGCGCCTCTGGAGACGAGTGTGTGTGTGTGCGCGCCTCTGGAGACGAGTGTGTGTGTGTGCGCGCCTCTGGAGACGAGTGTGTGTGTGTGCGCGCCTCTGGAGACGAGTGTGTGTGTGTGCGCGCCTCTGGAGACGAGTGTGTGTGCCTCTGTGTGCCTCTGGATGGTGCGGTGAACACAGACACGTCCGCCGTATTCGGGACTTCCACAACAGGTACAGAGCAGCAACAGAAGTTCTCTCCAACATGGCAGTTGATGGCGGGAAAAATGACAGAAAGAAATTTTGTTGTTGATGTGCGTGAAGACACTCCTCATAGTGCAATGTTTTTATTCACACGAGTGACGCAAAAAAGTAATCCCTTTAGTAATCTAGGGCGGGTAATCTAGAGTAAACATAGTAGGTTATGTCTTAAGTAAAACATAAACAGTCGATAAAGACGCGTGTTCATGTGTAGTGTGTGCTGGATCTGTGCATTATGTCTTAAAGGGAAAGAAGCCTTTTCCTGCTGTCTGTGTTTTAATGTTAATCAAACAAATGACACAGAAATCACTCACTGCTCTCGACTGAATAGCTTTTGTAACTTCAATAATGATTCATCTTTATTTAATTTATACAGTGAAGATTATAATGTGCAATGTTATTTTATATTTGATTACTTTATTCAGTTTCTGTACTTGAAACTACTATTAGACACCTGAAAAACACTATTTATTTTATATATTGCTCTAATTTTATGTATTTGTGTTGTTGCTTGTAGTTTGATTACTTGTTCTAATTTTCTTTATTTTATTTGACAGTTGAATATAGCTAATAACTAATTTCTCTGAACATAGCACATACTGAACCGTACCGAAACCCTAAAACCGTGATAAAAACTGAACCGTGAGTAAATTGAACCGTTACACCCCTAATGTGCACACACCATTAGTCGTGTTACTACAGATGCATGATGTCAGCGAGTGGGCGGAGTCACCTGAGCGGTTGTGGGAGTCAGAGGCGTGACGGTTGACTCCTCCCACACCATTGGAGCCGCCCGAGGAGTGGGCGGAGTTATAATTGCCTGAGTTGGAGGGGGAGGGGCCTTTGGTGATGCTGGGAAACTTGATGGACCTGCTGACCACTCGACTAATGGACGTCTACAACACACACACACACACACACACACACACACACACACAGCAGTGATCATCTACAGAAAACAGAACACATACAACCCGGATAATCCAGGGAAACATGTCACATGATGGTCTCACTATATCAGAGTTGGTGCAGCTGGTTCTGCCGGGTCTCTGAGGCATGTTTCCGGCCCGGCCCTCCTTCAGCGATCCGCAGCGCTCCGAGCTCCACGGCTCAAAGTTCGACGGCGGCAGGAAGGGCGGGATGACGGCCTTCAGCTTCTCGTTGGGCAGACGCGCAAGTGGCGCTCCGTTCCTCAGCTGCCAGACGGATAACGGTTAAGGACATGCACACTTATCAAGACTTTAACATGTTTAAATTAAACAAACGTACCATTGTCGTGATGAGGAAGTCATCTTTCCCACTTCCTGTTCCGTTTAACCCTACAGTAACACAGTCATGGCTTTACTGCGTTTGTTCAGCACTTCTAGTTTATTTTATTTT
>CM077189.1:35896427-35906427 GCA_039654105.1 Coreius guichenoti | reverse complement strand
TCTCTCTCACACACACACACACACACACACACACCACTAGCATCAGACTCTCTCTCACACACACACCACTAGCATCAGACTCTCTCTCACACTCACACACACACGTCAGACTCTCTCTCACACACACGTCAGACTCTCTCTCACACACACACACACACACACACACACACACACACACACCACTAGCATCAGGCTCTCTCACACACACACACACACACACGTCAGACTCTCTCTCTCTCACACACACACACACACACGTCAGACTCTCTCTCTCTCACACACACACACACACACGTCAGACTCTCTCTCTCTCACACACACACACACACACACACGTCAGACTCTCTCTCTCTCACACACACACACACACACACGTCAGACTCTCTCTCTCTCACACACACACGTCAGACTCTCTCTCTCTCACACACACACGTCAGACTCTCTCTCTCTCACACACACACGTCAGACTCTCTCTCTCTCACACACACACGTCAGACTCTCTCTCTCTCACACACACACGTCAGACTCTCTCTCTCTCACACACACACGTCAGACTCTCTCTCTCTCACACACACACGTCAGACTCTCTCTCTCTCACACACACACACGTCAGACTCTCTCTCTCTCACACACACACACGTCAGACTCTCGCTCTCTCACACACACACACACACGTCAGACTCTCTCTCTCACACACACACACACACGTCAGACTCTCTCTCTCACACACACACACACACAACCAGCGTCAGACTCGCTCGCTCGCTCGCTCGCTCGCTCACTCACTCACTCACTCACTCACTCACTCACTCACTCACTCACTCACTCACTCACTCACTCACCGGGGTCGTTCAGGAGCATGACCAGGTCAAAGGCGGTGTATCCGTTCTTGGCTCTCAGGTTCACGTCAGCGCCCTGATTCAGAAGAAACTTCACCACCTCTTTATTCCTAACGAACACAAAGCACAACATGCTGAAGGATTCAAGGCTTTTAATACATGACCACGCACAAATAATAACTAATTATCCAAATTGTACAGATTTTCAGAAAGGCGACGAGTTTTCAGGTACAATATAAACACTGTCATAATTCATCAGCAGGAGATCATAAGTTGCCGCTTGCATTTGCTGATTGTGAACGGCTCTGTAGAACGAGCAACAGCACGTGTTTTTACCTACTGCCATCCTGCGATTCCTGTTCAAGACCTCTTGAAATGATAATTAAGACTTTTCTTATACCATTTAACCCTTATGACCTGAAATGTGATCAAACTCGAAGCAGGGCTCTGTGAGGGTTGTCTCTGTGTACTGACCCGTGGTACGTGGCCTGCATGAGCGCCGTCCAGCCGTGCACCGAGTCCCGTCTGTCCACGTCTGCGTGCTTCTCCACCAGCAGCTGCACAACCTCCAGCTGCCCACTGACCGCCGCCATCATCAGCGGAGACGCGCCGTCAGCGTTCGACGCGTTCACCTGCGACGCGTCCTCCTCCACGATCTCCTTCACCAGCTGAGCATTTCCTGCAGCGGCACAAGCGTTCAGTCGCTCAGAGACGGTCACACACACTCGACTGAGACCATTAGAGCCTCCAGAACCTTCATCACTCAAAAGCACATATGAGGAACAAATATACACCGATCAGGCATAACATTATGACAAGTGAAGTGAATAACACTGATTATCTCTTCATCACGGCACCTGTTAGTGGGTGGGATATATTAGGCAGCAAGTGAACATTTTGTCCTCAAAGTTGATGTGTTAGAAGCAGGAAAAATGGGCAAGCGTAAGGATTTGAGCGAGTTTGACAAGGGCCAAATTGTGATGGCTAGACGACTGGGTCAGAACATCTCCAAAACTGCAGCTCTTGTGGGGTGTTCCCGGTCTGCAGTGGTCAGTATCTATCAAAAGTGCTCCAAGGAAGGAACAGTGGTGAACCGGCGACAGGGTCATGGGCGGCCAAGGCTCATTGATGCACGTGGGGAGCGAAGGCTGGCCCGTGTGGTCCGATCAAACAGACGAGCTACTGGAGCTCAAACTGCTCAAGAAGTTAATGCTGGTTCTGATAGAAAGGTGTCTGAATACACAGTGCATCGCAGTTTGTTGCGTATGGGGCTGCATAGCCGCAGACCAGTCAGGGTGCCCATGTTGACCCCTGTCCACCGCTGAAAGCACCAACAGTGCCACGTGACCATCAGAACTGGACCACGGAGCAATGGAAGAAGGTGGCCTGGTCTGATGAATCATGTTTTCTTTTACATCACGTGGATGGCCGGGTGCGTGTGCGTGGCTTACCTGGGGAACACATGGCCTCAGGATGCACTATGGGAAGAAGGCAACCCGGCGGAGACAGTGTGATGCTTTGGGCAATGTTCTGCTGGGAAACCTTGGGTCCTGCCATCCATGTGGATGTTACTTTGACACGTACCACCTACCTAAGCATTGTTGCAGACCATGTACACCCTTTCATGGAAACGGTATTCCCTGGTGGCTGTGGCTCTTTCAGCAGGATAATGCTCCTGCCACAAAGCACAAATGGTTCAGGAATGGTTTGAGGAGCACAACAATGAGTTTGAGGTGTTGACTTGGCCTCCAAATTCCCCAGATCTCAATCCAATCGAGCATCTGTGGGATGTGCTGAACAAACAAGTCCGATCCATGGAGGCCCCACGTCGCAACTTACAGGACTTAAAGGATCTGCTGCTAACATCTTGGTGCCAGATACCACAGCACACCTTCAGGGGTCTAGTGGAGTCCATGCCTCGACGGGTCAGGTTTTGGGACCAACACAATATTAGGAAGGTGCTCATAATGTTATGCCTGATCAGTGCATTCATACTTTAAAGATATATTTCTACCCTGTTCAATATTTGTTTACAATAACTTCATGTTCCAGATTCATGTGAATAAAAGACTTTATATTAAGTCAGTAGTCATACACTGATGAATATTGACAGCAGATTTGATCTGAACTCACCTAACTTCAGCGCGTGGAAGACGTCGGGCCGCTTCTTCTCATCGTCTGTTGAGCATTAAAGAAACAAAATGAAATCAGGTGAACGTCTAATATTATCGCACTCAATCGCCCGAGCGTCTGGCAGTAGAAATCTCTGGTCTTTTACATAAGCGATTCCCATCAGCGAGACAGAGGGTCTCTGATCTAAACGACAGCAGATGAAGAGCATGAGATGAGGTGGACCTGCGGGTTATACCTGGCTGCGGCCGGACGGTGGTGATGGCGTCCAGGTAGCTCTTGACCTCTCTGTGCCGCAGCTGAAGCGCCACCTCAAAGGCCGTCTTGCCCAGGACGTTGAGCTGGTCGGCATCGGCCCCTCGCTCCAGCAGCTGCTGTGTGACGGTCAGCGCCCCGCCGGCCGCCGCCAGCATCAGCGCGCTCCAGCCCGTGCTCTTCTGACAGAAGCTGACGTCCGCGCCCCAGTCCAGCAGCAGCCGGACCGCGGCCTCGTGCCCGTGCTGAGCGGCGGCCAGCAGAGCTGTGATCTCCAGGAAGGTCCGGCCATTGTCCCCGGTCCCACTGCCATTCCCCTCCGCCACCGACAGGTGGTCCAGGTCGTCCACGAAGGCGCCGTTCTCCAGCAGGAGCTTGGCCAGGTGAGCGTGACCGCCGCGCGCTGCCATGGTGAGGACGCTGGCGCCCAGGCGGTTCCGGCCATTGATCTCGGCGCCATTCTCCAGCAGGAGATGAGCCACGGTCAGGTGACCGAACCTGCAGACGGACGACCGGAGTCAGAGTCAGAGGAAGGCGTGCTACTTGATGGCTGCTCTGTCAAGTCCTCGTCATCAGTTAGGAACCTGGGTGTGCTCTTTGATACCAATCTTTCATTTGAAAGCCACGTTTCTAACATCTGTAAAACTGCATTCTTCCATCTTAAAAATATATCTAAATTACGGCACATGCTTTCAATGCAAAATGCTGAACAGTTAGTTCATGCGTTCATGAGCTCAAGGCTAGATTATTGTAATGCTCTACTGGGTGGTTGCCCTGCTCGCTTAATAAACAAACTCCAGCTGGTCCA
Source organism: Coreius guichenoti (assembly GCA_039654105.1). NCBI lineage: Eukaryota > Metazoa > Chordata > Actinopteri > Cypriniformes > Gobionidae > Coreius > Coreius guichenoti. The sequence continues at coordinate 35,902,395 of CM077189.1, read as the reverse complement.
TAACGCAGCAGCTCGCGTTCTTACTAGAACCAGGAAGTATGACCATATTAGCCCGATTCTGTCAACACTGCATTGGCTCCTTATTAAACATCGCATACATTTTAAAATCTTGCTAATTACGTACAAAGCACTAAATGGTTCAATCCATCAACACAATGAGATGAGCTTCATTACGATTCAGAGCTGATTAAATGAACGAGTTATAATGTGGTGCTAATATGATGAAACTAATGGAATTGACTTCAATTATGAATGGCACGTTATGCAAAACACTGAATACTAATTATACTAATTCATGAATAAACAGTCACAGCTGTAAACAATGCAATAATAATCAATCAGTCATAATGATCTTCAGTTTAATAAGCCAAACTCATCAAGCACTAAAACTACAGCTGGTTGAGTGTAAAAATGAAGAATAAATATGATATGAAAGGGACAGTTGATCAAAAATAATCTGTCATCATTTATTCATGTTCTTCTGTATGACAGGGGAAAAGTTTAGAGGAACACTGGAAAACTAAATAATAAACCGAATATTATATTAAAGTAACTAAAAATAAAAGATTTTAAAAGCACATCAAGGAGGGGCAACAAACAAATAGCAGTGAGACATTTCTCAAAATACCTTCTTTTATGTTTTTCACATTATCATCTTATAATAAACAAGGCTATATTATCTCTCTCAGTGATGGTGTGCATTAGATCAGAGCTGCAGTGAGTTATGATTATTATGATTATGATGACGATGTGAACCTGGCCGCCTGCATGAGCGGAGTCCAGCCGTAATGGTTCCGCCGGTCCACTGACGCTCCTTTCCTCAGCAGGAACCGAACCAGCTGCTCATGCCCGCCGGCGGCCGCGAACATCAGCGCCGTGTTGCCCTCCTCATCGGTCCCGTCCACATGCCCGAATCCGCCCGGATCCTCCAGAACTCGCCGCGCGCTCTCCAGATCGCCCTCATCACACACCCGGAACCACAGCAGCGGGTTGACGGGACCCAGACTCATTCCCGAACCGCACCGGCCGCTTTCAGGCGCCGAACCGCTGATGTTACACACGCGAATCACTTAAACAAGTGTCAATCAAAAAGTTATTCAGCCGCTGGAGTTTCTGCGCATGCGCACATCCACGTCGCGCACAGACGCTTCCTGTAGGATTCCAGACAACAGGACCAGAAACACGGAGTGCGGCGGCACCTGCTGGTCAAACACTGCACTCACACACACACACACCTGCTGGTCAAACACTACACACTCACACACACACACACACACACACACACACACACACACACACACACACACACACACACACAGAGAGAGACAGACAGACAGAGCCACCTGCTGGTCAAACACTACACACACACACACACACACACAGAGCCACCTGCTGGTCAAACACTACACACACACACTCTCACACTCTCTCTCTCACACACACACACACACTCTCACTAACACACTCTCACACACACTCCATTTTTTCATTATACACACATTTTAAAACTGAATCTACATCATAAAAATAAGTGAATTGGAGTCTGTGATGCACATACTATAATATATGATCAATATCCTTGGATCAATCATATACATAAGAAATAAAAATACTACATGAAACATCATTACTCAATAAACATGTATTTGACAATAATACAGTTTTTCTTGATTGCTAACACACAATTCATAAAACAATTCACCATTTTCTCACAACTATAAACACAATCTCGTAACTACACACCAACTGGTACAAACCTCAAACTTCCACGTCAAAATCAAATATTTCAGTCAAAAACTTTATCACTTCTGTCAAAAACAAACTTTGGCCTCAGATGACACACAAAACCTGCAAATACAGAGATGACTGCGCTTCCCAGTGAACACTAGTGAGATCAGTTCATAACACTGTAACAAAAATTCAAGAGTAATTACAGCTCAGTGTCTATTACAGTATACAACATAAATGAGCTTTAATTTCACTGTGATCTTACAGTAGATGAAAGTATATGAAATAGTTGATCTTACAACAGAAGAAAAGTTCAAAAACCAAAAAACTAAATATAAATTGTGTATGCAACACAGTACAGTATACTGTCAATTACAGTAACACATAATTAAAGAAATAAAATCGCCATCCTCTGCACCTTCGGCCAAATGTCATGCAATTTGCTGTTTATATTATCCCGAGATTCTGATTGGTGTGTCATAATTTTTGCTACTGAATGTTTCCTGATGGATAAATGTGTGCTGTTTGAGTTCACATAGTGACACTTGAGTTAATTATACTGTGTGTGTTTTCTGAATGAGAACATGGTTAAACCACGGAAAATAAGGGCATTTTTGTGTAGAGTTTTGCAGAAATCATTAAGAAAATTGGAATGTGTGTAAAAAACAAATGAAATGTGTTTATAGTTTTGAGAAATGTGTCTTTGTTTTGAGAATTGAATAAATGGTTTGGTAAATTGTGCCAAATGATTCAGTAATAGTGTGTTAGCAATCGAGAAAAACTGTAACACTGTATATTCAGTCAAGCAGATCTTTTCCCTTTACTGTGATAGTCAATGGGGTCGAGATCTGCTTGAGGACAAACATCCTTCCAAACATCTCCCTTTGAACAAAGAAACTCTTACGGGTTTGGAACAACATGAGCGTGAGTAAATGATGACAGGATTTTCATCTTTGGGTGAACTATCCCTTTAATAACAAGAAATCGATCGTTGACCTGCTTCAACCCCTCTGAGACTGACTGAGAGAGAGAAGCCACTGACCGATCACATGTTTGCTTTTATCCAGAACCTCTACAGACGAGAAGAGCTCCAGCACAGCTCCAGACTGTCTAATCCAGATATAAGGAGAGCATGGAGTTAAAGACAGAGTGAACTCGACAGGATCTGAGCATCAGACTGTGATTGACAGTGTGTGAGAGGATTGAGTGTGAAGGAGCTGCAGTGTCCAGCAAGGGTCAGTCATGCTCCACGGCAGGCTCAAGATCACACTCTTTTAACTGAGGACAGCAAAAACTCACTGCAAATATGAAATAAATTAATATCAGATCAAAGCTGTGCTGTTGAGTTAGTGTTCATGAACACACTCGGGTCATGTGGTCAGGAAGGATGTCAGTGATGATGTGAGATGGATTATGATATGCTGGCCTGTGAATGTCAGATGAAGCAGCTCTTTTATTGCACTCATATATGGAGTTTATTATTCATGCATTACGATTTTGGCCACAAGTCAGGTGTCGATAATGTTCCCACCTTACATGCGTGTTATGGAATCATGTGTCGATTAATGGATTAAAAAATAAAATGATAATGGCCTTAAATGATTTTACACTAAGTCATGCAAGGTATTCCTCTTGTACATCTGTTGTTTTTAAATATATTTATATGCTTTTATTGATATGGACTTGAGTGTCTGAAATAAACAAATAAAGTAATGTCTGAATTGAAGGACAGAAGAAGAGCCGAACGTCCTGATGAAAGGGTCAGGAACGGAGAAACACACACTTCACTCGCTCTTCCCCTGCAGAAACACAATACACACATTTAGTCTCTGAGAGCGGAAATGAACACACACCATAAACCCTGGGAACACCATTAATCTGCGTCCACATCTGAACACAGACAGAGAATTGGGATTATTTTTAGAAATAAACACAACTTCTTCTCAAAAAATGATTGCTCTGAAGTCCAGACACACTTTAGTTAGTCAACACTAACCAGTATTAACCAGAACCTGAACCAGAACCAGAACCAGAACCAGATCCAGATCCAGAACCAGATCTAGAACCAGATCCTGAACCAGATCCTGATCCAGAACCAGAACCAGAACCAGATCTAGATCCAGATCCAGAACCAGAACCAGAACCAGATCCTGATGTTGATTCTAGAGTGAAAATGATGGCTTGATTCCTTGTGATTCATTCATCATTTCGTCCAGAGATGAATCTGAGAGAAATCAGTCAACGAGCTCCAGCTTTATACGAGTGTGACGATGATATTTCAGTATTTGCATTGATCAAATTCTGTATTCTTTCTCTTTGTAACAATATTTCTAATCTAATTTACATATGGTATTGTCTTATTAAATATTCTAATGAATATTTTAGCACAAACTGGATGTAATTAGTTCATACCTGCAGATGAATATTAATTAGCTGTGAGATCATCATCATCACACAGATGAAGATTTAATGTGCTCACATCCTCTCTCTCTCTCTCTCTCTCTCTCTCTCTCTCTCTCTCTCTCTCTCTCTCTCTCTGTAGGATGAGTAGAATATGTCAGCCGCTTCTCCTCCGAGAATGCATCAGTACAAACATTCACACATAATTCAATTTAATTCCAATAAACATGATAAAAGATGCGGTTCTCCTGCAGAGATGATCTGAGTCTCACTGTCATCATAAAGTCTGAAGCACCAGGAGAGATCGACCAACCGAATCTGAGTCTCTGACATGAATCTGAATAAATATCTAGATTATTACACAATATGAAGAATATGAAGTTGTGCCAGTGCCTCAGTGTCCCTGTAGAGTCTGAAACACAGACGAGATCTGGACACACACACACACACACACACACACACACACTCACACACACTCACACACACACACACACACACACACACACACACACACACACACACACACACACACACACACACACACACACACACACACACACACACACAGACACTCACACACACACAGACACATTTTTTGAATGTTAACACACTGATTTCAAAACTGATAAAAGCACATTTAAACCAGAATGATGATAAACTCTTGCATTTCTGCAGAAATTATATTGAAATATACACTGAACAAAATTATAAACGCAACACTTTTGTTTTTGCCCTCATTTTTCATGAGCTGAACTCAAAGATCTAAGACTTTTTCTGTGTACACAAAAGGCCTATTTCTCTCAAATATTGTTCACAAATCTGTGTTAGTGAGCACTTCTCCTTTGCCGAGATAATCCATCCACCTCACAGGTGTGGCATATCAAGATGCTGATTAGACAGCATGATTATTGCACAGGTGTGCCTTAGGCTGGCCACAATAAAAGGCCACTCTAAAATGTGCAGTTTTACTGTATTGGGGGGGTCCCGAGAGGTCAAAAAAAAAAGTCAATATCTGGTGCGACCCACCGTTTGCCTCACGAGTGCAACACATCTCCTTCGCATAGAGTTGATCAGGTTGTTGATTGTGGCCTGTGTAATGTTGGTCCACTCCTCTTCAATGGCTGTGTGAAGTTGCTGGATATTGGCAGGAACTGGAACACACTGTCGTATACACTGATCCAGAGCATCCCAAACATGCTCAATCGGTGACATGTCCGGTGAGTATGCTGGCCATGCAAAAACTGGGATGTTTTCAGCTTCCAGGAATTGTGTACAGATCCTTGCAACATGGGGCCGTGCATTATCGTGCTGCAACTATCGGTTCAGCTCATGAAAAATGGGGGCAAAAACAAAAGTGTTGCGTTTATAATTTTGTTCAGTGTAAAATAACAGTTTCAGCAGAAAGCCCATTTTTATTCTCTAGTACAGTAGATTTTTCAGTCATTTTTGGTAAATCGGGGATTGACTTCCATTGACCATCCATCTATTCCATACATCCATCCATCATCCATCATCCATCCACCCATCCATCCATCATCCATCATCCATCCATCCCTCCATCCATCCATCCATCCCTCCCTCCCTCCATCCACCATCCATCTATTCCTATTCCATCCCTCCATCCATCCATCATCCATCTATTCCATCCATCATCCATCCATCATCCATTCCTCCCTCCATCCATCCATCATCCATCCATTAATTAATTAATTAATCCATCCATCCATCCATCCATTCATCCACCCATCCATCAATTCATCCATTCATCCACCCATCCATCCATCCATCCATCCATCCATCCCTCCATCCATCCATCCATCCATCCCTCTATCCATTCATC
>CM077189.1:35873927-35891427 GCA_039654105.1 Coreius guichenoti | reverse complement strand
GCGTTATCCCTCAGAACAGAACATACATCAGCATGACATCCAGAAAATGTCTATTGATCCCACAAGTGTGAAATCATGACACACCTTCAAAATGCAATCATCATAATTTTCAAATAAAGTGTTGTCCAATGTTCATTAAAACAGATACACTAAAGAAGGAGTAAATCTGACTGATATATTAGTGTTCAGTGAGTGTTTGTGTGATGAAGATCTTCACACTAACAGGGAACGTTCTGGCAAGGTTCTCTCAATGTTATGAACAAACGTTCTTCCTGTAACATTAATAGAACATTCATTCATAATTATCTGGTATTTAACGTTCGGAGAACATTCAAAGGTAACGTTCACATAACCAAGAAAAAACTGGATGTTTTTCAACATTCAGAAATCACGTTTCATAACTGAATGGGAACTTTAGCCAAACGTTCTTGGAACATATTTTGTCAGCTGTGTGTTTGTGTAAATGGATCCTCGCTGCAAGCGTTTCTTTTTTATTGTTCATCTTTAGCAGCTTTACTGAAATGTGGCAAAAAAGAGCTGCAATCTTCTAATCTTCTTAACAAATTCTTTACGGCGCCTGCCCTGACGGAGGATGAAATCAGACGGTCGTGGAGGCTGAAGCTGCTCTCTGATTAAACACATTTAAGACTGACCTCTGATGATGATGATGATGATGATGATGATGATGTGAGGTTCGTCTGAATGGACAGAACCACGTCAAACGTACAGATCCTCTGTACTCATGACTCTTTCCTCTGAAGACTGTAAACGTCAAATATGAATCATAACCTCAGCATGAACTGAACTGCTTATCTGCATTTCTGCACTTTTCATAAACTGTCGACTAAATAGAAATGCAGGTTTACTGCCTCTGGTTCTTCTCCTTCAGCTGAAGGAGAGCAGGCTTTGTGTACATCACGGTTAGTGTGTGTGTGTTTGTGAGATGAAGCAGACGCGTCCGCTGATTCACACACAAACACTCTCTCGTGATGAAATATTAATGAGTCTTAATCGCTCACAAACACCAGTATCTTGGCAGGGTTAATGGATTATTATAGATTTAGCATTGTGTGGAATGAAAGAATAGCCACAAATGTACAACCCAAAAAATGTTTCGTCAGCCAGTCTCTCAAATGAGCAGTAAAGAATCTGGTTTAGAGTCATGAATGTGAACAGACTCTCACAGCGAGTCCAGCTCAGAGTTTAGGAGACAGAAGGACCGGATCACCTTGAGCGCCTCTCTATGGCCTATTAATAAAGAGAAGAATATCAGCTTGTCCTTTCAGCGTGAATTCATGCAGATACAGACCGACAGACAATTATATTCAAAGACAAACATCTGAGAGCTCCAGCCGTCAGAAGAACCTCCCAGAATAATCTCTGAAAGACTGAAGATCGCTCGTTCTCAGTCGCTGTGTTTAATATTCAGGCGTTCATCACAGTCTCTTTCATTCTGTTCACAGTAAATCCGGCGCTTCAGTGAAGGAGAGCGAATGACTGAGAAAGAGCGGATGGGAAGGGGAAAGATTGGAAAAAATGAGGAAAGGGAAAAAGAAAAGATGAGAAAAGATGGAAACAAATAAGAGATAAATATAAAGGCAGAGCAACAGCATCGGTTCTGGCAGAAACATCAGAGCAGGACAAAATGAACATTTTAATATTTTATAAAGACTCAAAGTTAATCTGATTTCAAATGACACCTAATTTAACTTGATGTGACCTTATTTCTGTGCACAAACGAAGGATTAAATGTTGCAGTGATGAGATCGAGCTGTCACTGTCATTAAACACAGAGTCTGAATGGATCTGAAGCCTCCGTCATATGAGAACAAAGACCTTTATAGTTCAGTAAATGATTCTCTGACGTATACGGAACATTTCTCAGAGAAACAACATGAACGACTAACTTCACATAATACAGTTTTTTCAAATTGCTTACACACTAACAGAGGAACTGACGACATGTAACAAATCTTCAGACCAAGTCTGCAAAACTACAAGCACATTATGCGATTGAAAAACAAACTTTTTGTAAAACTCTAAACACAGTTCTCTACATTACACACATCACTCAAAACTAACAGCTCTTGTGTTTCATTTAGAAAACACTGCCATTTAAATGGCACAATCATTTCCTGATTACCTACACCCAACGGTCATGTGAAAACACTGATACATAATTTGATCACTTAGAAATCAAAACTCATTTTTTTGAGAAACAAATATATTTTTCACCCTTGCATTTCTGTTTATTTTTGTAAATATATTATGTATATTCTCTATAATATACATATGCCGGTAAGTCGTCACCTTTTAGTGCTTTATAGAACACAGAGTGTTTCAAAGCAGCTTCACAATAGTAACACATTCTCCTGAAAAGCAGCTCTAACAAGCCAAAAGTGTCATTATTCAGTTCAGTGTTGATTCAGTTCAGTTCAATAACTGTAAAATACATACATTGTGCATACATACTGCATATACAGTACATGTGTGTGTGACTCCTGTACACTCCACTGCACTCTGAACAAGCAAAAGACAAAAGATAGTAGTGTTTTACATTATTCACATCTGTGTGTAGTTTGGTGTGTATGTGGCTAATCATTTGATGTTTCTGTGTAGAGTTACTAAGCAATTTTAAAAAACTGTAATGTGAATGTAATGTGTGTGTGAGTGTGTGTGTGTGTGTGAGTGTGAGTGAGTGTGTGTGTGTGTGTGTGTGTGTGTGTGTGTGTGTGTGTGTGTGTGTGTGTGTGTGAGAGTGTGTGTGTGTGTGTGAGTGTGTGTGTGTGTGTGTGTCTGTGTGTGTGTGTGTGTGTGTGTGCGTGAGTGTGTGTCTGTGTGTGTGTGTGTGTGTGTGTGTGTGTGTGTGTGAGTGTGTGGGCTGAAAGCTCAGTTATAAGTGAATTAGAGCGTCTGAATGAGGAACATTAATCTTGATGATCTGAACTCCTAGAGAAGGAAAGCGTTCACAGACTCGCTCCGGCAGAAATATCACTGATAATAATGACTGTCATTTACAATTTAAACAGAACTGGGAGGATTTTAAGCAACTTTTACAGAGAACAACAAAACAACATTTTAAGCTAAAAAAATTTTTTAAATCATTTGAGATGGTCATGTGTTTCCTCACTAGATTAGTCTGATTACGCAGAAATCATCTGCACGCTTTTACGATGAATAAAGCAGATTGAATCTGTGTGAATCAGTGATTTAAAGCTTTGTATCTGACAGAGTCACTCAGAACTCAAACCTTCCAGAACCAGACACACACACACACACACAGCAGGTCAGATGCCGCGTCTCCGCTGAGATCTTTCTATTGTTCAGCACAAAAGTACAAGAAAACAAAGGCAGCGCTTTCCAGAAAATTATATTCCTAAGGATCTTTCATGGAGGAAAGATGATTTTGTGCCTGTTTATGATTCAGAGAGCTGGAGTGTATTTGATTCCTGTAAGAGATAAAACACAAACACATCTGAGCTATTCAGTATTCCTGTCTTTAAAAATATATAAACATCTTTAAAATAAGATGCATTTACATTAAGCAGAAGCACAGAACATGAAAATAACTCTTTATATTAGAATAAAGTATATTTCCTGTTTGACACACAAAACATCAGACAGCAGACAGGACAAATACAAGACACTTTAAAAACATTGAATACTTTAAGAGCCTCAGAATCGGAGAAAAAACTTCTGCTGTAACATCAGGATATACACTTATATTGCCAAAAGTATTGGGACGCCCCTCCAGTTGAGTTCAGGTGTTCAATCACTTCATGGCCACAGGTGTATAAATCAAGCACTAGGCATGCAGACGCTTCTACAAACATTTGTGAAAGAATGGGTCGCTCTCAGGAGCTCAGTGAACTCAAGCGTGGTACCGTGATAGGTTGCCACCTGTGCAATAAGTCCATTCCTGACATTTCCTCACTACTAAATATTCCACGCTCAACTGTTAGTGGGATTATAACAAAGTGGAAGCAATTGGGAACAACAGCAACTCAGCCACGAAGTGATAGGCCACGTAAAATCACAGAGCGGGGTCAGCGCATGCTGAGGGTCACAGTGCGCAGAAGTCACCAACTTTCTGCAGAGTCAATAGCTACAGACCTCCAAACTTCTGTGGCCTTCAGATGAGCTCAAGAACAGTGCGTAGAGAGCTTCATGGAATGGGTTTCCATGGCCGAGCAGCTCATCCAAGCCTTACATCACCAAGTGCAATGCAAAGCGTGGGATGCAGTGGGGTAAAGCACGCCGCCACTGGACTCTAGAGCAGTGAGACGTGTTCTCTGGAGTGACCAATCACGCTTCTCTGTCTGGCAATCCCATGGACGAGTCTGGGTTTGGCGGTTGCCAGGAGAACGGGACTTGCCTGACTGCATTGTGCCAAGTGTAAAGTTTGGTGGAGGGGGGATTATGGGGTGGAGGGGGGATTATAGCTGCAAAGGGTGGACCAACTCCATATTAAACCCTGCAAATTAAGAATGGGATGTCATTAAAGTTCATGTGCATGTAAAGGCAGGTGTCCCAAAACTTTTGGCAATATAGTGTATTAGTGGCATAAACGTTGCTTTATTCATAAATGAGTTGTGGGATCTGCACTGTCTGTACAGACGGTCAGTAATTTACAGACTTCATCTCATTATTCCATAAACTGACCTGATGAACACAACGGGACACGTAATATACAGCAGTATTATTGATCTGACATCAGAGGAGAACTTGCCACGAACTGTCAATTTAGTTTTCATTTTCATGGACTTTTAGTTTGCTTGTCATTATTTCCTGTTGTCTTTGTTCATGTTTCCCGCGAATTGTTTGTTAATATGGATATTCACATATATTCATATATTGAGTGTGTGTGTGTTTGTGTTTGTGTGTGTGTGAGTGTGTGTGTTTGTGTGTGTGTGTGTGTTCAATACTCACTGCTCCTAATGTGTGTGCACTTGTGTGAGTTAAATGCAGAAGACAAATTCTGAATATGGGTTACTGGCCTTCACTTCACTCCATACAGTCAGTGCACTAGAACGACTGCTGTATGTTACAATCACAAAACAGAGTGGCTCACACGCCTGCAGCACAACAGAGAGAGAGAGAGGGATGAGAGAGAGATGGATGAGAGAGAGAGGGATGGATGAGAAAGAGAGAGAGATGGATGGATGAGAGAGAGCGAGAGAGAGAGGGATGAGAGAGAGATGAATGAGAGAGAGAGAGAGGGATGGATGAGAGAGAGAGGGATGGATGAGAAAGAGAGAGAGATGGATGGATGAGAGAGAGCGAGAGAGAGAGGGATGAGAGAGAAATGGATGAGAGAGAGAGAGAGGGATGGATGAGAAAGAGGGAGAGATGGATGGATGAGAGAGAGAGGGATGAGAGAGAGAGGGATGGATGAGAGAGCCCCGCCGCAGGGATGGAGGGAGGCGCTCGAGCTGCTGCTGATGTTGTGAGGCCGCGGCGCTGCTGGAGCTCGTGTTTGTGTTTCACTCTCATCGTCCCGTTGCGTTCGGTCCCCGCTGAGCTGATGGTTTGAGGCCACGGCTGCATGTTAAACAGCTGATCTCAGTCTCTGTCTCAGAAGGGCACGCGTTTGTGTCTGTCAGTGATAAATCAGCATCACTACGGTGCTTTAACTCGCCAGAGTCACTCAGAGGTCACACACACTGGAGTAAAGCTGCTTCACTGCTTCACTGCGCTCACAAACATATAAACAGATATGGGCGAAACACAGACGCACACTCAAATACACTACATTAATACCTTTAAGGGTTTACTTTGCACTGGTCTTTTCTTCCCTGTTGTGCCGTATATCCGAGTGAAACACTTCTGGAACAAGAACAAATGTAGGGCTTGATTCTGTTTGCTCTCTCAGAGCCGCTCGTCATGTTCAGTTCGTCTGCGTGTCTCAGACTTCATGTGTTATAGGACGTTCAGGGCCGCTGTTTCTGCCAGTGTTCAGCGTGACGGTTCGGCCCCGTCTACCCCGTCGGGCCCCACAGATCCAGCTGCACTCATTTCTCCATGGGAACTCCAGCTGCTGATTCCCAGATCACTTCCTGTTTCCCGAGAGAGAGCCGTGGGTTCTGTGTCCGCACACCCACGCTGTGTTTACAGGATCAAAAGTCAATTTAAAGACATTTCAAAACAATGAAAACTCAGTCCTGTGATTGTCATTAAAACAAACATCCAATACATACACTATTTTGCCAAAAGTTTTGGGACGCCTGCCTTTACATGCACATGAAATTTAATGCCATCCCATTCTTAATCTGTAGGGTTTAATATGGAGTTGGTCCACCCTTTGCAGCTCTAACAGCTTCAGCTCTTCTGGGAAGGCTTTCCACAAGGTTTAGGAGTGTGTTTATGGGAATGTTTGACCATAGAAGCGCATTTGTGAGGTCAGGCACTGATGTTGGACGAGAAGGCCTGGCTCGCAGTCTCCGCTCTAATTCATCCCAAAGGTGTTCTATTGGGTTGAGGTCAGGACTCTGTGCAGGCCAGTCAAGTTCCTCCACACCAAACTCGCTCATCTATGTCTTTATGGACCTTGCTTTGTGCACTGGTGCGCAGTCATGTTGGAACAGGAAGGGGCCGTCCCCAAACTGTTCCCACAAAGTTGGGAGCATGAAATTGTCCAAAATGTCTTGGTATGCTGAAGCATTAAGAGTTCCTTTCACTGGAACTAAGGGGCCAAGCCCAACCCCTGAAAAACAACCCCACCCCATAATCCCCCCTCCACCAAACTTTACACTTGGCACAATGCAGTCAGGCAAGTCCCGTTCTCCTGGCAACCGCCAAACCCAGACTCGTCCATGGGATTGCCAGACAGAGAAGCGTGATTGGTCACTCCAGAGAACACATCTCACTGCTCTAGAGTCCAGTGGCGGCGTGCTTTACCCCACTGCATTCCACGCTTTGCATTGCACTTGGTGATGTAAGTCCCAATACTTTTGGCAATATAGTGTATGTCATATTTCTGTGACATTTATAAAAGTCTCATCAGATAAAGAGTAACTAACATCAGTCTTCATCACGTCTCCATGTCTGAATCAGCAACATCATCCACTGACTGACCACAAACAAACACCACATCTGTTGATTCAGCCGTTCAAACCCCACCATCCTCAGTCTGCAGAGCTTCTGACCGCTTGCATCTTTGCATCACGCATGCGCGCACACACACACACACACTCTTGGCAGCAGATCAAACACACTCAGAGGTCACTGAGCTCACGTTTGCAGCAGGCAGTGAGTGAAGGCTCATGGGAAAAGCTGCTCTGATCTGTGTGTGTCAGTGTGAGGCTTTGAACTTTCCCAGGACTGAAGAATCTGGACTGTACTTCTAATCGAGCCGTTCAGTGTTTTAAACAGAGCGATGCTGACAGAAGGCTGAGCGTCTGCAGTGAAGAGTGTGTGATCCGGACAGATCCTGCAGAGCGAGGAGCAGATCATCATCAGATCATCTTCAGATCATCGTTAGATCATCGTCAGATCATCGTCAGACCATCGTCAGATCATATTCAGATCATATTCAGATCATCGTCAGATCATCGTTAGATCATCATCAGATCATCATCAGATAATTATCAGACCATCATCAGATCATCATCATCATCAGATCATCGTCAGATCATCTTCAGATCATCGTCAGACCATCGTCAGACCATCGTCAGATCATCTTCAGACCATCGTCATACCATCGTCAGACCATCGTCAGATCATATTCAGATCATATTTAGATCATCGTCAGATCATCATCAGATCATCATCATCAGATCATCTTCAGATCATCATCAGATCATCTTCAGACCATCATCAGATTATCTTCAGACCATCGTCAAATCATCGTCAGACCATCGTCAGACCATCGTCAGATCATCATCAGACCATCATCAGACCATCTTCAGATCATCGTCAGATCATCGTCAGACCATCATCAGACCATCTTCAGATCATCGTCAGACCATCGTCAGATTATCGTTAGATCATCTTCAGATCATCTTCAGACCATCATCAGATCATCATCAGACCATCATCAGATCATCTTCAGATCATCGTCAGATCATCGTCCGATCATCGTCAGACCATCGTCAGACCAGCGTCAGACCATCGTCAGATCATCGTCAGATCATCAGATCATCAGACCATCATCATCAGATCATCATCATCAGATCATCTTCAGATCATCATCATCAGATCATCTTCAGATCATCATCAGATCATCATCAAATCATCTTCAGACCATCATCAGATCATCTTCAGACCATCGTCAAATCATCGTCAGATCATCGTGAGATCATCATCAGACCATCATCAGACCATCGTCAGATCATCGTCAGACCATCGCCAGACCATCTTCAGATCATCATCAGATCATCTTCAAACCATCATCAGACCATCTTCAGATCATCATCAGATCATCATCAGACCATCATCAGACCATCTTCAGATCATCATCAGATCATCATCTAATCATCTTCAGACCATCTTCAGATCATCATCAAATCATCATCAGAAGAGCGTTAGGCGCAGAGAGTCTCTGATCGTGTCCTTCATATCCAGAGACTCACTGTATCTGCACATCCATTGGGAATGAGTGTAATGGAGTCTGAGCGCTGGAAGCTTCTGAAGGCTGATTACACATGTACCTGACCACGAGAAGATCATAAACCATCAATAAACGAAGTCATCCAAAAACATCCCAAATGTATTTATCCATATATCAACACCACCAGCCATATAGAGACTGAATGTTGATGAACTCCAGTCTGTTGGTCGCTTCGCTCGACGCTGCCAACTAGGTTTTACAGTTTCACATAAATATGTCTGGGGTGTTTGGATGTTTCCCTTTGATATGATTATGCTGTTCAAAAGATTAGTGTATTTCCATGAGCAGGTTTGTGCTGGTTTCTCCTCTTCAAAGCGTCTCTGGAGTTTTTATTCCCACAGTCCCAGTGTGGATCTGCTGAGGAGAATCAAAGACATTCTCACCACAAGAGAACGTCCCAAAAGACTGTGTGTTATTTATTTATTTAGACATTAGATTGTGATGTGAAAAACACTTCACATGTTATGACATAATGTTCCACAATAAGAGAGCATATGCAGGAAACGATCTGGAATATTTCTGAGTAAACGGCACGTTTTTATGAAAGCCCATTTCTGCCACACTAAAAGATTATGAGATAAAGAGCCTAAATTATGAGATAAAAATCCTCAATTATGAGATAAAGAGCCTAAATTATGAAATAAAAAGCCTAAATTATGAGATAAAAACTTAAAATGACAGTCAAAATTGACATAAAAAGTCAAAATTACAACATAATAGTCGAAACTATTAAATAAAAAGCTTAAATTATGACATAATAGTCGAAATTATGACCAAAAGTCAAAATTACAACATAAAAAGTCATTTTAATGTCATATTGAAAAAAAAGTCATATCAATTATGATATATTAAGTCGTAATTAAAGGTTAAAAACTTGAATTTATGAGATAAAAAGTCAAAATTATGTCATTTAATCATGTTGACTCTTTATGTCATAATTATGATTTACAAAAGCATGTTTTTTTTTCTTCTGTGGCAGAAATGGCCTTCGATATATTTTCATGAGCAGAGTGCAGAGAAAAAGAGTAAAACTGATGAATACACCCCGAAGAGCCGCGAGTGTAATGTTGTGTCTGATATATTCAGATGATGATGGGAATCAGAATGACCCTGCTGATGTTTGTTTAGTAGGGAACATGGAGATCTTCCTCTCCTCCTCCTCCTCATGTCAGACTGACCTCCCTCTCTAAGGAAAGATGTTTGACTCTGAGAGGGTCAGAGACTCTGATGCTAATGACCTCTGACCTGTGATGTCATTTGATTCATTGAATCAAACTAGTAATATCAGGATCTGTGGCTCAGGAGGGCAAAGAGCAGCTAACAGGAAACGCAGTGAGGTCACTTCCTGTCACCACACTCACTGATCGGGATGAAGATATTCCGTCTCCTTTGAATGCTCATTTTCCCAAACGTTCCCAACATTATTAAATGTTGCCAGGAAATATTTAAACAATTGGACTGGAAAAACTCCAAACAGACTGAAACTGATTACATAAGGAGGAAATGGTTTTTGGCAGCATGTTGGTTCCTCCTGATCGCACAGGAACAGGAAACAGCCCGCGGCCTCAAAGGACGGACAGATGGAGGAATAAATCTCCTCTCTGCGCATATTAATGAATGCGTTTGGAAAGGAAAATATTGCGAGCACACCGGGGCTAGTTGTCACACTCTCTACTCCCTCCAGTCAATATTTCTCTGGGTTTCATTTTGACAGCCAGTTTATCTAAAAACACAATACCGACAGCGGGGCATGTTGTCACAACTTACCGTCAGTGTCACTCAGCGATTATTTACTGCCTTTTCCCATCACATATTTCAGTAATCATCATAAATTAGGTATCAAAGCTTAAACACTTACAATTCATCCTGTGAAAACTGACTTTTTAAACTCAGTTTTTGTGATTTCAACTTCTAATTTGGACACATCTTGGTTGGTTACACATACGGCTTTGATTTTATAGCAATTTTAGAGGCCAGATTATTTTGTAAAACATTTTTTGTGTAAAATATAAAATGTTTAGTTCAGTACATTTGCTTTATAGTAAACTTCTATAACTTGCTTTCACTTCATGTCTTCTTTAAAAGAGAAAAAACCTTAGTCTGAATTACTAACATTTACGTTCAGATCGACAGTGAACCGATTCAACTGTAAACACATATTGTTATAATAAATAATAAACTACACAAATGTAAAGCATGTAAGAGCTCTTGATATCTGTGTTTGCGGTGGTCTGTTTCTCTTCAGTCTCAGATGTTTGAAGCACTGTGATTGATCAGAGCTGCTTTTCTCTGGCAGTGTCTCACTGTGAGGATCATCAACACAGGCTCATCTGAGGGATCTCTGGACAGATCCACGGCCGTGTGAAGGTCGTGTTTACAGCTCCAGTGTTCAGGGAAAACACGCTGGGATTGATTGAGAGCGACTGACTCACACAAGAGCGACTGACTCACACGAGAACGACTGATTCACACGAGAGCGACTGACTCACAGGAGAGCGACTGACTCACAGGAGAGCGACTGACTCACACGAGAACGACTGATTCACACGAGAGCGACTGACTCACACGAGAGCGACTGACTCACAGGAGAGCGACTGACTCACAGGAGAGCGACTGACTCACACGAAAGCGACTGACTCACACGAAAGCGACTGACTCACACGAGAGCGACTGACTCACAGGAGAGCGACTGACTCACAGGAGAGCGACTGACTCACACGAAAGCGACTGACTCACAGGAGAGCGACTGACTCACAGGAGAGCGACTGACTCACACGAAAGCGACTGACTCACAGGAGAGCGACTGACTCACAGGAGAGCGACTGACTCACACGAAAGCGACTGACTCACAGGAGAGCGACTGACTCACAGGAGAGCGACTGATTCATACGAGAGCACCTGACTCACAGGAGAGCGACTGACTCACAGGAGAGCGACTGACTCACACGAAAGCGACTGACTCACGCGAGAACGACTGACTCACAGGAGAGCGACTGACTCACACGAGAGCGACTGACTCACACGAGAACGACTGATTCACACGAGAGCGACTGACTCACACGAGAACGACTGATTCAGACACACAAGAACTGACTCACACGAGAACAACTGACTCACATGTGAGGATTCACACGAGAACGACTGATTCACACAAGAGCAACTGATTCACATGAGAACAACTGATTCACACGTGAGGATTCACACGACAACAACTGATTCACACGAGAAACACTGATTCACACGTGAGGATTCACACGACAATGACTGATCCACACGTGAGGATTCACACGAGAACTACTGATTCACACAAGTACAACTGATTCACACGAGAACAACTGATTCACACAAGAACAACTGATTCACACGTGAGGATTCACATGAGAACTACTGATTCACACAAGAACAACTGATTCACACGTGAGGATTCACACGACAACAACTGATTCACACAAGAACAACTGATTCACACGTGAACAACTGATTCACACGTGAGGATTCACACGACAACGACTGATTCACACAAGAACAACTGATCACACGAGAACGACTGATTCACAAGAGAACTACTGATTCACGCAAGAACAACTGATTCACACAAGAACAACTGATTCACACGAGAACGACTGATTCACATGTGAACTGATTCACAAGAGAACGACTGATTCACACGAGAACGACTGATTCACACGAGAGCGACTGATTCACACGAGAACTACTGATTCACACAAGAACAACTGATTCACACGAGAACAACTGATTCACACGTGAGGATTCACACGACAACAACTGATTCACACGAGAACAACTGATTCACACGTGAGGATTCACACGACAACGACTGATTCACACAAGAACAACTGATCACACGAGAACGACTGATTCACAAGAGAACTACTGATTCACGCAAGAACAACTGATTCACGCAAGAACAACTGATTCGCACGAGAACGACTGATTCACACATGAACTGATTCACAAGAGAACGACTGATTCACACGAGAACGACTGATTCACACGAGAGCGACTGATTCACACGAGAACTACTGATTCACACAAGAACAACTGATTCACACGAGAACAACTGATTCACACGTGAGGATTCACACGAGAACGACTGATTCACACGAGAGCGACTGATTCACACAAGAACAACTGACTCACACAAGAACGACTGACTCACACGAGAACGACTGACTCACACGAGAACGACTGACTCACACGAGAACAACTGATTCACACGTGAGGATTCACACAAAAACTACTGATTCACACAAGAACAACTGATTCACACGAGAGCAACTGATTCACACGTGAGGATTCACACGAGAACTACTGATTCACACAAGAACAACTGATTCACACGAGAACAACTGATTCACGAGAGAACGACTGATTCACATGTGAACTGATTCACAAGAGAACGACTGATTCACACGAGAACGACTGATTCACAAGAGAGCGACTGATTCACACGAGAACTACTGATTCACACAAGAACAACTGATTCACACGAGAACAACTGATTCACACGTGAGGATTCACACGACAACAACTGATTCACACGAGAACAACTGATTCACACGTGAGGATTCACACGACAACGACTGATTCACACAAGAACAACTGATCACACGAGAACGACTGATTCACAAGAGAACTACTGATTCACGCAAGAACAACTGATTCACACAAGAACAACTGATTCACACGAGAACGACTGATTCACACGTGAACTGATTCACAAGAGAACGACTGATTCACACGAGAACGACTGATTCACACGAGAGCGACTGATTCACACGAGAACTACTGATTCACACAAGAACAACTGATTCACACGAGAACAACTGATTCACACGAGAGCGACTGATTCACACAAGAACAACTGACTCACACAAGAACGACTGACTCACACGAGAACGACTGACTCACACGAGAACGACTGACTCACACGAGAACAACTGATTCACACGTGAGGATTCACACGAGAACTACTGATTCACACAAGAACAACTGATTCACACAAGAGCAACTGATTCACACGTGAGGATTCACACGAGAAGTACTGATTCACACAAGAACAACTGATTCACACGAGAACAACTGATTCACACGTGAGGATTCACACGAGAAGTACTGATTCACACAAGAACAACTGATTCACACGAGAACACCTGATTCACACGTGAGGATTCACACGACAACGACTGATTCACACAAGAACAACTGATTCACACGTGAACGTCTGATTCACACGAGAACGACTGATTCACACGAGAACAACTGATTCACACGAGAACAACTGATTCACACGTGAGGATTCACACGAGAACGACTGATTCACACAAGAACAACTGATTCACACGAGAACAACTGATTCACATGAGAACAACTGATTACCACAGGAACAACTGATTCACACGAGAACAACTGATTCACACGAGAACAACTGATTCACACAAGAACAACTGATTCACACGAGAACGACTGATTCACACGAGAACAACTGATTCACACGTGAGGATTCACACGAGAGCGACTGACTCACACGAGAGCGACTGACTCACACGAGAGCGACTGACTCACACGAGAACGACTGATTCACACGAGAGCGACTGACTCACAGGAGAGCGACTGACTCACACGAGAGCGACTGACTCACAGGAGAGCGACTGACTCACAGGAGAGCGACTGACTCACACGAGAGCGACTGACTCACACGAGAGCGACTGACTCACACGAGAGCACCTGACTCACACGAGAGCGACTGACTCACACGAGAACGACTGACTCACAGGAGAGCGACTGACTCACAGGAGAGCGACTGACTCACACGAGAGCGACTGACTCACACGAGCGACTGACTCACAGGAGAGCGACTGACTCACACGAGAGCGACTGACTCACACGAGAACGACTGACTCACAGGAGAGCGACTGATTCACACGAGAGCGACTGACTCACAGGAGAGCGACTGACTCACACGAGAGCGACTGACTCACACGAGAACGACTGACTCACAGGAGAGCGACTGACTCACAGGAGAGCGACTGATTCACACGAGAGCGACTGACTCACACGAGAGCGACTGACTCACACGAGAACGACTGACTCACAGGAGAGCGACTGACTCACACGAGAGCGACTGACTCACAGGAGAGCGACTGACTCACACGAGAACGACTGACTCACAGGAGAGCGACTGACTCACACGAGAGCGACTGACTCACACGAGAGCGACTGACTCACAGGAGAGCGACTGACTCACACGAGAACGACTGACTCACAGGAGAGCGACTGACTCACAGGAGAGCGACTGATTCACACGAGAGCGACTGACTCACACGAGAGCGACTGACTCACACGAGAACGACTGACTCACAGGAGAGCGACTGACTCACACGAGAGCGACTGACTCACAGGAGAGCGACTGACTCACACGAGAACGACTGACTCACAGGAGAGCGACTGACTCACACGAGAGCGACTGACTCACAGGAGAGCGACTGACTCACACGAGAACGACTGACTCACACGAGAGCGACTGACTCACACGAGAGCACCGATTTTTTCCGAAAACAGCCGAGCTCGTGGAGGCGTGCAGTGGGCGGAGCTAAAGAGTCACGAGCACACACACACCCTAACTCTGGAAACACAAACTGCATCCACTGTTCCCGTGATCTTTCCCTCACACCAGAAACACACTTCTTTAGTGACATAGAGAAACAAAATGACATCATACAGGGCCATACTCGAAAAAAAACTTTCCGAAACTTGTTCTAATCCTGAAGGAGTGTATTTGGCACAGAAATACTCCATCATACGTCCAACAAATTTTTTTAAACTTTGTCCATGTTTATCATGAGAATCAACTCTTTAACTGTGTAAATAAGGCAGAATGCAGGAAATAGCATTAGATCCCCCCTTTTAAAGTGGGCAGGATGCTAGAACTAATGAAAATAACAGTCATTTTTACCCTTCCGGTCAAATATTGCGCTGCAAACATCAATAACAGCTTTAAGTTGTCAATGCTGGCAAATGACTGTGGTATAAGTGGGAAAATCCACGGCTAGCTGTGCATTAACGCGTCAGGTGGTTCTTTGGCTCCACGTCATGCATTATAACCAGCTAGCCGTGGATTAACGCTCAGAATGAAGAAGTGCCGTCGAGCTTTGCTAATAATGATCAGACTGAGGCTCATGAGTTGAGAAACACATCAAAGGTCATCAGTGTCTGAAACACAGTTTCATCACAGAAACTCTTACTCTTCATTTCCTCACCGGTTTCTCAATCAAACCGCTCACAGAAACGCCGTCCAGAGATGTGGAAATATCACATCTTTGCATTCATTGACTTTTACAGTGACATTACATAAAGAAATCATGAATGGCATTGAAATGCAGCGCTGAAAGAGTCCGTTGATTGATTTATAAATTGAACACATCTGACCTGTGAACGCATGACCTTATAAACACGCCTGACCTTCATCAATATTAGATTTCTGTGAGCCAGGCCTCATTTCCCTGAAGCTGAATGAGTTTGATTCATCTGACACACAAACACTACAAACGTCTGAGTGTGAGAAACAGACGCATCACTTCCTGTAACACTGACACGATAGAGACTAATATTAACACAGGGTTATTCTAGAACCTTCATGAAGAGAACCGACATTCAGAGCCTTCAGGAGAATCTCCTGCGTGTGTGTGTGTGTGTGTGTGTGTGTGTGTTTCTGAACATCTTTAAACCTGTAATAGTGGCACATCAGCAGCGTCAGGATGGAAATGAGCTGTATTTATCATGAACATTACAGATGAATCACTTCTGCTCGGGATCATTGAGCAAACACATTACATGATCCAAATGTGCTGTGTAAATCTTCAAGAAAATGTAATGAGATATTGACCCAAAGCTCAAGACAAGCCCAGTTTCTGCTGATGAACGGTTCCGTTCTCTATAAACACCAGCCGTCAAAATGAACACTGAAACGTGAGTCATGAATAAATAAGACAAACAGAATAAACCAGATCATTTATTATCTACCGTGAGAACAGGGCGTGTCCTGCTGAATCTGATCTGGGAACAGCTGTATCAGTCCTGACTGACTTGTGGAAGACGGAAACCTGTTAAAATTAGCCCGTCGAGCCTCTGTGAACTTGCACTCAGTACTGTGGGATTTCTAGAGTAAACAGGAAGAGCTCCAAAAACACTGCGAATCGACTCTTCTGCCTCCAATGATACACTCACCACAGAGAGACGACCCTCAAAACACACATGAACGTACACCAGGCCTCTCTCAAACCATACTTTTAAGATTTACGTATTTGAATTGCATATAAAATCCCATGCATTTGGATTAAATGGTTTTAATAAACGCTAATAAACTTAAAGGGTTAGTTCATCCAAAAATGATCGTTCTGTCATATTTAATCTCCCTCA
This sequence comes from Coreius guichenoti, assembly GCA_039654105.1. NCBI lineage: Eukaryota > Metazoa > Chordata > Actinopteri > Cypriniformes > Gobionidae > Coreius > Coreius guichenoti. The sequence continues at coordinate 35,874,380 of CM077189.1, read as the reverse complement.
TGTCGTTCCAAACCTGAATGACTTTCTTTCTTCTGCCGAACATTATATTAGAGATTTAGAGTCATAAACAGGAAATAATGATTCAGTTCACCAACATTCTTCTAAATATCTTCTTTTGTGTGACACGAAGAAATAAAGTCTTGCATGTTTTGGTTAGAGTTTTATTTTTGGGTGAACTGTCCCTTTAATGTGATGCGTATTCGTCAGTCATTCATAAATCAAACCGGTCATATTTCTGTAATGTGTTTAACCAGATTTATATATTTATCAATTCATGTTAATCTCAAATGTTTTATCTGAATATTGATGTTCATTGATGTGTGTGTGAGAGTGTGTGTGTGTGTGTGAGTGTGTGTGTGAGTGTGTGTGACTGTGTTTGTGTGTGTGACTGTGTTTGTGTGAGTATGAAAGTGTGTGTGTTTATCCTAAGCGATTCGAATAGATGCATTTTGA
>CM077189.1:35848927-35868927 GCA_039654105.1 Coreius guichenoti | reverse complement strand
AAACCCGCCTTGACCTGCCTAAACCCGCTTAAGCCAGCCTAAACCCGCTTAAGCCAGCCTAGACCCGCCTTAACCAGCCTAGACCCGCCTAAATTATAATAATAAACTTTATTTTATATAGCGCCTTTAAAAGTTGCATCTCAAAGCGCTTCACAGAAACATATAGATAAAATACATTGAAAAAAAGAAAAATAAGAAAACATACATTAGAGCAAATTTAAGTCACTTGTATGCTAGCCTACAAAAAAAAATAAGTTTTAAGTGATGATTTAAAAACACTAAAAGAGTCAGCATGTCTGATCTCAGTGGGAAGAGCATTCCAGAGTTTGGGAGCAAAAGAAGGAAAAGCCCGGTCACTCATAGAACGTAAACGCGTTGAAGGAACAATTAAAAAGCCAGAATCAGAAGAACGAAGATTGTGTTTTGGGGTGTATGCAGTTAAAAGTTCAGACAGATATTGTAGCGCTAAACCATGCAAGGCCTTGTAGGTGAGCATAAGAATTTTAAAATCGATGCGAAACCTGACAGGGAGCCAGTGCAAGGACTCCAAGATGGGAGTGATATGCTCACTTGTCCTGGACCTTGTCAGGACTCTGGCCGCTGAGCTTTGGACATACTGCAGTTTGTTTAGGGTAGATTTAGAAACCCCAGCCAGCAGAGCATTACAGTAGTCGATGCGAGAAAAGACAAATGAATTCATCCGTTTTTCAGCCACCGAGAAAGATAACATGGGGCGCAATCGTGCAATGTTTCTAAGATGAAAAAATGAAATTTTGACCATATTCTGGACATGAGGATCGAATGTTAAATTTGCATCAAATATCACCGGCAAATTTTTAAATTTAGTTTGAAACTCCGAAGCGGAGCCATCCACCATTAAGGTTACAGCGTCAGCTTTGCGAATTTGTTGGGGTGAACCGATGAGCATAACCTCAATCTTGTCGCTGTTGAGACAGAGAAAATTATGAGACATCCATATTTTTATCTCAGAGATACAATGTTCCAGAAAGGCAACAGCCGTATTATCGCCAGGTTTTGAATGAATATAAATTTGGGTGTTGTCTGCATAAAAATGAAACTTAAGACCAAAGGATCTGAGAAGTTGACCCAGGGGAAAAATATACATACTAAAAAGTAATGGACTCAAAACAGATCCCTGGGGAACTCCAAATTGCACTGCCCCAACTTTGGATCTGCATCCACCCAGAGACACAAACTGCCTTCGATCTGAGAGGAAAGACTTGAACCAGTTTAATACAGTGTCAGTAATACCAAAAACAGTTTCCAAACGATTGAGTAAAAGAAAATGATCCATTGTGTCAAAAGCTGCGCTAAGACCGAGAAGAATCAGAATTGAAAGACGGCCAGAGTCAGCCGCGATTAACAGGTCATTCGTGACCTTAACTAATGCAGTTTCAGTGCTATGTAGTTAGAAATAACAAAACCAACTTGGAACAGAACATCAAGGATCACAGGGAAAACAGGAGACAAAAGACAACGATCCGACACAAGACTGCAAACACGAGGAGACTATAAAGGGTAATAATCAGGAGGGAACAGGTGGGGTAAATTAAACAATAATGAGATAACAAGAAGGGCGGGGTCCAGACAGAAGACAAGAGCACATGGCCCAGATACAAACCAAAACACCACATGTGCAAAACAAGACAGAACAGACATGTGACACCATCAGCAGGGAGTCATTTACTATACTCAGGACAACAGGGCATAGAGAAGCGAAACATGATTTAAACAAAACACTAGGTATGGGATCAACTATGGAAGTGGTAGCTTTCAATTTTGAAACCTCCTTACCAAGGGAAATAGAATCAAGTGAGAAAAAATTTGAGAAATAGGAGCCAGAAAAATTTGTGATACTAAGAACAGAATCAGACAAGACAGAAGTAATGCATTTGCAAGCATCGGCAATCTTACAACTGAAATGATCAAGAAACCTGCACATTCAGGCCAGAAAGACACCACCTTCGCTCCATCTTACGGCAAGCTACCTTCATAGAGCGCAGCTCGTCATTATACCAGGGAGCAGAACGCACAAAGGCCACAGACCGGGATTTCAGAGGTGCAAATGAGTCCAGACCAGACATAAGAACATTATTTAACAGTGAGGTTCTGTCCTCCAGAGGGAGAGAAAACACTTAATGAGGACTCAATACCGGCAGAGAAGTCAGGGAGATCGATGGATTTCCATTTGCGGTAATTTACAGTACGGGAAGAGACAGTGTTATGATGTGGCACTTCCATATTAAAAAAGATAGCAAAGTGATCAGACAATCCTAAGGGTATCAAGGGTATGACCCTTAATATGTGTAGAGCAGTCCACAAGCTGCTTCAAATCAAAACATTCCAATAAAGACAGAAAGTCCTTAGTCATTACAGAGTCTTTTTTGTCGATGTGGATGTTAAAGTCCCCTAGGATAAGAGTTCTCTCGAACATGAGGCATAACATAGACAGCAGTTCTGCAAATTCAGATAAAAAGTGTTCAGTTGTCTTAGGAGGTCTGTAAACTGTAGCTATAACGGTAGTGATGGGTACAGAGACACTCAAAACAAGACATTCACAAGAATTAAACTGAGGGATGACTACAGAACCTATTGTAAATGTTTTATTATATAGCACAACGATGCCCCCACCCCTGCCGGAGGGTCGAGGGGCATCAAACAATCCGTAGCCAGAGGGAGTAAGCTCGTTAAACAGAAGTCCATCGCCCCCTTTGTGCCATGTTTCTGTTAAACAGACCAAGTCCAGTTTTTTTTCAATGATAGTATCCGATAAAATTACTGCCTTATTGTTCACAGAGCGAGCATTAAAAAGAGCCGATTTCACCAGACTCGGAGGCATTGAAAATGACGGAGAGATCTCCACACGTTTGAGCACTGACGTGTTGTTAAAATCAACACCACTGCAAAGAAGTCTGCTTGTTTTACGTTGAAATACAGGCACAGAGATGGAGTCGGATATGTTGTGTATAAACTTGCGCCTTGACGCGCGATGCATATAGCGCATAGGACGCAGAATTAACCAATAAACCAGCCTAGACCTGCCTAAACCAGCCTAGACCCGCCTAAACCAGCCTAAACCAGCCTAGACCCGCCTAAACCAGCCTAGACCCACCTAAACCAGCCTAGACCTGCCTAAACCAGCCTAAACCCGCCTAAACCAACCTAGACCCGCCTAAACCTGCCTAGACCCGCCTAAACCAGCCTAGACCCACCTAAACCAGCCTAGATCTGCCTAAACCAGCCTAAACCCGCCTAAACCAGCCTAGACCCGCCTTAACCAGCCTAAACCCGCCTAAACCAGCCTAGACCCGTCTAAACCAGCCTAAACCCGCCTAAACCAGCCTATAGACCCGCCTAAACCAGCCTAGACCCGTCTTAACAAGCCTAGACCAGCCTTGACCAGCCTTAACCAGCCTAGATCCGCCTAAACCAGCGTAGACCAACTAGACCATCATTATTGTTTTAATAATCTTGAATCAGAATAACAGCGATATCTTTTCTCTTCTCTGATGACGAGGGCGGGGCAACCTGTCACTCATATGAGATCCACCAATAGCAAACCACAACCATCCAATCAATTCCCCACAGACACAATCAAGCCCCGCCCTACATTTTTTCTTGTTCCTGAAGCGTTTATCTCTGATATACGGCACAATAGAGGAGAAAAGACCAGCGTGACTTCCCTTTCATGAAGACTTTAACACTATCACACCGGTGTTTAATCTCTGAGTGGTTTTGAAGGTCAGTTTTTGCCCACGTGTGTGACGTGTGTCTCCAAACCTTGATCACATGTGCAGTCGTGTTCCGTCCGAACATCATGTGACTGCTGGAGTCGTGTAATGTAGTGCACGAGTCCGTCACAAAGACTGGAGATATAATGAGGGATTTGCTGGAGGGAAATTTATCATAAAGTTCATTTAATCATAAAATTACTACTGTTTTGCGTTGTTTTGTTAATAAGTGCAGTTACTAATAAATATTACATGTTTGATTATTGGAAATGTAACAGTGAAGCACTGAGCTTGAGTTGATATGCAGATAAAATTAACTTTTATTAACAACAGTAATGTGCAAAAACCTCATTTTTATAGGGAAAATATAAATATTCTGCTCTTATTAAATGTGCCATTGTTCTTCTCTAGTCTCACACTGAACTGACCGACAGCTCCAGGGATTATTAAAGGAGCTCTTCACTTGCTTTCTGGGTAATTCAGTCACAATTTGAAGAAAAGTTTTTGTTTTTCATGAGACTTTGTGACTTCCTACTTCTGTCCATATATTAAGGAGTGGAAATGTCTAATAAGTCAGTAAGTGCTCCTCTGCTGCCATCCACTGGTTATAGTGGACATTTCATGTGTTTTTAAAATAAAAGTGCTTGTTTGCCACAAAGTGTTAGTTTTCCTACACCTTTAAACTTTTAGTTTTACACATCATCAAATTAAAAATTGGATAATATTTAGAGATTTGAAGTGCTGGAAAAAGTGTGAAGCTCTTGAAAAGTGCTTGAGTTTCACTCTCAGAAGGTTGAACGAACCCTGAGATGAATATTCGACATTCGACTATTTCTCTCACAATCCCATGTGGTGTCACTACAGTAAATCATGTGGTGTCACTACAGTAAATCATGTGGCGTCACTACAGTAAATCATGTGGTGTCGCTACAGTAAATCATGTGGTGTCGCTACAGTAAATCATGTGGTGTCGCTACAGTAAATCATGTGGTGTCGCTACAGTAAATCATGTGGCGTCGCTACAGTAAATCATGTGGCGTCACTACAGTAAATCATGTGGCGTCACTACAGTAAATCATGTGGCGTCACAGTGACGCCACTACAGTAAATCATGTGGTGTCACTACAGTAAATCATGTGGTGTCACTACAGTAAATCATGTGGTGTCACAGTGATGCCACTACAGTAAATCATGTGGTGTCACTACAGTAAATCATGTGGTGTCACAGTGACGCCACTACAGTAAATCATGTGGTGTCACTACAGTAAATCATGTGGCGTCACAGTGACGCCACTACAGTAAATCATGTGGTGTCACTACAGTAAATCATGTGGTGTCACTACAGTAAATCATGTGGCGTCACTACAGTAAATCATGTGGTGTCACTAAAGTAAATCCATGTGAATGAATGAATGAATGAATGAGGCATTTATATAGCGCTTTCATATGTACTACTGTACACCCAAAGCGCTTTACACTCATATCAGGGGTCTCTCCTCAGCCACCACCAGTGTGCGACATCCACTTGGATGATGCGACGGCAGCCACAGTACAACGGCGCCAGTGCGCTCACCACACACCAGTGATAGGTGGAGAGGAGAGAGGGTGATAGAGCCAATTCAATGGATGGGGATTATTAGGAGGACATGATTGGTAAGGGCCAATGGAGGGAATTTGGCCAGGTGTCACTACAGTAAATCATGTGGTGTCGCTACAGTAAATCATGTGGTGTCGCTACAGTAAATCATGTTGCGTCACTACAGTAAATCATGTGGTGTCACTACAGTAAATCATGTGGTGTCACTACAGTAAATCATGTGGCGTTACTACAGTAAATCATGTGGCGTTGCTACAGTAAATCATGTGGCGTCGCTACAGTAAATCATGTGGCGTCGCTACAGTAAATCATGTGGCGTCGCTACAGTAAATCATGTGGCGTTACTACAGTAAATCATGTGGCGTCACTACAGTAAATCATGTGGCGCCACTACAGTAAATCATGTGGCGTCACTACAGTAAATCATGTGGTGTCACTACAGTAAATCATGTGGCGTCACTACAGTAAATCATGTGGCGTCACTACAGTAAATCATGTGGCGTCACTACAGTAAATCATGTGGCGTCACTACAGTAAATCATGTGGCGTCACTACAGTAAATCATGTGGCGCCACTACAGTAAATCATGTGGTGTCACTACAGTAAATCATGTGGCGTCACTACAGTAAATCATGTGGCGTCGCTACAGTAAATCATGTGGCGTCGCTACAGTAAATCATGTGGCGTCGCTACAGTAAATCATGTGGCGTCGCTACAGTAAATCATGTGGCGTCCCTACAGTAAATCATGTGGCGTCACTACAGTAAATCATGTGGCGCCGCTACAGTAAATCATGTGGCGTCGCTACAGTAAATCATGTGGCGTCGCTACAGTAAATCATGTGGCGTTACTACAGTAAATCATGTGGCGTCACTACAGTAAATCATGTGGCGTCACTACAGTAAATCATGTGGCGTCACTACAGTAAATCATGTGGCGTCACAGTGACGGCACTACAGTAAATCATGTGGTGTCACTACAGTAAATCATGTGGCGTCACTACAGTAAATCATGTGGCATCACTACAGTAAATCATGTGGCGTCACTACAGTAAATCATGTGGCGTCACTACAGTAAATCATGTGGTGTCACAGTGACGCCACTACAGTAAATCATGTGGCGTTACTACAGTAAATCATGTGGCGTCACTACAGTAAATCATGTGGCGTCACTACAGTAAATCATGTGGCGTCACTACAGTAAATCATGTGGCGTCACAGTGACGCCACTACAGTAAATCATGTGGTGTCACTACAGTAAATCATGTGGTGTCACTACAGTAAATCGTGGCGTTACTACAGTAAATCATGTGGTGTCACTACAGTAAATCATGTGGCGTCACTACAGTAAATCATGTGGCGTCACAGTGACGTCGCTACAGTAAATCATGTGGCGTCGCTACAGTAAATCATGTGGCGTCGCTACAGTAAATCATGTGGTGTTACTACAGTAAATCATGTGGCGTCGCTACAGTAAATCATGTGGCGTCGCTACAGTAAATCGTGGCGTTACTACAGTAAATCATGTGGCGTCACTACAGTAAATCATGTGGCGTCACAGTGACGTCGCTACAGTAAATCATGTGGCGTCGCTACAGTAAATCATGTGGCGTCGCTACAGTAAATCATGTGGCGTCGCTACAGTAAATCATGTGGCGTCGCTACAGTAAATCATGTGGCGTCGCTACAGTAAATCATGAGGCGTCGCTACAGTAAATCATGAGGCGTCGCTACAGTAAATCATGTGGCGTCGCTACAGTAAATCATGTGGCGTCGCTACAGTAAATCATGTGGCGTCGCTACAGTAAATCATGTGGCGTCGCTACAGTAAATCATGTGGCGTTGCTACAGTAAATCATGTGGCGTTACTACAGTAAATCATGTGGCGTCACTACAGTAAATCATGTGGCGGCACTACAGTAAATCATGTGGCGTCACTACAGTAAATCATGTGGCGTTACTACAGTAAATCATGTGGTGTCACTACAGTAAATCATGTGGCGTCACTACAGTAAATCATGTGGCGTTACTACAGTAAATCATGTGGCGTCACTACAGTAAATCATGTGGCGTCACTACAGTAAATCATGTGGCGTCACTACAGTAAATCATGTGGCGTTACTACAGTAAATCATGGTGATGTTGGTGATTTGTGACTGTAACTCCTGATCTTCGCTCATGGCTCAATGTTTCTCCTGGTCTCCACGTCAGCTCTGTTTGATCTGATATCTGTGGTTTATAACAGAGAATTCTGTGGCGAACGCTTCCACTAGATCTCGCAGTACCAATGTTATTAAGTCTGTGGTGAATTCAAACGCTTTCTCACTGGATCTCCAGCGCTGTGTAGTAACGGTGTCACGTGATCGAGATCGGCCCATGTGTGAGCTCAGACGATTAGTGCGGTTCCGTTCCGCTTTCGTTACGTTTGCCGTTTGATGTTTATCATATGTAACAGAAATGGCAGCTCTTATCAGTCGGGCACCAGTGAGACCGCTAGAACAAAGGTCTCAAAATGCCACCATTTTGTCTCCGTCTGGAGCCCTGCTGATGGAGGTGAACGGACCTCTTGTGTAGGAGCGCCTCACCGGCTCAGGCCTTGAAAACACTTGACTGTTATTGTGCTAAATTTAGCGGTTTCCTGCGTCCGGACACAGACGCATGGCCCATGATAATGTTTAAAAGGCCTGGAGTTTCCCCTGAGAAGCTGCTGAATCCTCTGAGATCGACCCGAAGTCTGTCCGTCATCAGATGAAGAGGAGCATCTGCAGAAACACTGTAATCCTGCAGTAAACCCTGTAAACGTCAGCCGACCGACAGCGTCCAGATCCATCAGAGTCAAGCTCATCTACAGCCCGTTCATGCTCAGCAGAACACACACACGTACACTTGTTTTAATATTTGGTCTGAAGGTTAAAGCGCTGCGGAGACATCACACACTCTCTCGGCCTCACGATCATCACATTTAGAGAAGAAGCGTTAGTCATGTTTCAGGGTCAGCGTGAGCTGTTTCTCATCATCTGTGATCTAACGACTCCTTCATATTCTCTTCCTCCGCTCACTTCTTCAATTACACTATTTGTTTGCACCATATTGATATTTATATAAAATGGCTGTTGCAAATGAAGTGATGAGGTGATAATGTGCGTTGTCATAGCGACGGCTCCATCCACTCAGAGCAAAGAGGAAAAACAATCAGCCAATCAGACAGAACGACAGGAGAGCAATTAAACTGTGCCACCTAATTATATGATGATAAAAACAACAGAGAGAGAGAGTGTGTGTGTGTGTGAGAGAGAGTGTGTGTGTGTGTGTGTGAGTACGAGTGTGTGTGTGTGTGTGTGAGAGAGAGATGTGGGTGTATTCACAACAGTGTACTGGTCATGTTGAATTACCATCACACTTACTCACCCACTCACTCACTCACTTACTCACCCACTCACACACACTCTCTCAAACACACACTCACACACACACACACACACACTCAAACAAACACACACACACACACTCTCAAACACACACACACACACACACACTCACACTCTCAAACACACACACACACACGCACACACTCAAACACACACTCACTCACTCACTCACTCACACATTCTCAAACACATACTCACACACACACACACACTCTCTCAAACACACACACGCACACGCACTCAAACACACACACACACTCACACATTCTCAAACACACACTCACACACACACTCACACACTCTCAAACACACACACACTCTCAAACACACACACACACACACACACACACACTCACACACTCACACACACACACACACATTAATGGCAGCAGCTGCAGGATCACAGCCTCAATTAAAATCTAAATTAAAGGTGTTTCTGCTCTTCTTAATGGAACTCCGTCCAATTCAGGTTAGTGTTTGTGGCTTGGGCTGAGTGTGTGTTGCTGCTCGTTCACACAAACACCGGCGCTCACTTAATCACAGATGGATCTTAATTAAACACGCCTGTGCTTTTCATTTACATTTCGCAGGTGCTTTTACTCAAAGAGCATCAGAGTGTGTGTGTGAATCAAACCCATGATGTTCATTACGAGTGTCGCTCTCGACCTCATCATAGTCTGAGTAAACGAATATATAACCATCAAATGTTTAAATTCCTGAATGGATGCAACTTTACTGCAAAAAATGACTTTTTAAAGTTGTATTGGATGATACAAGAGTTTCTACTTCATTTGCTGCTTCTTTGTAATTATTTGTGAAATTTAGTAGAGATTTCTGTTGATGTTTTTCAGTGTTTCCTCACATCATGTGGCGGCCGTCGTCTCTCAGCACACAATGACAGGATGAAGATCGCCGCTCGTGTGAGTGGCGTCAACTGCAAAGTTCAAGAGGTCAAAGCTCAGCTGAAAAGGTCAAACTGCATTCAGAGAGCATGATGGGAATAACGAAGAACATGCAGACTGACTTCAGACAAAATCTGACTAACTTTAAAATGAGAACTCAATCATCTGATAGGCCAGTCGGATGCGTTGTGTTATTTTATGGTGTTTCTGACCGGCGTGCAGACAGACCTCTCTCTCGTTTCCTCTGAATCTGTTCCTCAGGTGGACGTCCCATCTGATCAGATCAATATTCGCTGTTCCATGATGAGAGTGGCTCCCTGAGGAATTCTAATGTATTAACGGGACGTTCAGACGTCCTTGTGGGAAGGTGGGAATGTTTGAAGAGCCGTGTAAAACATCCGGCAGCAACACTCACACAGTGCACATACATTTTCAGATCTCTCCAGAGATGTTCAGTCGGGTTCAAGTCTGGGCTCTGGCCGGGCCACTCAAGGACATTCACAGAGTTGTCCCGTAGCCACTGCTTTGTTATCTTGGCTGTGTGCTTAGGGTCGTTGTCCTGTTGGAAGATAAACCTTCGCCCCAGTCTGAGGTCCAGAGCGCTCTGTTTCATCAAGGATGTCTCTGTACATTGCTGCATTCATCTTTCCCTCGATCCTGACTAGTCTCCCAGTTCCTGCCGCTGAAAAACATCCCCACAGCATGATGCTGCCACCACCATGCTTCACTGTAGAGATGGTATTGGCCAGGAGATGAGCGGTGCCTGGTTTCCTCCAGACATGACGCTTGCCATTCAGGCCAAAGAGTTCAATCTTTGTTTCATCAGACCAGAGAATTTTGTTTCTCATGGTCTAGAGTCCTTCAGGTGCCTTTTGGCAAACTCCAGGTGGCTTCCGTCTGGCCACTCTACCACACAGGCCTGATTGGTGGAGTGCCGCAGAGATGGTTGTTCTTCTGGAAGGCTCTCCTCTCTCTACAGAGAAACGCTGGAGCTCTGTCAGAGTGACCATCGGGTTCTTGGTCACCTCCCTGACTAAGGCCCTTCTCCCCCGATCGCTCAGTTTGGCCGGGCGGCAGCTCTAGGAAGAGTCCTGGTGGTTCCAAACTTCATTTACGATTGATCGGGGGCGTAAATCGCGGGGGGGTCGGGGGGGGTCAGGACCCCCCCATCTTAGAGCTGAAAAATGCGTTTTAAGTTCAAAAACATTTTGAGTCCCTCCCCCATCCCTTGCCTCACTGTGGTTTGATCCACCGCGCACCTCAACTACTTATAGACCGTAAAAAAATAGCAACTACCACACGAGTTTGGGGAGAGAACAATGCTCTTCAGACAGCAGTTGTGAAGCACCAGTAAGGGCTGTCAAGGCTATTTTATTCACTTTAAACATCAGATTAAGTGATTCTTTTCTCTTTAATACAGAGGCTTATTACTGCGATAGTCGGTGCCCACCGTGGCACCGCCCACCGTCGTTTTCACTTCAATCATTTTGACCAGTTAGAGAACAGACACAACAATTAAAAACTGAATGTGTCTGCTGAATACAGTGTGAGCCGAACGAGAGTCGCAGCACAAACGCCGCAGGAGTCAGATCTCATTCATCACGAGAGCAAACAGTTGACAGACCAGATGATCGCGGATTTGGTTTCAAAGTGAAATGTAAAAGCGCCTATTTAAGTGAGTTTGTCATTGTACTGTTTTCTTGTTGTGTTTTTTTACATTTAGAATAACAGTCTAATGAACCCACCATTCAAGCAACTGCCACCCCCGAATTGGCGCTAATTCTAAACTGAAGGTATATGCGCACGGGTCGGCCGCACTGTCAGATCTGTGTTGGGATTTGCTCAATATGATATGATAAGTGGCAGATCAGAGGGCATGCTGCAGTTGAATATCTAAATATCTGAATATCATAGTATAAAATACTATGTGGAGGACGCAAGATAATTTAATAATTATAATATGACTGCGTGGTGAACCTTACTCATATTTAAACATTAAATATTGCAATAAATAAATGGTTTTGAAGAATATTTTTGTCAATTTAGTCAGCTTTTTCATTGAACCAGAGAGAAATTTTGAGAAGGATAATGGCACGGTCTCCATGCTACACTAATAATAGTAGTAAGGCTTTACTTTGTGTACACATCCTTACAAGTACGATTTTGGCTGTATTATTTGTGTCCTCTTCAAAAAATGGCTCTTGAGAAATTTTATGTTTATTGTCCCCCCCAACTGTTAGATGAAATTTACGCCCCTGCGGATGATGGAGGCCACTGTGCTCATTGGGACCTTCAATGCTGCAGAAATGTTTCTGTACCCTTCCCCAGATCTGTGCCTCGATACAATCCTGTCTCAGAGGTCTACAGACAATTCCTTGGACTTCATGGCTTGGTTTGTGCTCTGACATGCACTGTTAACTGTGGGACCTTTATATAGACAGGTGTGTGCCTTTCCAAATCATGTCCAATCAACTGAATTTACCACAGGTGGACTCCAATCAAGCTGTAGAAACATCTCAAGGATGATCAGTGGAAACAGGAGCACCTGAGCTCAATGTTGAGTGTCATGGCAAAGGCTGTGAATACTTATGGACATGGGATTTTCTCGTTTTTTATTTTTAATACATTTGCAAAGATTTCAAACTAACTTCTTTCACGTTGTCATTATGGGGTATTGTTTGTAGAATTTTGAGGAAAATAATGAATTTAATCCATTTTGGAATAAGGCTGTAACATTATAAATTGTGGAAAAAGTGAAGCGCTGTGAATACTTTCCGGATGCACTGTATTTGATCATAAATACAGTAAAACAGTGAAATATTTTACTATTGTAAAAAGGCCGAAAGGTGGTGAGGATTCTAGGGGCCCCTGGCATTCGGCCCTGTCTGCTATAGTGAACGGCAGCTGATTTTCGCAGGATTTGTTTAATCATTAAAGGTATAATATGTAGTTTTTCGCCACTAGAGGTTGCCTATTCAAAACAAAGGCGTGGCTTGATGACGCCGAGATTGAGCGCGGATTCATGCGAGTTGTCGTCTTCACCTCTACAGCCGCTCATGTGTATTTGGGGGAACGCAGCGCTGTTTTATCATATTACACACATTTGAGTGTGTTAAAGTGATGTTATAATGCTACTCTGTGCGTTCGCTCGGCGCTGCTATGAGACACTTGTTCACACTGCAGTGAGCGAGATCATATTAGGCATGGTAAAACATGGTACTCGCGGTAAATCAAGAACACCAGATCTAAACAATAAGACTAACTGTGTTGAGCTGGAGAACAATGATTAGTTTCTGTCCATGAATGATCCAAACAGTTGCTCACCTGTCTAATAAAACACATCATTTATTAAAGCGGCTTTGGTGTTTCCATGGTTTCTACAAAATAAAACCAGAGGGTAACGCGGGTATGATGTCATTGATAAGCGACACACACACACGGCCCGTGTCCTGGTTAAAATTGAGGATTTTTTCTGGATTTAAACACTCTTGGAAACATTTAGGATGATGCAAGTCATCAAAATATATAACACTGTTCTAGTGGGTTTTGGATATTTAAATCCAAAACACTTACACATTGTGCCTTTAATATGAAATAATTCTGCATAAATGAGTTTTATCTGTAAATGCAAACCAATAGACCCGACACTTGTTTATTTGTTCTTCATTTTATTACTAATTTTTCACTTTTAAAGCAATGTTTACTTCATCTGAAGGCTACATACAAATATTTGAATGCATTTAATTAGTATAAGTTTAATAATTTTGTTTATTTAATTTTGTTAGTTTCTGCTGGGGGACTGAATTTAGCAGTGAGAAGTGTGTAATCTCAGCGGTACTGGTCGTGAAATGTTGGTGTGGTGACAACACGCGTCAGACACACAGAAGTCACATCTGATTCATCAGCACACACACACACACACCAGCGCTAGTGTCACTCTTCATCACACTCGCTCTCACGCGAACCTTCAGCGACGGCCGTCAGCACCTGCTCTCACAGCCCATTCTCTTAAAACACACAGAGAAGAGAGGAATCTCCTCCAGTGCCGTCAGCCGTGACAAAACATCTCCAACAGTTTAGAAACACTGAATATCATCACGGACGCCCTTTCGCTCATAGAAACTAGATATATCGGCCAACATATTTGGCCGATATATTAAAGCCGATAAATAATGTATTATTTCCTTCACCTGAGACACTTCAGATGCGCACTGTTTACCATGATGGGTTTGAATTGCTTGAATTATATTGTTTGAATATGATTAGAATCACTTCAGAAAAGTAAAATACGGTTCAGTGCATGTGCAGCGCAAGTCTGTCATATCGGCTACATAAAATCATAATGAGAACATCATAATTGTGTGCTTGGGACATGGATTTTACTGGTGAGACTTTTGTTTTTGTAATCAAAACTCAAAATTTTTTAATTAAGATTTATCAGCCAATCTATCGGTTATCAGCTTTCAAATATAAAGAATAATATAAAGAATTATCGGTAACGGCCAAAATTTTCATATCGGTGCATCTCTAATGACAACTATAACTATAGCCGTAAAGGTTTAATAATCAGTGTAGCTCTGAGAGAATAGTGCACATCACTATAAACGACTGGTGTGTGTGTGTGTGTGTGTGTCTGCGGCTCGACCGCTGCTTTCATAACACATGCGTGCGTTTGCTAAATCACTAGTGCAACTGTCTGTCTCAATCCACATAATGAAGACATCTGTGCTTCACTCTGCACAGAAACACTACATCAAGCCGTTCACCGTGAACACACAAACACACTCACACACACTCACACTCACACAGACTCACACAGACACACACAGACACACACAGACTCACACACACAGACAGACACACACACACACACTCACACTCACACAGACACACACAGACACACAGACACACACACACACACTCACACTCACACAGACACACACACAGACAGACACACACAGACAGACACACACAGACAGACACACACTCACACAGACACACAGACACACACACACACACTCACACTCACACTCACACTCACACAGACACACACAGACACACACACACACACTCACACTCACACTCACACAGACTCCCACAGACACACACACACAGACAGACACACACAGACAGACACACACAGACAGACACACACAGACACTCACAAACACACTCACACACAACACTAAACAGCAGCTAAACAAACTAAATATTTCATCTGTTTAGTAAGTATTATTTTCAATAAAAAAATCTTTTTTTTTTGTTTTTACGTAATTATTTATTTTTTATTTTTATGATTTATTTAATTTTTCATCAACTCACAAACCCCAGTTTGGGAAACTTTGATCTAGAGTTCAGTGAACAAATGAACCAGCGAACAAACGAACAAATGAATGAATGAACAAAAAAAATAAATGCAGGAACGAATCTTCTTGTGTGTTCCACAGGAGAAAGTCACACTGGTTTGAAGTCAATGATGACAGAATGATCATGTGTGTGTGAACTAACCCTTTAAAGAACTCTAGACGACAAATAAAAGGTCTAAACTAGCTGTAATGTGCAGAACACACACACACACTCACACACACACAGACTCACACACACACACAGACTCTCACACACACACAGACTCTCACACACACAGACTCTCTCTCACACACACACACACACACACACACAGACTCTGTCTCACACACAGACACACACACACACACACAGAGACTAACACACACACAGACTCACACACACAGACTCTCACAAACACAGACTCTCACACTCACACACACACCCACAGACTCACACACACACACACACAGACTCACACAGACTCTCTCTCACACACAGACACACACACAGAGACTAACACACACAGACTCACACACACAGATTCTCACACAAACACAGACTCTCACACTCACACACACACACAGACTCACACAAACACAGACTCTCACACTCACACACACACACACACAGACTCACACAAACAGACTCTCACACTCACACACACACAGACTCACACAAACACAGACTCTCACACTCACACAGACTCTTACTCTCACACACACAGACTCACACACACAGACTCTCACACACACACAGACTCACACAGACAGACTCACACAGACACAGACTCACACAGACACACACAGACTCTCTCTCACACACAGACACACAGACACACACACACACACACACACACAGAGAGACTAAACACACACAGACTCTCACACTCACACACACACACAGACTCTTACTCTCACACACACAGACTCACACACACACAGACTCACACAGACACAGACTCATACACACACAGACACAGACTAACACACACACAGACTCTCACACTCACACACACACACAGACTCTCACACTCACACAGACACAGACTCACACACACACAGACTCACACAGACACAGACTCACACAGACACAGACTCATACACACACACAGAGAGACTCAGAGAGAACGAGTGTGAGTGATGAACAGATGTATGCGGCTGTTTCTACTGTAACACTACAAACACATTTCTGCTGTTCAGACGAGACCCTGATGACAGCAAATCACATTAAACTTTCCACATGCAGTAATACATCAAGACGAGGAGATGCTCATTTCTTATGATCACACACACACACTTCATCTTCATCATCATCATCATCATCATCACACGTGTCTCTGTGCTTCCCTAAACTGCTCTGGTTTCCATGAGGATTCCTTCTGTACTTCAGTATGTTGAATCATTAGCAGCTCACAGTATCATGAGGATCGCTGAGGACCGCCGGGAAGAAACTGTTACCTTGTCAATGACACTCTTTGGCTCTGACATCTCCAGCGAGAGAGTGTGAGTCTGTTTGAGCATATGTGAGTCTATGTGAGTGTATGTTGAATAGACTCGAAAATTATGTTGGCATTAGTGGAACTTCATTGGCATGGTTTAAATCATACTTATCTGACCGTTATCAGTTTGTAGCAGTAAATGAAGAGATGTCACACCGATCACAAGTTCAGTATGGAGTACCGCAGGGCTCAGTGCTAGGACCGTTGCTTTTCACCCTGTACATGCTACCACTGGGAGATATTATTAGGAAGCATGGCATAAGTTTTCATTGTTATGCTGATGATACTCAGCTCTATATTTCTTCACGCCCTGACGAAACTTACCAATTCACAAGATTAACAGAATGCATAGCTGATATTAAAAATTGGATGACTAGTAATTTCCTGCAACTTAATTCAGAAAAAACTGAATTTTTAATCATTGGACAAAAAAACTCCACAAGTAGTAACCTAGAATACTGTCTAACACTCGATGGCTGCTCTGTCAAGTCCTCGTCGTCAGTTAGGAACCTGGGTGTGCTCTTTGATACCAATCTCTCATTTGAAAGCCACGTTTCTAGCATCTGTAAAACTGCATTCTACCATCTTAAAAATATATCTAAATTACGGCACATGCTTTCAATGCAAAATGCTGAACAGTTAGTTCATGCGTTCATGACCTCAAGGCTAGATTATTGTAATGCTCTACTGGGTGGTTGCCCTGCTCGCTTAATAAATAAACTGCAGCTTGTCCAAAACGCAGCAGCTCGAGTTCTTACTAGAACCAGGAAGTATGACCATATTAGCCCGGTTCTGGCAACACGGCATTGGCTCCCTATTAAACACTGCATACATTTTAAGATCTTGCTGATTACTTACAAAGCACTAAATGGTTTAGCTCCCCAGTACTTGAGCGAGCTCTTAACGCATTATACTCCATCACGTCTATTGCGGTCTCAAAACTCTGTCCAGTTGATAATACCTAGAATATCAAAATCAACTGCAGGTGGTCGATCCTTTTCCTATTTAGCACCTAAACTCTGGAACAATCTTCCTAGCATTGTTTGGGAAGCAGACACACTCTGTCAGTTTAAATCTAGACTAAAAACACATCTCTTTACTATGGCATACACATAAAACATTTTTAATTTATATTATTCAAATCAGTTAAATGATTGTTTTAGGCTGCATTAACTAGGTCAGCCGGAACCGGGAACACTTCCCATAACACCTGATGTACTCGTTACATCATAAGAAGAATGGCATCTACGCTAATGTTAGTCTCTCTGTTTATCCCGAGGTTTACTGCAGTCGGCCGGATCCGGGCCGTATCCAGACCAGATGGTGGACCTTAGCCTGGACATGACGACCATATCCCTGAAGTGTCTGTAGAGACCGTGTCAATTAAACTCCCCCCTGTAAATGCCGCATCGACACGACATCCTCATTAAACCCGTCCCCGGCGTGACGACTCCAATCTTTCGAATAATCCTACGAATATCTATTGATCTAATATGACCTCTGATCTGTAATGTGCCAGAATCATAATCATACACTATTTGTTCGTTGGCCAGAGGAGAACTGGCACCCCGACTGAGCCTGGTTTCTCCCAAGGTTTTTTTCTCCATTCTGGCCCTGAAGGAGTTTTGGTTCCTTGCCACCGTCGCCTTTGGCTTTTGGCTTGCTCAGTTGGGGACACTTAAATTTCAACTATATTACTGATCCGCCCGCATTGACACTATATGATAAATGAAATGAGCTGATGACATCACTGTTTTAACCAGAGCGGCTGTACAGCCGAATCAAATTCTGTTGCATTATTTTCCTGTTAACACTGTGAAGCTGCTTTGAAACAATCGGCATTGTAAAAAGCGCTATATAAATAAAGCTGATTTGATTTGATGTGAGTCTATGTGAGTCTACGTGAATATATGTGAATATATGTGAGTGTATGTGAGTCTATGTGAGTGTACGTGAGTGTATGTGAGTATATGTGTGTCTACATGAGTGTATGTGAGTCTATGTGAGTGTACGTGAGTGTATGTGAGTATATGTGAGTCTACGTGAGTGTATGTGAGTCTACGTGAGTGTATGTGAGTCTACGTGAGTATATGTGAGTCTATGTGAGTCTACGTGAGTGTATGTGAGTCTACGTGAGTGTATGTGAGTCTACGTGAGTATATGTGAGTCTACGTGAATATATGTGAGTCTATGTGAGTCTATGTGAGTGTATGTGAGTCTATGTGAGTCTATGTGAGTCTACGTGAATATATGTGAGTCTATGTGAGTCTATGTGAGTGTATGTGAGTGTACGTGAGTGTATGTGAGTATATGTGAGTCTATGTGAGTCTATGTGAGTCTACGTGAGTGTATGTGAGTCTACGTGAGTCTATGTGAGTCTACGTGAATATATGTGAGTCTATGTGAGTGTATGTGAGTGTATGTGAGTGTACGTGAGTGTATGTGAGTCTACGTGAGTATATGTGAGTCTACGTGAATATATGTGAGTCTATGTGAGTCTATGTGAGTGTATGTGAGTCTATGTGAGTCTATGTGAGTCTACGTGAATATATGTGAGTCTATGTGAGTCTATGTGAGTGTATGTGAGTGTACGTGAGTGTATGTGAGTATATGTGAGTCTATGTGAGTCTACGTGAGTGTATGTGAGTCTACGTGAGTATATGTGAGTGTATGTGAGTCTACGTGAATATATGTGAGTGTATGTGAGTATATGTGAGTCTACATGAGTCTATGTGAGTGTATGTGAGTTTATGTGAGTCTACGTGAGTCTGTGTGAGTCTATGTGAGTGTATGTGAGTCTACGTGAGTCTATGTGAGTGTATGTGAGTCTACGTGAGTGTATGTGAGTCTACGTGAGTATATGTGAGTGTATGTGAGTCTACGTGAGTATATGTGAGTCTACATGAGTCTATGTGAGTCTACGTGAGTGTATGTGAGTCTACGTGAGTATATGTGAGTGTACGTGAATATATGTGAGTATATGTGAGTCTACGTGAATATATGTGAGTATATGTGAGTCTACGTGAATATATGTGAGTGTATGTGAGTCTACGTGAATATATGTGAGTGTATGTGAGTCTACGTGAGTGTATGTGAGTCTACGTGAGTATATGTGAGTGTATGTGAGTCTACGTGAGTATATGTGAGTCTACGTGAATATATGTGAGTATATGTGAGTCTACGTGAGTGTATGTGAGTCTACGTGAGTATATGTGAGTGTATGTGAGTCTACGTGAGTATATGTGAGTCTACATGAGTCTATGTGAGTCTACGTGAATATATGTGAGTATATGTGAGTCTATGTGAATATATGTGAGTGTATGTGAGTCTACGTGAGTGTATGTGAGTCTACGTGAGTATATGTGAGTGTATGTGAGTCTACGTGAGTATATGTGAGTCTACATGAGTCTATGTGAGTCTACATGAGTGTATGTGAGTCTACGTGAGTATATGTGAGTGTACGTGAATATATGTGAGT
>CM077189.1:35833927-35841427 GCA_039654105.1 Coreius guichenoti | reverse complement strand
TGTGTGTGTTGTGTCTCAGGTGTGTGTGTTGTGTGTGTTGTTTCTCAGGCGTGTGTGTTATGTGTGTTGTGTTTCTCAGGTGTGTGTGTTGTGTTTCTCAGGTTTGTGTGTTGTGTGTGTGTGTTGTGTCTCAGGTGTGTGTGTTGTGTCTCAGATGTGTGTGTTGTCTGTGTTGTTTCTCAGGTGTGTGTGTTGTGTCTCAGGTGTGTGTGTTGTGTGTGTTGTGTCTCAGGTGTGTGTGTGTGTTGTTTCTCAGGTGTGTGTGTTGTGTCTCAGGTGTGTGTGTTGTGTCTCAGGTGTGTGTGTGTTGTTTCTCTCAGGTGTGTGTGTTGTTTCTCAGGTGTGTGTTGTCTGTGTTGTTTCTCAGGTGTGTGTGTTGTCTGTGTTGTTTCTCAGGTGTGTGTTTTGTGTCTCAGGTGTGTGTGTTTTGTGTCTCAGGTGTGTGTTGTTTCTTAGGTGTGTGTTGTTTCTCAGGTGTGTGTGTTGTGTGTTTTGTGTCTTAGGTGTGTTTTGTTTCTCAGGTGTGTGTGTTG
This sequence comes from Coreius guichenoti, assembly GCA_039654105.1. Taxonomy (NCBI): domain Eukaryota; kingdom Metazoa; phylum Chordata; class Actinopteri; order Cypriniformes; family Gobionidae; genus Coreius; species Coreius guichenoti. The sequence continues at coordinate 35,840,894 of CM077189.1, read as the reverse complement.
TGTGTTTTGTGTCTCAGGTGTGTGTTGTTTCTCAGGTGTGTGTGTTGTGTGTTTTGTGTCTCAGGTGTGTGTTGTTTCTCAGGTGTGTTTTGTGTCTCAGGTGTGTTTTGTTTCTCAGGTGTGTGTTGTGTGTTTTGTGTCTCAGGTGTGTTTTGTTTCTCAGGTGTGTGTTTTGTGTCTCAGGTGTGTGTTGTTTCTCAGGTGTGTGTGTTGTGTCTCAGGTGTGTGTTGTTTCTCAGGTGTGTTTTGTTTCTCAGGTGTGTGTGTTGTGTGTGTTGTTTCTCAGGCGTATGTGTTGTGTGTGTTGTTTCTCAGGTGTGTGTGTGTGTTGTCTGTGTTGTTTCTCAGGTGTGTGTGTTTCTCAGGTGTGTGTGTTGTGTGTGTTGTTTCTCAGGTGTGTGTGTTGTGTCTCAGGTGTGTGTGTTGTGTGTGTTGTTTCTCAGGCGTGTGTGTTATGTGTGTTGTGTTTCTCAGGTGTGTGTGTTGTGTTTCTCAGGTTTGTGTGTTGTGTGTGTGTGTTGTGTCTCAGGTGTGTGTGTTGTGTCTCAGATGTGTGTGTTGTCTGTGTTGTTTCTCAGGTGTGTGTGTTGTGTCTCAGGTGTGTGTGTTGTGTGTGTTGTGTCTCAGGTGTGTGTGTGTGTTGTTTCTCAGGTGTGTGTGTTGTGTCTCAGGTGTGTGTGTTGTGTCTCAGGTGTGTGTGTGTTGTTTCTCTCAGGTGTGTGTGTTGTTTCTCAGGTGTGTGTTGTCTGTGTTGTTTCTCAGGTGTGTGTGTTGTCTGTGTTGTTTCTCAGGTGTGTGTTTTGTGTCTCAGGTGTGTTTTGTGTCTCAGGTGTGTGTGTTGTGTGTTTTGTGTCTCAGGTGTGTGTTGTTTCTTAGGTGTGTGTGTTGTGTGTTTTGTGTCTTAGGTGTGTTTTGTTTCTCAGGTGTGTGTGTTGTGTGTTTTGTGTCTCAGGTGTGTGTTGTTTCTCAGGTGTGTGTGTTGTGTGTTTTGTGTCTCAGGTGTGTGTTGTTTCTCAGGTGTGTTTTGTGTCTCAGGTGTGTTTTGTTTCTCAGGTGTGTGTTGTGTGTTTTGTGTCTCAGGTGTGTTTTGTTTCTCAGGTGTGTGTTTTGTGTCTCAGGTGTGTGTTGTTTCTCAGGTGTGTGTGTTGTGTCTCAGGTGTGTGTTGTTTCTCAGGTGTGTTTTGTGTCTCAGGTGTGTTTTGTTTCTCAGGTGTGTGTTGTGTGTTTTGTGTCTCAGGTGTGTTTTGTTTCTCAGGTGTGTGTTGTGTGTTTTGTGTCTCAGGTGTGTTTTGTTTCTCAGGTGTGTGTTGTGTGTTTTGTGTCTCAGGTGTGTGTTGTTTCTCAGGTGTGTGTTGTGTGTTTTGTGTCTCAGGTGTGTTTTGTTTCTCAGGTGTGTGTTGTGTGTTTTGTGTCTCAGGTGTGTGTTGTTTCTCAGGTGTGTGTTGTGTGTTTTGTGTCTCAGGTGTGTTTTGTTTCTCAGGTGTGTGTTGTGTGTTTTGTGTCTCAGGTGTGTGTTGTTTCTCAGGTGTGTGTTGTGTGTTTTGTGTCTCAGGTGTGTTTTGTTTCTCAGGTGTGTGTTGTGTGTTTTGTGTCTCAGGTGTGGTGAACACGGTGTCCAAACTGAGCAAGGCGTGTGTGTTGAGACTCACCTGTGATCACCTGTTCTTTGTGCTGTCGGGGAAAGTGGCCACCGGAGGGGTCAGTATGTGGTGTGAGCTCTCACAGGTACTGACACACACACACACACACTCTCCCTTTCTCACAGGTACTGAACATGACACACACACACACACACACACACACTGCAGGGACACTGAACTCCGTTAGGACTGACTTTGAACAGTGTGAAACTATAAACTGATATGTAAATGAGTCCTCTCAGGTTGTGCTGTGTTTCCAGGCGAGTAAATGCGTGTCATTGATCGTGTGACTCTCACGTTCATCTCCGTTCTCTCTGGGTGATGAAGGGATGCAGTGTGTGTGTCAGTTCGGTCAGACGAGTCTCAGTGCGTCTGTGTTTCAGGTGAATTTCTTCGATGAGTTCCAGCTGGAGGGAGTGTCAGCCGACGCCAACGAGATCTTCCTGGAAGTGGCTCCCGAGAATCTGTCCAGGGCCCTGAAAACGGCACAGAACGCCAAATCGGTCAAAATCAAACTGACCAAGAAGAACTGCCCGTGTCTGACGCTGGCCGCCGAGCTGGTGAGAGGAGAGCCAACACACACCAGCAGAGGCCACAGCTGTGTGTGTGTGTGTGTGTGTGTGTGAGTGATGTTCATCTAGTGTATATGCTTGAGAGAGTGCGACAGTCTCATAGTAATGATCACACATGTGTGCTGTCTGTGTCTGTGTGTGTGTGTGTGTGTGTGTCAGCCGTCTCTGTCCAGCGTCAGTCGTGTGGTCACTCATGATATCCCCGTGGACGTGATTCCCAGGCGACTGTGGCATGATTTCAGGGAGCCACAGATGCCAGACTTTGATGTGAGTGTGTGTCGTCTCTCTAAGAGTGTGTGTCCGTTGTGATCATATGAACGGATCTTCACGCTGACAGATGTGTGTTGTTTAGGTCAGCATATATCTGCCTCCTCTGAAGACCATGAAGAGCGTTGTGGACCGCATGAAGAATCTCTCCAACTATCTGGTAAGTGACGGAGAAACTGCGATGTGAGTATGATGGGATAAGCCCCGCCTTCTCAATTAAAGAGCCAATCAGCAGTTGGTAAAGCGGCTGAAGTTTGTCAGAGATGCTTTTTAACACTATTTGAGCTTTAAAAACATTTATGGGACCGTTTGTGTTGATTTTATTGCAGTATTTCCCCATTCAAGTAGATCGGTCTCGCATGAGCGAAATGACAACCGTTGATTGGTCTTGTGATCAGTGTTTGTGTTTCAGGTGATGGAGGCCAATCTGAACGGTGAAATGAATCTCAAGATTGAGACGGACCTGGTTTCTGTCACAACACACTTCAAAGAGCTGGGCAACCCGCCCTGGGGTGAGACCACACGTATGACGAACGTTTACACGTGTCCATCGGAGCGGAGGGTGGAGGACGAATCACACCGTCAGAGCTTTGATAAATGTAGATGTGTTCTGGGTGTGTATCTGATAGTGTTGTGTGTGTGTGTGTGTGTGTGTGTGTGTGTGTGTGTGTGATGTTCCTCAGGCGACGATGGCTCTCAGAGCGCCAGTGCGAGTCACAGAGACGTGGAGCTCATGGCTCAGACGCGCGTGGACATCCGGAAACTGCAGCAGTTCCTGACGGGACAGCAGGTCAATCCCAGCAGAGCCATGTGCAGTAAGAGCCTCACCACACACACCTGCATACACACCTGATATACCTGCATACACGCCTGCATACACACCTGATATACCTGCATACATGCCTGCATACACACCTGATATACCTGCATACAGACCTGCATATACACCTGATATACCTGCATTAGGGCTGCACGATAAATCGCAATAAAACCGCACACGATTTGGCAAAGGCTGTGATTATTGCATGCGCAGCTTCTCAGTGCAGCACGGCTGTGATCAGTAAATGCTGCTCCATCTGCAAGCCAGAGGAGGCTCTCGCGCAGGGTACTCCAAATATGTGTCGCAGAAATACGATAGCACACGTCATTGGAAATCCCTATGAATATCATACTATCGGTGAGCTGAATAAACAGATTGAAACGCTTTAAACATGACTAAATGCTTCTCATGTTTGGAAAGATGTTATAACGTGCATTTGAAAAAGGAACACGTCAAAGCGACTCAAACTCGCAGTGATTTCTGATGAAGCATTTGCTACTGATCACAGAGCCATCCTGCACTGACAAACTGCGCATAAAAGACATTCAGACCTGCATACACACCTGATATACCTGCATTCAGACCTGATATACACACCTGATATACCTGCATTCAGACCTGCATACACACCTGATATACCTGCATACACGCCTGCATACACACCTGATATACCTGCATACACACCTGCATATACACACCTGAAATCTGCATACACACCTGATATACCTGCATACACACCTGCATATACACCTGATATACCTGCATACACACCTGATATACCTGCATACACACCTGATATACCTGCATACACACCTGATATACACACCTGATATACCTGCATACACTCCTGATATACCTGCATATACACCTGACCTGCATACACTCCTGCATACACACTTCATACAGTAGGGAGAACAAGTATTTGATACACTGGCGATTTTGCAGGTTTTCCTACTTACAAAGCATGTAGAGGTCTGTAATTTTTATCATAGGTACTCTTCAACTGTGAGAGACGGAATCTAAAACAAAAATCCAAAAAATCACATTGTATGATTTTTAAATAATTAATTTGCATTTTATTGCATGACATAAGTATTTGATCACCTACCAACCAGTAAGAATTCCGGCTCTCACAGACCTGTTAGTTTTCCTTTAAGAAGCCCTCCTGTTCTCCACTCATTACCTGTATAAAAGACACCTGTCCACACACTCAATCAAACAGACTCCAACCTCTCCACAATGGCCAAGACCAGAGAGCTGTGTAAGGACATCAGGGATAAAATTGTAGACCTGCACAAGGCTGGGATGGGCTACAGGACAATAGGCAAGCAGCTTGGTGAGAAGGCAACAACTGTTGGTGCAATTATTAGAAAATGGAAGAAGTTCAAGATGACGGTCAATCTCCCTCGGTCTGGGGCACCATGAAAGATCTCACCTCGTGGGGCATCAATGATCATGAGGAAGGTGAGGGATCAGCCCAGAACTACACGGCAGGACCTGGTCAATGACCTGAAGAGAGCTGGGACCACAGTCTCAAAGAAAACCATTAGTAACACACTACGCCGTCATGGATTAAAATCCTGCAGCGCACGCAAGGTCCCCCTGCTCAAGCCAGTGCATGTCCAGGCCCGTCTGAAGTTTGCCAATGACCATCTGGATGATCCAGAGGAGGAATGGGAGAAGGTCATGTGGTCTGATGAGACAAAAATAGAGCTTTTTGGTCTAAACTCCACTCGCCGTGTTTGGAGGAAGAAGAAGGATGAGTACAACCCCAAGAACACCATCCCAACCGTGAAGCATGGAGGTGGAAACATCATTCTTTGGGGATGCTTTTCTGCAAAGGGGACAGGACGACTGCACCGTATTGAGGGGAGGATGGATGGGGCCATGTATCGCGAGATCTTGGCCAACAACCTCCTTCCCTCAGTAAGAGCATTGAAGATGGGTCGTGGCTAGGTCTTCCAGCATGACAACAACCCGAAACACACAGCCAGGGCAACTAAGGAGTGGCTCCGTAAGAAGCATCTCAAGGTCCTGGAGTGGCCTAGCCAGTCTCCAGACCTGAACCCAATAGAAAATCTTTGGAGGGAGCTGAAAGTCCGTATTGCCCAGCGACAGCCCCGAAACCTGAAGGATCTGGAGAAGGTCTGTATGGAGGAGTGGGCCAAAATCCCTGCTGCAGTGTGTGCAAACCTGGTCAAGAACTACAGGAAACGTATGATCTCTGTAATTGCAAACAAAGGTTTCTGTACCAAATATTAAGTTCTGCTTTTCTGATGTATCAAATACTTATGTCATGCAATACAATGCAAATTAATTATTTAAAAATCATACAATGTGATTTTCTGGATTTTTGTTTTAGATTCCGTCTCTCACAGTTGAAGAGTACCTATGATAAAAATTACAGACTTCTACATGCTTTGTAAGTGGGCAAACCTGCAAAATCGGCAGTTTATCAAATACTTGTTCTCCCCACTGTGTATACAAAGCCTTCAGCGTTTCACTAAACATGCCTGTTTTGTTTTGTCTTTAACCTAGATATTGTTCACAAAAGAATTCTTCACCTGATTTTTCTGCATGAGGATGTTTCTCTCCAGTACTTTATTCCAGCTGTCATGTGAGATCTTATGAACCACAATAATGAGGCGTTCCGTATCGAAACGAACCTATTCACCTGTTCAGAAGTGTTTCAAAGGGTCAGTTGTTGGGCTCTTGATATTAAAAATAACACACTGTGTTTAGTGTTTCCTATGTAAATGTGTGTATATATGAATAAAATGCTTGTTTGATAATAGTATTTGTTTTTAAAGCATTTATTTTGTCCACCATAAACATTCCAAACTTATGAATAAAGTGCTTTTCACAACACATATTGTTTCAAAGCAACTTTATGGATGATTGTGCTGTAAAAGCAGCAAAAGGCTGGTCAAGTTCAGCGGTGGGAGAGGGGAGAGAAGAAACGAGGAGTTCTGTAACTGACTGTAGCAATCAATTGTGACTGACCCACCGCCTTCGGACCGGCCGAGACGCACAGCAGCGCTCCAGCGCATTTATACCCCACACCGGAGACACGAGAGTCGTCGACGGTAACTAGCGGTCAAGTGGCGCTTCTGCTGCTTTGCAGCATTTATATATATATATATCATTATAATAAAAAATATGGTGTCATTTAAACTCTACAAATCTTAATGAAGTTGGAATTTCGATATTTTATGTCGTTTCTGTGGTTCAAAGCGGTGCATGATGGGAAACGCCTGTATGGGCGGCATCACGTGACGCGACAGCGTGCGAAACAGAATCCAAATAGCAGTGTTTTATGTTATTGAATGAATTTATATAGTAGCGTTTATAATCATTTAGATGTATTAATGTCACGGATTGGCGCATGAGATACAAATGAAAACGGGACAGATTTTTAACAGGATTGTCCGTTAATCGAACTCGACTGTGATTGGTCCGTCCGTGTCTAGCGCTGAGGAAAGGCGCGCGAACTCGACTGTGATTGGTCCGTCCGTGTCCAGCGCTGAGGAAAGACGCGCGAAACTCGACTGTGATTGGTCCGTCCGTGTCCAGCGCTGAGGAAAGACGCGCGAAACTCGACTGTGATTGGTCCGTCCGTGTCCAGCGCTGAGGAAAGACGCGCGAAACTCGACTATGATTGGTCCGTC
>CM077189.1:35826427-35828927 GCA_039654105.1 Coreius guichenoti | reverse complement strand
TTAATAATTAGTAATTAAATATTAAAATACTATTTAAATATTTAGACTTTCACACAGGAACAACTTTCTTCCCAGAATGTTTATTTGCGTACAGTGGCAGTACTGTGGTACACTGATGCTTTCTGATACCATGGTATAGAATGATTACCATATTCATATTCATATACTGTGTTATGTACAGTAATCTGCAGAACTACCGTAGAGCAGCAGGTGGCGCTGTTTCACACACACGATGCCGTTCAGAGACTGAATGATTCTTACATAATCAATACACACACACACACACACACACACTTCATTTCTGATATCAAAAATGATCATTATAACTAGTGAAAATTGAATTGTTGATTAAAAATCAATAAAAAAAGTCTAAAAAAAAAAAAAAAAAGGGATGGCCTGGATGGGTGTGATAAAAAAAATAAAAAGTCTAATCGGCTTGCCATAACTCGCACTAACGAGAGTTACTGACACACACGCACACACACACTCGTTTCAAACAGTTTTAAACATTGTGATTTATTTATGCACTTTTGGGTCAGAGTTTGTTTTTGGGCTGTTTCTGTCTCTCCTCACATGGACGCGCTTAGATGCCAAACATGCTAATTAGATTTAAAGGCGCTGGCATTATGTTGTTGTTTTTATAGTGTGTGTATAATTTAATGAGTGAACGAATCCCCCCCTCCACACACACACACACACACACACACACACACACAGAGAGACAGGCGCGCGCGCGCGCGCACTGAACACATCGAGACGCGCTGAGCTCCAGTGGCGTGTGATGCTCCATCAGTGAGCAGCTGAACACACACACTGAACACACTGAACACTGAACACACACACCCAACACAGAGCTGTGGATCTTTACGCCTGGAGATGAATCCTCCGTGCGCGCGCTGTGGGAAGACCGTGTACCCGACGGAGAAGATCAGCTGCCTCGACAAGGTGCGACACAAGAGTTTATTTACTCCCCACACACACATCACACACACTCACGCACACACACACGCACGTTAGATCAAACTTTACTGTTTATCTGTGTGTTCTCATGCATGTCTTACATAATAAGATTCATGTTTTATGTGATGAGCGACATTACAAGAGTTTGTTTTTGTATTGGATTTTATTCATAATAAAGCACATTTGTATTTTAATGTCAGCTGTAACAAATACAAACATGACACACACTGAGTGGACCCAGTACCATAGTAATACCATGGTATTCACAGAAGTTGCTTGTTATTTGAACATGATCATGTGTGTGTCAGATCAGTGTGCTGGAGCGTTACATGTGTCAGTATTGATCTCTGATTGATGATGTCACAGAGTCTCTCAGATCACGTGACTGAAGTGTTTAACAGTGTGTGTTATTTGTGTTCAGAACTGGCACAAGGGCTGTTTCCACTGTGAAGTGTGTAAGATGACGCTCAACATGAAGAACTACAAAGGCTACGACAAGAAGCCCTACTGCAACGCGTGAGTGTGTGTGTGTGTGTGTCTGTATATATATACTGTATATGTATGCGTGCGGCTCATGAAGTGTCTCGTCACGCGTGATGAAGCGTCTGGTGTGTGTTTCGTGCTGATGTAGTTTGAAGCTTCTGCCTGTTTGTTCTGTGTAGCCGCTGACTTTGACAGGTAACACACACACGCACACACACACTCACAGCATCTGTTCTGAGTTCATCAAACACACACTCATCCTGTGCTGAGCGTTTATGAGACTCAGAGAGAGAGAAATGTGTGTGTGTGGAGCATGAGCCGCTGGACAAGACCTTACAGACAAACACTGATGTTTCATGAACCAGCTTCTGCTGATACACACACACACTCACTCACACATACACTCTCACACACACACACACACACATACACTCTCACTCACACACACTACACACACTCACACAGAGTCATCAGAATCAGTTTTTGTCATGTGTGGTCGGTCTGTTAGGAGTCGGGTCACGTGACTGTGGCGGTTAATTGAGTGAATATGTTGTAAATGTCTGCATTCACACACACACACACACACACACACCGCGCCCTACAGATATTGTCCTGTGGCCTTTTCTTTATTTGCGGATGATTGTGTTTAAATGTCAGTTTGTCGTGACCTTTTGATGTTGAACTTATTACACTTCTGAAAGGTTCGACTCTCGTGACTCGTGATTGAAGAACCGTCTGACGTTACACACACACACACACACGCAGCGCTGCTTCTGTTCTCCGTCTCACTCCAGATTCACACGTGAGGAAGCGGAGTGTCTGCAGCTCCTCCGTCAGGTCAGTATTCACATCAGAAGTGACACGGTTCTGCCTGTCAGGTGTTTGTTAGCAAAGCCCTAACAACCTCCCACAACACCCTAGCAACTGCATAGCAACACCCTGGCGACGGCCCACAGCTGGAATGATGCGGAGGTTCGGCGGCTGAATCTGGTGTGTTTGTGACACACACACACACACACACACACACACACAGCTGATCTGTTCTTCATCTCTACAC
>CM077189.1:35813927-35821427 GCA_039654105.1 Coreius guichenoti | reverse complement strand
AAGTTTGGAATAATGAAGTCTCTTCTGCTCACCAAGGCTGCATTTATTTGATCAAAAATACCGTAAAAACTGTGAAATATTATTCCAATGTAAAACAGCTGTTTTCTATGTGAATATATAGTAAAGTGTAATTTATTCCAAAAAATAAAGCAGAACCAATAATAATCAATAAAGCTGATCAAAGCTGAATTTACACCGATCCGGTATAACGTTATGACCACTGACAGGTGAAGTGAATAACACTGATGATCTCTTCATCACAGCACCTGTTAGTGGGTGGTGGGATATATTAGGCAGCAAGTGAACATTTTGTCCTCAAAGTTGATGTGTTAGAAGCAGGAAAAATGGGCAAGCGTAAGGATTTGAGTGAGTTTGACAAGGGCCAAATTGTGATGGCTAGACGACTGGGTCAGAACATCTCCAAAACTGCAGCTCTTGTGGGGTGTTCCCGGTCTGCAGTGGTCAGTATCTATCAAAAGTGCTCCAAGGAAGGAACAGTGGAGAACCGGCGACAGGGTCATGGGCGGCCAAGGCTCATTGATGCACGTGAGGAGCGAAGGCTGGCCCGTGTGGTCCGATCAAACAGACGAGCTACTGGAGCTCAAACTGCTCAAGAAGTTAATGCTGGTTCTGATAGAAAGGTGTCAGAATACACAGTGCATCGTAGTTTGTTTCGTATGGGGCTGCATAGCCGAAGACCAGTCAGGGTGCCCATGCTGACCCCTGTCCACCGCCGAAAGCACCAACAGTGGCACATGAGCATCAGAACTGGACCACGGAGCAATGGAAGAAGGTGGCCTGGTCTGATGAATCATGTTTTCTTTTACATCACGTGGATGGCCGGGTGCGTGTGCGTGGCTTACCTGGGGAACACATGGCACCAGGATGCACTATGGGAAGAAGGCAAGCCGGCGGAGGCAGTGTGATGCTTTGGGCAATGTTCTGCTGGGAAACCTTGGGTCCTGCCATCCATGTGGATGTTACTTTGACACGTACCACCTACCTAAGCATTGTTGCAGACCATGTACACCCTTTCATGGAAACAGTATTCCCTGGTGGCTGTGGCTCTTTCAGCAGGATAATGCTCCTGCCACAAAGCAAAAATGGTTCAGGAATGGTTTGAGGAGCACAACAACGAGTTTGAGGTGTTGACTTGGCCTCCAAATTCCCCAGATCTCAATCCAATCGAGCATCTGCGGGATGTGCTGAACAAACAAGTCCGATCCATGGAGGCCCCACCTCGCAACTTACAGGACTTAAAGGTTCTGCTGCTAACATCTTGGTGCCAGATACCACAGCACACCTTCAGGGGTCTAGTGGAGTCCATGCCTCGACGGGTCAGCAAAAGGGGGACCAACACAATATTAGGTCATAATGTTATGCCTGATCTGTGTAAATATTTCTGCCTTATACAGTGATCAGAATCCACATCGGATCACAAACAGAAGTTATTTCAAACACTAAAATGATAAATGATAGATAAATGCTAAAATGCTAGTGATACCCAGCCCTGCTCTTCTTTGAGCCACTCACCAACACCCTTTGACGTTACTCGACATCATCCACGGCCTCAGATGCCTTCCATTTCCTGCCTGTCCTGACCTCAATCCCTGAGAGACTCTTGGGTCACAAGGCTTCAGGGCACTGCAGTGCGGGTCACCATCAATTCTTCATTTAGGCTGCCGATGGGGAGTTTCAGCTTCGGCTCACTTAAGTAAGAACCTTCTGATCCTCCTCTGTGGAGATCATGACCTCGTACACTGAGAGCAGCCAGAGAATCCTTGGAAGGATCAATGCTGGAGTATCCAGGCTTCGAAGGCCTGACTGTCCACTGGAACTAGCCAGAACATCTTCTCCAGGCTCCTACCTGGTTTTTCCATGATGGATTACAATATACACTATATTGCCAAAAGTTTTGTGACGCCTGCCTTTACATGCACATGAACTTTAATGACATCCCATTCTTAATCCGTAGGGTTTAATATGGAGTTGGCCCACCCTTTGCAGCTATAACAGCTTCAACTCTTCTGGGAAGGCTTTCCACAAGGTTTAGGAGTGTGTTTATGGGAATTTTTGATCATTCTTCTAGAAGCGCATTTGTGAGGTCAGGCACTGATGTTGGACGAGAAGGCCTGGCTCGCAGTCTCCGCTCTAATTCATCCCAAAGGTGTTCTATCGGGTTGAGGTCAGGACTCTGTGCAGGCCAGTCAAGTTCCTCCACACCAAACTCGCTCATCCATGTCTTTATGGACCGACGCTTTGCGCACTGGAGCGCAGTCATGTTGGAACAGGAAGGGGCCGTCCCCAAACTGTTCCCACAAAGTTGGGAGCATGAAATTGTCCAAAATGTCTTGGTATGCTGAAGCATTAAGAGTTCCTTTCACTGGAACTAAGGGGCCAAGCCCAACCCCTGGAAAACATCCCCACCCCATAATCCCCCCTCCACCAAACTTTACACTTGGCACAATGCAGTCAAGCAAGTCCCGTTCTCCTGGCAACCGCCAAACCCAGACTCGTCCATGGGATTGCCAAACAGAGAAGCGTGATTGGTCACTCCAGAGAACACGTCTCACTGCTCTAGAGTCCAGTGGTGGCGTGCTTTACCCCACTGCATCCCACGCTTTGCATTGCACTTGGTGATGTAAGGCTTGGATGAGCTGCTCGGCCATGGAAACCCATTCCATGAAGCTCTCTACACACTGTTCTTGAGCTCATCTGAAGGCCACAGAAGTTTGGAGGTCTGTAGCTATTGACTCTGCGCACTGTGACCCTCAGCATGCGCTGACCCCGCTCTGTGATTTTACGTGGCCTATCACTTCGTGGCTGAGTTGCTGTTGTTCCTAATTGCTTCCACTTTGTTATAATCCCACTAACAGTTGAGCGTGGAATATTTAGTAGTGAGGAAATTTCAGGAATGGATTTATTGCACAGGTGGCAACCTATCACGGTACCACGCTTGAGTTCACTGAGCTCCTGAGAGCGACCCATTCTTTCACAAATGTTTGTAGAAGCGTTTGCATGCCTAGTGCTTGATTTATACACCTGTGGCCATGAAGTGATTGAACACCTGAACTCAGTGATTTGTTCTGCTGACAATATAGTGTATTCACATAGAAAACATTTACAGCTGTTTTAAATTGGAATGATATTTTCCACTGTGTTTTAATCAAATAAATGCAGCCTCAGTGAGCAGAAGACACTCTTCCAGAAACATGGGAGATGATGGGTCATTACTCAAGTGTTTGGCTCTCTGAAGTTGTCGAGTGCTCGTTAGTCTGTCTCTGGAGAGACGCTCGCTCTGCTTTACGAGCTGTAATTGTAGGGCGTTTAGGACAAAAAAAACTCTCATTTGGGCTTCTGTAGCGTCACGTGAACCTCCATGATGGTCCAAAAACACACACAGACTTTCAGACTGTAGATCTGAAGAATGAAACGGTCAGAAATCACTCTGATCATCTCTCTCTCAGGATACAGGAACACACACAGTAACTTCCTGTCCTGCTGTTCTGTCACTTCCTCCGTATATGCCAGTGAGGTTTGATTGTCTCATTGACCGCTGGATCAGGAGCTGATTGGTTATATGTGTTTGGGGGCGGAGCCAGGGGTCGCCAGGGAAACATCCTGCTGATTCAATAGGCATTCATGCTTTATTTTTATCACACAATAGCAGTGAAGTCATGATGAAAAGCTATTGTGTTATTTCCAGAGTTTGACGAGATGATTATTACTGTGATTACAGCAGAAAGGTTATCGCTGCGTCACACAAGAACAGCGTTTATTTCAGATTCACGGTAGTATTTTTAGCTCTTGTCGAGAGTTAAAGGAATAATCCACCCAAACATGACAACAATAACTTTCCTTCACCTGGAAACACTTTATACAGCACAGATGGAGCACAGTGATAAACAGTGATCAAACGTCATCAGATATGAAACACATTCAGAGTCATTACTCAGATCTGTTCAGTTCAATAGAACCAAATCCTGTGACTGTAAATCACGTCCGTGTTCACTGTATGTAAAAGAGCAGCTTGAACATGTGATGCACGTGTGCTCCAGTAATCCTTCTCTTCATGTTCTGTTTTCAGTCACTATCCCAAGACGTCGTTCACCATCGTGACGGACACACCGGAGAACCTGCGTCTGAAGCAGCAGAGCGAGTTACAGAGTCAGGTGAGAGTCACGACACACAGCGTGTTACAGCTCACACGCGACGTGATGTCAGAGGAACACGCCAACAGGGAACATTCTCAGAACGTTCTGGCAAGGTTCTCTCAACGTTATGCACTAACATTCTTCCTGTAACGTTACTAGAATGTTCATTCAAAGTTTTCTAGTCTTTAACCCCTATGGGTCTGAGCCCGTTTTGGGGCCCTTTAGAAGTTTTGACATGCTCTGACATTTGTGCTTTTTTCAGTTGCTTATAAACACATTAATGGCAAAAGTGTAATTACACTGTATTCAGCACAAACTGGGCTACCATAATATGTGAGCAACATGTATGTACATGCTTGTATTTTTGAGAGAATAACATTTCTGAAAAAACAAAAAATTAAAGACACTGAAATAAGGCCTCAAAACACACAGTAGATATGTGTCCACAAGACTTTTGACTAATGGGTGATGTTGCCTAGAGTTTTTGCTGCAAACTGATGTGAGAATCATAGTGCCTGCTCATTCACACAAAACAATATATTGATTTAAATTTTGTAAGGCACTTTTTTTTTACAAAGCCCATATGCGAAGAGGCGTGAACGATCATGAATAATGCTGTGATTCACACCTGAGAGAACAAAAGAACCACATAATGAGCTGCATAATGAGCCGCATAATGAGCTGCATAATGAGCCGCATAATGAGCTGCATAATGAATGAGCCTTTGAGTCAGGCATGTGACTGAGAGGGGAACTCTTTACAAAATTTACAAAAGAAATATATTTTTTTGTACTTTCACGGAATGTTAACGTTCATCTAACGTTTTTTAAATGTTGCTACATGTTTCAGAACGTTCAGAGAACATTCAAAGTAACGTTCCCATAATGTTTGAAGAATGATACAATGTAATGTTCCATTAACGTTCACAAGAAGAACACTTGAACATTCAGAAATAACATTTTCATAACTGAATGGGAACGTTAGACGAACGTTCTGTCTTCATGATTTCAGGATCTCATCAAACATCATGTCTGTCTTCTAACATCCAGATTCACATGTACAAAACCCTGCATGAAATATCATTTACCACTGAATTTTGCATGATAGTATTAAGCATAAATCCAAACTGTGTTTTATGATGGAATTTATAAAAGGCTGACCCAGTTTCTGAGCGGCTTAGATCAGTGTCGATGCAGAAACGCATCCTGTTTGTTCATTTAAACGTTGATGTTTGATCACAACAGCTCTTCTTCATGCACAATGTTTGCAGTGTTTGTGTAGCAGCCGGTCCGATCAGAGGCGCGTTCAGTCGCTGAGCCGTGAGATCGACACTGACGTCCCACAGATCATATTGAGTCTGAATCTGTGTCACGGGGCGCGTACAGTACAGACAGAACCAGTGTGTGTGTGTGTGTGTGAGTGAGTGAGTGAGTGAGTGAGTGAGTGTGTGTGTGTGATTGAGTGAGTGAGTGAGTGAGTGTGTGTGTGTGAGTGTGTGAGAGTGAGTAAGTGTGTGTGAGAGTGTGCGTGTGTGTGTGAGAGAGTGAGTGTGTGTGTGAGAGTGTGTGTGGGAGTGTGTGAGTGTGTGTGTGTGAGAGTGTGTGAGTGTGTGTGTGTGTGTGTGAGTGTGTGTGTGAGAGTGTGTGTGTGTGTGTGTGTGAGTGTCTGAGTGAGTGAGTGTGTGTGTGAGAGTGTGTGTGTGAGTGTGTGTGTGTGTGAGAGTGTGTGAGTGTGTGTGTGTGTGTGAGAGTGTGTGAGTGTGTGTGTATCACGCTGGGCTGACAGAAGGTGATTGCACACACAGCAGATGCTGATCCTGCAGAAAGTGATTCGTTCGTTCGGTGGGTCTGAACTGTTCAAACTCTTCTCGCTGTTTCTGTCAGTCGTGTGTCATTGATCAGACTGATCTCAGTATTGGTGTGTGTGATGCTCTGGTTGACTCGCTCATGTCACACTCGTGATGCGGTGTGTGTTTTACAGGTGAGATATAAGCGGGACTTCGAGGAGAGTAAAGGCCGAGGCTTCAGTATCGTCACAGACACGCCGGAGCTGCAGAGACTCAGAAGAACACAAGAACACATCAGCAACGTATGAAACACACTCATACTCTGATCACTATACCACGTGTGTGTGTTTGTGTGTGTGTGTGTGAGGTGCATTTTGGTCTCTGATAACAATGCCACAACATGACACACGTCATCATAAATGCAAATGATCCGTAAATCATTGAGACTCTGCGGACGGGGCGGAGCGGCTCTGAGCTCAGGTGAGATGATCTGATGTTTCTGATGAAGTTTCTCTCTGACACGAGGACAGAAATAACATGAAGAACGAGTGTTTCCTTCAGAATAACGGCACGAATGAATCATGAAGAGTCAGTGTTGATCTGAAGTCTCACGAGGAGAAGACGTTCACCTGTGATGTCATGAGCCTGAGGTTAGTGTTCCTGTCTGATGAAGGTCATGAGGATGATGATGATGATGATTCTGACTGTAGTAAATCCAGCGTGTCGTTTCACAGACGCTCCTGACGGCAGAGACGCAGTGATGTCATAGCCAGAGGTCAGTGTCTTTTTCTGTTTCTCTCTGTTTTCCTCCTTTTGGATTCTGTAGTTCCCAGTTAACAAGAGCGTTCTTCTAATGTTTCCATTAAGTTATGAAAGCGTTATTTCTGAAGGTTCTCTTAAAGGGGACATATTATGCCCCTTTTCACAAGAACATTCAAATCTCTGGTGTCCACAGAATGTGTGTAAAGTTTCAGCTCAAAATACCCTCAGATCATTTATTATAGCTTGTCAAATTTGCCTCTATTTGGGTGTGAGCAAAAACACAGCGTTTTTTGTGTGTGTCCCTTTAAATGTAAATGAGCTGCTGCTCCCCGCCCCCCTTCCAGAAGAGGGCGGAGCCTTTACACAAGCTTCAGATACTCCGTCAACAACAAAACAGGCCAATCTCACTCAGCCAAAATGTCAGAAATAAGCAGTTGTGGAGCAGCCGTACATGTTTGAGCCGGAGTCGACACAGACGAGAGACTCAGGAAGAGCTCGACACTTTTAGACTGAACGGGTAGTGGATCATTTACGTAACATTAGTTGTTGTGGAGTTACGACTAGCATTTGCCGTCATGTGAATCTATAAATTGTTGTATCGGTGCTTGTGTGGGAACGTAACACGTCCGTCACCCGACTATACAATGCATAATAAATGTGTGTTTATGAATTACGCAGACGTTTTCAGGATAAAACTAACGGCACAGCTCTAGTCTCTGTGAATACAGTCAGAGACGATGCTAACTTTAGCCATATTAGCCGTACAGCGTTCTAGAAAGATCATTCAGAAAGGAAATC
>CM077189.1:35798927-35808927 GCA_039654105.1 Coreius guichenoti | reverse complement strand
GTCCGAAACACCAGAACGCTTTATTTATAAGCGTTACCGCGGCTGGGCCTGTCGTGTTTCCTCCCTTACATCTGATGAGGATAACCTTCTGACAAGCGTCTCGCTAAACTTCACTGAACGAGCCGGCGCGCGCATGCGTGTCAAACAGACGGAGCGCAGCACAAACCGGAGCAGTTGAGCTACAATATAGTTGTTAGAAATGAACTTTTCACATTCTTACATGTAACACAATAATCATATTTATGAGCGCAGTAATGTAATATCATTACAGACGAGTACGTGTGTGTGTTCCTCATATCTCGGTCAAGTTAAGATTTTGTGCTTTTTGTGTATTGTCATTTTTAAGTTATTTTAGTTATAATTTCTGCTTTAAAATAGTAAGCAATCGGTTGTTTTCAGGTTAAGAATGTAATGTTTGTATTCACTATATTTGTTTTACACCGTGTCCTAACTAGACGCGATGCGATGAGATTCCGGCGTCAAGCGATGAGTCTGTCCACACCAGACGCGACAAATCAATCAAAACCCACAGCCAATCAGAACAGCGTGTGGGCGGGCTCTCGCGGCCCCAGAGATTAATTTTGGCAGTGGATGAGTACATAATCAAATTCACAAATATTACACCATTTAAACATTACTAAAATTACATACTGAGTTACTAAAACAATCTTAGAATACTCTTGTTTGTTCCCATTTGTTTAATTTCAAGATCTGAGGTGAATTATCCAACACTACATTACAAAGCTGAGCACTAAATGATATTCAGTCACATTACACGCTTTTAACATTAAATAAAGCACTTAAACATTACCTGAGATTATCAGTGCCATGTTTTGTGTTCCAGCCGCGACGTCGCAGAAATACAAACTTTTGTTTTCATAGGCTTTATATTAAAGGTTGGGCAGGACGTGGAATAACATTGTTTTAAATAATTGATTAATTTTTTTTTTTTTAATGTATAACAATTTTTTTCCCCTCTGATTAATCAAAAAATAATCAACAGATTAATCGATTATCAAAATAATTGTTAGTTGCTGCCCTAGTTTTATGTATTAAATAATCAGTATTTATTATTATTTTATTAATTATCATTATTATTAATTAGAATGTTTTCATATGCAGCTGGAGGGGACAGAGAGTCAGACGGACGTCACAGACGCTCAGACGGAGATATTAATGGTCTGTTTTATGTCTTAAATACACAATATTTAATATTATTTTTTATTTTATTAATTATTATTATTAATAATTTTAATGGGTTCATATGCAGCTGGAGGCGACAGACGTCACAGACGCTCAGACGGAGATATTAATGGTCTGTTTAATGTATTAAATTTTTTATTTTATTTTATTAATTATCATTATTATTAATTTGAATGTTTTCATATGCAGCTGGAGGCGACAGATGTCACAGACGCTCAAACGGAGATATTAATGGTCTGTTTTATGTATTAAATTATTTTTTTTAATTTTATTAATTATCATTATTAATTAGAATGTTTTCATATGCAGCTGGAGGCAACAGATGTCACAGACGCTCAGATGAAGGTACTAGTTTATTATGTTTTATGTATTAAATAAACATTATATGTTTTTATTTTATTAATTATTATAATTATAATTAATTTGGTTTCATATGCAGCTGACAGAGGCGACAGAGGTTCAGACGGACGTCACAGACGCTCAGACGGAGATATTAATGGTCTGTTTTATGTCTTAAATACACAATATTTAATATTATTTTTTATTTTATTAATTATTATCATTAATAATTTTAATGGTTTCATATGCAGCTGGAGGCGACAGACGCTCAGACGGAGATATTAATGGTCTGTTTTATGTCTTAAAATTTTTATTTTATTTTATTAATTATCATTATTATTAATTTGAATGTTTTCATATGCAGCTGGAGGCGACAGAGGTTCAGACAGACGTCACAGACGCTCAGATGAAGGTGCTGGTTTATTAAATACACAATATTTTTTTATTTTTTATTTTATTAATTATCATTATTATTAATTAGAATGTTTTCATATGCAGCTGGAGGCGACAGACGTCACAGATGCTCAGATGAACGTACTGATGGTCTGTTTAATGCTTATGTATTAAACATTATTTATTATCATTATTATTAATTTGAATGGTTTCATATGCAGCTGGAGGCGACAGATGCTCAGATGAAGTTACTGATGGTCTGTTATGTTTATTATATTTATGAATGAAGCTTTCACACAGCAGATGTGCCGTGTTTCACAGATGATGGTCACATGATCAGCTCACATTCACACGTGACGTCGGTTCATATTAACGCTTGAACTGCTGTTGTTCATCATAAACTGTATTTGTGAATGTTCACGGCGCTGCTTCATCTGTAAAGTGTGTTGAGTTTGAGTTCAGTCGTGCTCATGTGGTTTGTGAGCTGACAGAAGGACATTCTGAGAGGATGGTCAGTGCAGAGCAGATGGGAGGAGCTTACGTCTAGCTCCGCCTCTCCATCCAGTGAGGAGGAGCTGGACGTCATCTGACCTCACTGAACTATTGACCACACATAATGGATCTTTTTACTGATGTGGGTCTCATTGTGTTGCAGAAGCTCTGAGTGAGTTTGATCTGAAGTGTGTTTGTGCTTTAATAGAGCGGCAGAACGAAGCTGGTGACCCGCTCGTGTGTTCCTGAAACACTGGACATTCAACACGCTAAAGACGCCACACACCTGCACAGTGAGGTGAGACACGTGATCACATGACCATGAACATCCTTACATCAAGACACATTCACTGCAGAAGCAGAATGACTGACGATATTAAGACAGTTTTCATTGGTGTGTTTATTTAATGTGTTCTGCTGGGTCAGCGTCAGTACCGTGAGGACGGACTCCGGGATCTGTGTGTGAATCTGTACTCACTGATGCCCGACACGCGTGACACGGAGTTCGCTAGAGAGATGACGGAGCTGCAGAGTGAGGTACAACACACACACACAAACACACACACACACTGACAGAGACACACACACGTCACATGATGATGATGATGATGATGATGATGATGATGATGATGATTGACAGGTCAGATACAGAGCGGACGGGAGGAGGAAGCTGTCATGTAGTCTGTTCTCTCAGCTGCCCGACACGACTGACACGCAACACGCCAAACACATGACGGACCTGCAGAGCCACGTAACACACACTCATCACGTGTGTTCAGCTGTCAGATGTCATGTGACCGACTGCGCTCTTACACTCCTCTCTGTGTCCGGCAGAATAAATACAAAGAAGCCGGAAGAAAAGACGCGTCCACGTCTCTGTACACACAACTGGCAGAAACACTGGAGACAAAACACGCTAAAGAGGCGTACCAGCTACAGAGCCAGGTACACACACACACTCACTCACACACGCTCTCACACACACACACACTCACACACACTCTCACACACACACTCACACACACACACACTCACACACACTCTCACACACACACTCACACTCACACACACTCTCACACACACACACACTCACACACACTCTCACACACACACTCACACTCACACACACTCTCACACACACACTCACACACACACGCTCTCACACACACTCACACTCACACACACTCTCACACACACACTCACACACACACGCTCTCACACACACTCACACTCACACACACTCTCACACACACACTCACTCACACACGCTCTCACACACACACACACTCACACACACTCTCACACACACACTCACTCACACACGCTCTCACACACACACACACTCACACACACTCTCACACACACACTCACACTCACACACACTCTCACACACACACTCACACTCACACACACTCACACACACACACACTCACACACACTCACACACACTCTCACACACACACACTCACACTCACACACACTCTCACACACACACTCACACACACTCACACACACTCTCTCACACACACACACACACACACACTCACACACTCTCACACACACACACTAACACACGCTCTCACACACACACTCACACACACTCACACACACTCTCACACACACACACACACTCACACACACTCTCACACACACTCTCACACACACACACACTCACACACACACACACACACTCACACACACACACACACACTCACGCACACACGGGCACACACTCACACACTCACTCACACATACACACTCACACACTCTCACACACACACAGACACTCACTTACGCACACACACAGACACTCACTCACGCACACACGCGCACACTCACACACTCACACATACTCACACTCACATACACACACTCACAAACACACACACTCACTCACACACACGCGCACACACACACACACACACTCACAAACACAAACACACACACACTCACACACACTCTCACACACACACACAGACACTCACTCACGCACACACGCGCACACTCACACACTCACACACACACACTCACACACACACACTCACAAACACACACACTCACTCACACACACGCGCACACACACACACACACACACACACTCACAAACACACGCACGCACACACACAAACACACGCACGCACACACACACACTCACAAACACACACACACTCTCACACACACACACAGACACTCACTCACGCACACACGCGCACACTCACACACTCACACATACACACTCACACTCACACACACACTCACACACACGCGCACACACACACACTCACAAACACACGCACGCACACACACACACACACACACTCACAAACACACACACACGGCACTGCTTCATCTGTAAAATGTGTTGAATTGGAGTTCAATCGTGCTCATGTGGTTTGTGAGCTGACAGAATGAATTTTCTGAGGGGCTGCTCATGATGTGTGTGTGTGTGTGTGTGTGTGTGTGTGTGTGTTGTATCAGGTGATGTATGCGGACGGACAGACGTCAGGCTCTCTGTTCTCCACGCTGGCCGAGACGCCGGAGATTCAGTTCGCCAGAGAGATCACAGAGACTATCAGCGAGGTGAATCATACGGGTGAAGGATCAGAGCAGGTTACGCTGACCGATGAAGTGTGTGACGTCTGCGTGTGTGTGTGTGTGTGTAGAACAAGTACCGCGAGCAGAGCCGGAAGAGCGTCAGCAGCTGCGTTTACTCTCAGCTTCCTGAAACCGCAGAGACTCAGTTCAGCAGGAGCGTCTCGGAGCTGCAGAGTCAGGTACACACACACTCACACACATCACCTGTGTCTGCCAGACACACACGCACACACACACTCACACACATCACCTGTGTCTCCCAGACACACACACACACACACTCACACTCTCTCTCTCACACACACACACACACACACTCACACACATCACCTGTGTCTGCCAGACACACACACACACACTCACACTCTCTCACACACACTCACACACATCACCTGTGTCTGCCAGACACACACACACACACTCACACTCTCTCACACACACTCACACACATCACCTGTGTCTGCCAGACACATACACGCACTCACACTCACACTCACACTCTCTCACACACACACTCACACACATCACCTGTGTCTGCCAGACACACACGCACGCACTCACACTCTCTCTCACACACACACACACACACACACACACACACACACACACACACACACACTCACACAGGTACACCTCACCTGCGTCTGCCAGGAGGAGGAGGATGGTGATACTGTGTGTGTGTGTGGTCTGATGTGTGTGTGTGTGTGTGTTCAGGTGAAGTATAAGGCAGAGGCTCAGCAGCAGATGAGCAGATCTCTGTACCATCAGCTCGCAGACACTCCAGAGACTCAACACGCTCGAGACGCCGCACAGATCCAGAGCCAGGTACCGTGTTCTGCTCTTCCTCACACGCGTGTGACTGTCGGTCAGAGGCTGCATTTCCACTGCAAGCCTCAAAGCACAGATCTGATCTGATGTGTGTGTTTACACACGTGCTACAATAATCGGATTAGACGTTTTGTGTAAACACATCCCTCTAGTCCTGCTCTTCAAGACAACATCATGTGATCATGTGACCTTGTGTTTTGTCATGTGATCAGCTGAAGTACCAGCAGGGCCGGGCGTCTGTGACGGGCAGTAATCTCTACTCCCTGATGGCAGAGACGCCGCAGAACGAGTTTGTGAAGCAGCAGATGGAGCTCCAGAGCGAGGTGAGCGTCTCCGTCCTCCGTCATCACCTCAGATTCAGACTCTGAGTCTGTTACACTCCTCAGTCACAGCACACACACACACACACCCTTTGCAGCTCTAACAGCTTCAACTCTTCTGGGAAGGCTTTCCACAAAGTTGGGAGCATGAAATTGTCCAAAATGTCTTGGTATGCTGAAGCATTAAGAGTTCCTTTCACTGGAACTAAGGGGCCAAGCCCAACCCCTGAAAAACAACCCCACACCATAATCCCCCCTCCACCAAACTTTACACTTGGCACAATGCAGTCAGGCAAGTCCCGTTCTCCTGGCAACCGCCAAACCCAGACTCGTCCATGGGATTGCCAAACAGAGAAGCGTGATTGGTCACTCCAGAGAACACGTCTCACTGCTCTAGAGTCCAGTGGCGGCGTGCTTTACCCCACTGCATCCCACGCTTTGCATTGCACTTGGTGATGTAAGGCTTGGATGAGCTGCTCGGCCATGGAAACCCATTCCATGAAGCTCTCTACACACTGTTCTTGAGCTCATCTGAAGGTCACAGAAGTTTGGAGGTCTGTAGCTATTGACTCTGCAGAAAGTTGGTGACTTCTGCGCACTGTGACCCTCAGCATGCGCTGACCCCGCTCTGTGATTTTACGTGGCCTATCACTTCGTGGCTGAGTTGCTGTTGTTCCCAATTGCTTCCACTTTGTTATAATCCCACTAACAGTTGAGCGTGGAATATTTAGTAGTGAGGAAATGTCAGGAATGGACTTATTGCACAGGTGGCAACCTATCACGGTACCACGCTTGAGTTCACTGAGCTCCTGAGAGCGACCCATTCTTTCACAAATGTTTGTAGAAGCGTCTGCATGCCTAGTGCTTGATTTATACACCTGTGGCCATGAAGTGATTGAACACCTGAACTCAACTGGAGGGGCGTCCCAATACTTTTGGCAATATAGTTTATGTCATCTGGTATTTCTGCTGTAATCATGACAGTTAAGTTATTGCTGCTATGAACAGACACTAGGAGTGTTTGGAGCCTCTGTCACTCTTCATGTGTGTGTGTGTGTTTCAGCTGAAGTATAAAGAGGACCTAAAGGAAAACTCCAGTAATCTGTACTCGCTCATGCCCGAGACGCTGGAGACGCAGTCTGCCAAACACGCCGATGACTTACAGAGCCATGTATGACACACACATCAACAATTCGATTTTAAAATCATTTTCAGCATTCAGGCCAGACTTCCTCCAGTCCACATCATGACAAGCATGAGTGATCTGATGTGTGTGTGTGTGTGTGTGTGTGTGTGTGTGTTCAGGTGAAGTATAAGGCAGAGGCTCAGCAGCAGATGAGCAGATCTCTGTACCATCAGCTCGCAGACACTCCAGAGACTCAACACGCTCGAGACGCCGCACAGATCCAGAGCCAGGTACTGTGTTCTGCTCTTCCTCACACGTGTGTGACTGTAGCGTGACCTTCATCTCCACCTCTTCGCTCAGGTGGCGTATAAAGGTGTCGGGAAGGGCGATTTCTCGGGCTCCTCGTTCACCGCGGTTCCAGACTCGGCAGAGATGAAGTGTGTTCAGCAGATCTCGCACATGCTCAGTGAGGTGAAGCTCCGTCCACTGCCGCTTCATTCACAGGCTGACGTGATGTCCATCACGCGTGACTCCGTCTGCACGTGTGTTTCAGAACAAGTACCGTGAGGAGGGCAGGAGGAGCCTCGTGTCCAGCATTTACTCTCAGCTGTCCGACACGCCGGAGACGCAGTTCGCCCGATCCGTGACCGATCTGCAGAGCGAGGCGAGCCAAACCTCCGACTGACGAACACGTGATCTCAGGGATTCAACATCACAGTCATTCAAATCTGCCTTTTCCAAACTTGATTAAAAACTAATCATTATTCAAAAATTAAAAAAATAACTTTTAAGTAAAATCAATCAATTTATAATTAATTAAATAATTAAATCTCAAATAAAACTAAATAAAAACAATCAAATAAAAACATAATAATAATTAATCATGTAAACGTCAAATTAAAATGAATAAATAATTTTAAAATAAAATCAATCAAAATAAAACACTTATTAATAATTAATTAAATCTGTCAAATGAAACTAAAACCTCTTAATAATAATTAATGAAATCATAAACATGTAAAATATAAAATTTAAAATAAATAAAAATAAAATACATATTTATAATGAATTAAATTAAAATGTAACATTTATATAAATAAATAAATAAATAAGTCTTAATAATAATTAATGAAATCATAAACGTAAAATGAAGAAAATTTAAAATAAAATAAATAAAAATAAATATACATATTAATAATTTAGTCAAAAATGTAAAATGTATATAAATAAATAACTTTAAAATAAAATACATCAAAATAAAACTCTTATTAATAATTAATTGAATCATAAGCATGTTAAAATAAAATAAATAAAAACCATCAAAATAAAACTCTTAATAGTAATTAATGAAATCATAAAAATGCATCAAAATAATAAAAATAAAATACATATTAATAATTAATTAAATCAAAAACGTAAAATTTATATAAATAATTTAAAAATAAAAGAAATCTAAATAAAACTCTTAATAATCAGTTAACATTAAATAAAAAAAAAAATTCAAATCAAAATGAAATGTTGGTGATTTTATTTGTTTAGCTGCATGTCATGTGACCATTAACCGTAATCTGAGAACCGTGAACATGTGAGTGCTAACATGTTAAAGTATTGTAATATCATCTCAGAATCTCAGGAAGCTCGACTGATGAAGCGGTCTCTGCTCTCGCTCAGGGAGTTTCTCATGTCTGTGTGTGTTTCCTTCAGGTGAAATATAAGCAGCCTGTGAACGGCTCGCTGTACGCCACACTGCCAGAGACGCTGGACACGCAACACGCTAAACACGCCACTGACATCATCAGTGAGGTAGAGCGGCCCGTGTGATGGTGGAAACACTCGAGTGAAATCCACTGTACAATCAGAAGAAGAGCTTGTGTTTTGTGTTCAGGTGAAGTACAGAGAGGACGGCCGGCAGAGTTTGTCCAGCCCGCTCTTCACTCAACTGCCAGAGACACTGCAGACGCAGACGGCGCGAGAGATCGCAGACCTGCAGAGCGAGGTGACGTGATGCGCACTAGTTAGGGCACTACCCACTTAGGAGGGGACGTTCTTACAACGTTCTCTAAAGGTGACGAAAAAACCGAACCTTTATAGAACATTAGGGACGTTCCTAAAACGTCCTCTTTTGGTTATGAAAGTGCAGCAGTTCAACGTTCCTGATACGACTTTAGGGGGATGTTCCATTTTGGTTATTCTATGGTCACATGGCAACGTTACAAAGAGGACATTTGGGACATTCAGAGCGTTCCCACATGGTTCCCATACGGTTCCCTGTTGGTCATATAATAACGTTCCTGATATGACTTTAGGGGGGCGTTCCATTTTGGTTATTCTATGGTCACTCAGCAACGTTACAAAGAGGACATTTGGGACATTCAGAGCGTTCCCACATGGTTCCCATACGGTCCTCTGTTGGTCATATAATAACGTTCCTGATATGACTTTAGGGGGATGTTCCATTTTGGTTATTCTATGGTCACATGGAAACGTTACAAAGAGGACATTTGGGACACTAACAGAGCGTTCCCACATGGTTCCCATACGGTTCCCTGTTGGTCATATAATAACGTTCCTGATATGACTTTAGGGGGATGTTCCATTTTGGTTATTCTATGGTCACTCAGCAACGTTACAAAGAGGACATTTGGGACATTCAGAGCGTTCCCACATGGTTCCCATACGGTTCCCTGTTGGTCATATAATAACG
>CM077189.1:35786427-35791427 GCA_039654105.1 Coreius guichenoti | reverse complement strand
CTTGTTTTAATCACAAAATCACTTTCACAAACTTTAAGCTATTTTTTTTTTTTGTAAAATTAATAAAAAAGTGATGGATCTGTTGGAAATTGTATTTTCAAACTTTGAAGTGTCACTAATGCTCATTTACATTTAGAGAACAGATCGACGTGTTCCCTTCGGTTTGAAAGCGCTCACCTTCAGAACCCTGTGTGTTTCAGAGCAAATACAGAGAGTCGGCTAAGAAGGAGAACAGCACGTCTCTGTATCACACACTCGCAGAAACCAGAGACACGCAACACGCCAGAGACGCGGCGGAGATTCAGAGCGAGGTCACGTCACCTTCATGAGCTTCACTCACACACACTCACACACACGTTCTGCATGTGCTCAGCGTCTGTGTGTGTGCTCCACAGGTCAGATATAAGGAGGGGAAGAAGCTCCTGTCGTCCAGCGTTTACTCTCAGCTCCCGCACACGCCGCAGACTCAGTTCGCCGCCAGAGTGTCCGAGCTGCAGAGTGATGTACGCCACACACACACACACACACGGTATCCGTGTTTAGAGAATCTCTGAACACAGCCGTCTATGTGTCTTCCAGAACAAGTACAGAGAGGACGGCCGGAGGAGCGCCTGCAGCTGCCTTTACTCTCAGCTGCCCGAGACCTCGGAGACGCAGCTCGTGCGAGCGCTGACCGACCTGCAGAGCCACGTGAGAACACACTCACTGCGCTTAACCTGGGATACGTCTGGGCTAACTCGGGTCAAGGTCACTTTTAACCCCGGGTCAACCAGTGCTTCTGAGACGATAGACGACATTTAAACACACCTTTTGCCTATTCAGTCTTCCACAATAATGTCTTTATCTCCAGCACTGATGTATGCTGTTTGATTACGCTGCATTTAATTCAAATCTCTCTTATAGAGGCATTTCAAACACTCGCATGCTCACAGGGTGCAAACAAGAACATTAACCCAGTGTGTGTGTGTGTGTGGGTGTGCTTTCAGAGTAAGTACAGCGAGGCAGGAAGGAAGCAGGCGTCGAGCGCTCTGTACTCGCTGCTGCCGGAGACTCTGGAGACGCAGCACGCCAAAGACGCCACCAACCTCCTGAGTCAGGTACTGCGCTCACGTGAGCCGTGTGACACGCGTGTCAGGATCAGCCCTCAGAGACGTGACCGATCGCTTTGATTTCAGAGGAAATACAAGGAGGAGGCCAAGAAAGAGTCTTCTGTTAGTCTGTACGCTCTTCTGCCAGAGACGACGGAGACGCAACACGCCAGAAACGCCTCTGAACTCCTGAGCGAGGCGAGTGTGTGTCACAGAACACTACACTCACACACACACACACACACACAGAACACTACACTACACTACACACACACACAGAACACTACACTCACACACACACACACACAGAACACTACACACACACACACACACTCACACACACACACCCAGAACACTACACACACTCACACACACATACAGAACACTACACACACACACACACCCAGAACACTACACACTCACACACACACACACACAGAACACTACACACACACACAGAACACTACACACACACACACACACAATTTATTTTTGATAAATGTGCAAAGATTTCAAACAAACTTCTTTCACGTTGTCATTATGGGGTATTGTTGGTAGAATTGAGGAAAATAATGAATTTAATCCATTTTGGAATAAGGCTGTAATATGACAAAATGTGGAAAAAGTGAAGCGCTGTGAATACTTTCCGGATGCACTGTACATGTTATCTGAGAAGGATACTCACGAGCACTGCTCTCTCCAGCCCGGGGCATGTGTGCACTGCCGGCAGCTCCGTCACCCGACACGCGAGCGGGCGTAGCGTTTGTTGAGCGTGTGCTCAGTGGGGCAGTGGCCGGACACGGTCCGCTTCTGTCCTCTGGGGCTGATCCGGATGCGGCTCTAGCCGTTTTCGAGGAGGCCACGGGGACTTGGGGTGATCATATGGAAGCTGAGGAGGTTGTGAGTCCTCTAGCTGCTTCTGTGTTTAATCAGGAGTTTGAGCGTCGTGATGATGACTGTCTTGCTTGAGGCGGGCGAGGAATTCTCAGACGACAATTTTCAAGCGGGGCAGATCACCGCTTCCTCCTCGCCCTCCGAGGTGGGATCCTTTCATTGAGCTGTGTCGGAGAGCGGCAGGAAAGCTGTCGGTGGAGTGGCTAGTCCTTCTCCCGATTCAGAAAATCTCGTGCTTTGGCGGGTTCTATTTGTCTCCGGTACAAACAGTGTTTAGAACACGCCTGCCGCTTTACCCAGATTGTATGGCGGAGCTTACCCATGTCTCCTCCTCCGGTGCCGGCCGAATAAGTTCACAGAGTTTGAAGGA
The DNA here is from genome assembly GCA_039654105.1 of Coreius guichenoti. Taxonomy (NCBI): domain Eukaryota; kingdom Metazoa; phylum Chordata; class Actinopteri; order Cypriniformes; family Gobionidae; genus Coreius; species Coreius guichenoti. The sequence goes on along the minus strand of CM077189.1, from coordinate 35,789,075 downwards.
GCGGGGGAAGCAGGGTTAATGTCGGCTCCCCCGATGGAGCATTGCTTGCTGCATACCTGGCTCCAATGCAAAATAGTGGGATTGCAGGTACCCTGACTCTCCCAACGGGGCCGTGCAGGCTCTCGTACAAACAGCTCAGCAGGATCTATAGTGATCGAGCCTGCACGGCTAGAGCTTTGAGCACTGTGTCCTCGCCGTGTCAGGAGGAAGGCTGTGTGAGGAGCTCATGTGGGAAGTTCGATCCACGGCCGACTACATACTGCATGCAACGCGTTGCTCGTTAGAGTCTCTGGGTCATGCGATGGCCAGTACGGTGGTCGCTCAGTGCCATCTATGGTTGACGCTGGCGAACTTACCCGAATGAGATCGGAATGCTTTCCTCAGTGCACCGATCTCCCCGACCGGTCCGTTTGGAGAAGGTCTTGACGTGTTTCAGGCACGATTTGAGAACTCCAAGAACAGGCAGAATCTCTAAATGCCTGGCAAATTCAGCAGACTGACACAGTCGGCGGCACAGCCTGGTTTTAGATCGTCTTCTCGACCAGCCAAGAGGCCGGCTGCAGTAACAGGCTATCAGTAAGTGGCGTATATTTGAACAGTGGTGCGGGAGAAGGTCTTTATCGCCATATCAATGCCTGATTGCAGGGATATTGACTTTTCTGCAGGAGTTGTTGGAGGAAGGTCGTTCCCATTCCACGCTAAAGCTTTACTTGGCGGCCATTTCGGCCTGTCGTGAGGGCATTAGTGATGCTCCATTTGAGCCCTTGGATTCTCTGGATCTAAGGATGCTGTCTTACAAAACCGCCCTATTATTGGCACTGGCGTCAGTAAAGCGCGTTGGTGATCTCCATGCGCTGTCAGTACATCCCTTGTGCATCCAGTTTGCGCTGGATGGGTCAAGAGTGGTGTTGCGTCTGAACGCGGCGTATACACCAAAAGTCATGTCAGGGGCGTATAGTGTGCTCTCGTTCAAGCTGTCCGAACCTTTCAATTGACTCGGAGGAAGACCGGAGACTCCATGCGTTGTGCCCTGTGCGAGTTTTACGCAGGTACATCGAGCAGATGCAGGCTGTGCGTACGTCTAACCAACTTCTGTGTGTTTTGCCAACCCCGTTCGTGGGAAACCGCTGTCTAAACAGCATCTTTCACATTGGATCGTGGAGCCGATTTCAATTCCATACAAAAGTAAAGGGTTAGCTATGACTCATGGCAACATCATGGCCGTTGTTTAGAGGGGTGTCTGTAGAGGACAGTTGTAGAACACGTTTGTTCGGTTTTACCGACTAGATGTCACTGCTACGACAGTCGCTCGGTCCATCCTTACCGCAGGGGCTTTAAGCCAGGGGCCATCGCTCCCTTAAAAAGGACTTTGCGGGGCATGAATATATGTCCCATAGTCATGTGTTGTACCGAGTGAACCGACTGAATGGGAACAGTAGTTATATACATATCTCAACGTTTCATATCATGACTCAGTGAGTCGTTTCATATCATGACTTAGTGAATCGTTTCATCATGACTCATGACTCAGTTAATTGTTTCATATCTTGACTCAGTGAATCGTTTTCATATCATGACTCAGTGAATTGTTTCATATCATGACTCAGTGAATCGTATCATATCATGACTCAGTGAATCGTTTCATATTTTGACTCAGTGAATCGTTTCATATCATGACTCAGTAAATTGTTTCATATCATGACTCAGTGAGTCGTTTCATATCATGACTCAGTGACTCATATCTTGACTCTGTGAATCATATCTTGACTCTGTGAATCATATATTGACTCAGTGAATCATATCTTGACTCTATGAATCATATCTTGACTCAGTGAATCATATCTTGACTCAGTGAATCATATCTTGACTCTATGAATCATATCTTGACTCAGTGAATCATATCTTGACTCTATGAATCATATATTGACTCTATGAATCATATCTTGACTCAGTGAATCATATATTGACTCTGTGATTGTTTCCTCTCAGAATAAGTACAAGCGGAGCAGCAAACAGGAGAACTCCAGCAGTGTTTACTCTCAGCTGCCGCAAACGCAGGAGACGCAGTTTGCCAAACAGATGGCGGATCTTCAGAGTGATGTACGTGTGTGTGTGATGTTGATGATGTTATGTGTGTGTGTGTGTGTGTGTGATGTTGATGATGTGTGTGTGTGTGTGTGTGATGTTGATGATGTGTGTGTGTGTGTGTGTGTGTTGTAGAGTCAGTACCGCAGAGAGATGTAGGAGGATCTGTCTCACTGTCTGTGTGTGTGTGTGTGTGTGTGTGTGTTGTAGAGTCAGTACCGCAGAGAGACGCAGGAGGATCTGTCTCACTGTCTGTGTGTGTGTGTGTGTGTGTGTGTGTGTGTGATGTTGTTGATGATATGTGTGTGTGTGTGTGTGTGTGATGTTGATGATGTGTGTGTGTGTGTGTGATGTTGATGATGTGTGTGTGTGTGTGTTGTAGAGTCAGTACCGCAGAGAGATGTAGGAGGATCTGTCTCACTGTCTGTGTGTGTGTGTGTGTGTGTGATGTTGTTGATGATATGTGTGTGTGTGTGTGTGTGTGATGTTGATGATGTGTGTGTGTGTGTGTTGTAGAGTCAGTACCGCAGAGAGATGTAGGAGGATCTGTCTCACTGTCTGTG
>CM077189.1:35763927-35773927 GCA_039654105.1 Coreius guichenoti | reverse complement strand
GTGTGTGTGTGAGTGAGTATGTCCGTGTTGATCGGTTGAGTGTGTGTGCAGCTGTTCTACACGTGGGACTCGCGGCTGATGAAGGGTCTGACGTCGGCGCTCAGTGACACTCCAGAGATCAGACTGGCCCGAGAGAACGCCAAGAACATCAGTGACGTGAGTTACACACTTACACACACACACACACACACACACACACACACAGACACACACTCACACACACACACACGTTTGAGTCAGATCATGTGACGGCCTCATGTGTAGAATAGCATTAACCATATATGGTGCTCACAACGCCTCATCTGCATATCATTTACATAAGACAGTAGCCTAGAGTAAATAAGCACACGCTAAGAGGTGATGATCCGCAGGTTCAGTACCGGGAGTCTGTGGGATCAGGAACAGCCGTGACTGACACTCCGGAGATGGAGCGGGTCCGCCGGAACCAGCAGAACATCAGCGCTGTGAGTCCGTGTGTGTGATTGACATGTGTCAGTCATCCTGTGTGACGTGCTGCTGATCAGAATGTCAATCAAACATCATGCAGGTCAAATATAAGAAAGCGATTGATCCAGTCAGTGTGGGAGTGACTCCGGAGCTGGAGCGGGTCAAACAGAACCAGCAGAACATCAGCTCGGCAAGAACCACACACACACACACACACATACAAGATATTGTTTTAAAGTTCCCTATAATGCTGTTGTAAAGCTTCCTGATGTTGTTCTGGCGTCTCTACAGCAGGTTCTCATGCATTAACGTCAAACACACTTTAATTCTCTCATAATATCCACTGACGCATCACCACATTTCTCAGAGTCTGAAACGCTTCGTTTGAAGATTCAGTCTCTCTAAGCTCCGCCTCTCTGAGAGCTGCTCTGCTGTGATTGGTCAGAAAGCAAGCGCTCATTATCATATCTGAATCTCAGCTCTTGACACACACAGTGATACGAACAGTAACGATGGCGTGGGTTTGACCGTCTCAATCTCAGCAGAAAACAGCGTCTTCTCCACATGAACAACACCAACCAAACTCTTCCAGTCTCAGAGACAGCTACAGTGTGTGAGGGCGGGGCAAAGAGACGCTGTTCAGCCAATCACAACCAGAGGCAGGCATTATGCAAATTAGCTACATTGTAACAGGAAGTGAGACTGGAATATCTGACGACTCGTTTCAGTTCAGAATCAAACAATAACTCCATTTATCTGATCTTTGAATCTAACAGTGTGACCCGTGTGTTTCAGGTGCAGTACCAGCGGGGTCTGCAGGAGGTCAAAGGTCACTCCTGCTCAGAGCTGGACACGCCTGAAATGAGGCGTGTGCGGAAATCTCAGGAATCTGTTTCCATGGTAGCAGGACTGCGGCGACGCCTGCGTGTGACATCACGGCACTAACATGCGACTGACGCATCACACGGGTGACGGATGACAACACGCGTGTGCTAATAAAGACTCACAAGCTCAACCGTGTGTGTGTGTGTGTGTGTGTTTATCAGAGACCAAACGCACCGTAACAGACACCTGTGTGTGTGTGAGTGAGTGTGTGTGTGTTTTATTGTGCCGGTGTGTGACGCTCTCTGTATGTCTCTCAGGCCAAGTATCACGAGGAGTTCGAGCGCACGCGGGGCCGAGGCGCCACACACACCCTCGACGAGCAGCACATGGCACGTCTCCATGGAGACCAGGTGGGAGGCGGTTACCATGGCATCCAGCCGCAGGTGGTTGAGATGGACCGCAGATCAGGAGGAGCCGCTGGTCAGTTAATCACAACTCTTGAATATTCATGAGCGCATTATTTAAATGTTTTTTAATATTAATTAATTTGTTCTGACTTTATTGAACTTTATTAAATTTTAGACGGATGTTTGATGTTGATCATGTTAACGTCATAGTTTTATTATCCAGTATGATCGGTTTATTCGATCGGTTGTTGTGAGACTTTCACACGTGACTCACTGAGGTCGGCGAGACTTTTAATATTCTCTTCTGGGCTGCATTTATCTGATCATAAATCCAGTAAAACAGTGAAATATTACTCCAGTGTAAATCATCTGTTCTCTATGTGAATATATAGTAAAGTGTAATTTATTCCTGTGATCAAAGCTGAATTTATCATCATTACTCCAGTCTTCAGTGTCACATGATCCTTCACAAATCATTCTCATATGATGACATTTATGATTATTATCAGTGTTGGAAACAGTGTGAAACCGTGATGCATTGTATTTTTCAGGATTCTTTGATGAACAGAAAGTTCAAAAGAACAGCATTTATTTGAGATAGAATCTTTTGTAACATTATAAATGTCACTTTTAATCAATTTAATGCGTCCTTAAAGGAAGTATTAATTTCTCACCGAGCCCAAATGTTTGGACGCTAGTGTACATGAGAAACGTATTCCTGAAGCTGTTGATTGATCGAACCATCTCGACCTTTGACCTTTGAAGAGCTGAAGGTCTGGAGGACTGACCCGGGATCCATCTTTGACTTTGACCCGGTGGAGGACAACATTCAGTCTAAAAGCCTGCGCAGGATGACGGGTACCGCAGTCGCACCAACAGCCTTACAGTGACCGTCTGCGGCGGATCACGTGTGTCGTAACTCTGTGTGTGTGTGTGTGTGTGTGTGTGTGTGTGTGTTAGAGCGCGTCAGCCGTGTCCCGCAGCCATCTGCGGCGCAGTCGGTGTGCAGCTCTCTGGCTTCAGAGCTCTGGACCGATCGCAGCGCGTCCGTGTGCAGCAGATCCAGCTCAGGCAAGATCACGCGTGTGTTTGAGCGCCGGCGTCACCAACCGTCGACATGCATTAACCTGTTTTCATTCCCAGTAAAGCACTACAGTCACAGATAAAGCATCCGTGTTCTTCGTCCTCACCGTTTGAATGGTTTCACTCCAGTAGTTGTGGATCTCTGACGCCTGCGCTGTTTGACTGGTGTTTGTGATGTGTGTCCGTCATACAGGTGTTTACCAGCATCAATCCCATCATCCTCAGCAGCTCCAGCAGGGTTACGGACACATGCAGCCCGTCCGCAGCGTTCAGTCTCCGCCACACGCCGCCAGCATGGTGAGCGAAACACACACACGTATGAACGCATGCATGTAGACAAGGTTTTTCAGACAGTACAGTGATAAACAGGACAATAACAGAATCAGTGATCAAACCATCAAATATGAGACGCGTTCAGTTTCAGCTCTACAGAAGACAATAGAGTCATTACTCAGTTTTTGATCACAGCAGGTAAGTAGCTAAAGGACTAATTCATGTTCATTAGCTATGTTTCCATCCATATACACTATATTGCCAAAAGTATTGGGACGCCCCTCCAAATCACTGAGTTCAGGTGTTCAATCACTTCATGGCCACAGGTGTATAAATCAAGCACTAGGCATGCAGACGCTTCTACAAACATTTGTGAAAGAATGGGTCGCTCTCAGGAGCTCAGTGAACTCAAGCGTGGTACCGTGATAGGTTGCCACCTGTGCAATAAGTCCATTCCTGACATTTCCTCACTACTAAATATTCCACGCTCAACTGTTAGTGGGATTATAACAAAGTGGAAGCAATTGGGAACAACAGCAACTCAGCCACGAAGTGATAGGCCACGTAAAATCACAGAGCGGGGTCAGCGCATGCTGAGGGTCACAGTGCGCAGAAGTCACCAACTTTCTGCAGAGTCAACAGCTACAGACCTCCAAACTTCTGTGGCCTTCAGATGAGCTCAAGAACAGTGTGTAGAGAGCTTCATGGAATGGGTTTCCATGGCCGAGCAGCTCATCCAAGCCTTACATCACCAAGTGCAATGCAAAGCGTGGGATGCAGTGGGGTAAAGCACGCCGCCACTGGACTCTAGAGCAGTGAGACGTGTTCTCTGGAGTGACCAATCACGCTTCTCTGTCTGGCAATCCCATGGACGAGTCTGGGTTTAGCGGTTGCCAGGAGAACGGGACTTGCCTGACTGCATTGTGCCAAGTGTAAAGTTTGGTGGAGGGGGGATTATGGGGTGGGGTTGTTTTTCAGGGGTTGGGCTTGGCCCCTTAGTTCCAGTGAAAGGAACTCTTAATGCTTCAGCATACCAAGACATTTTGGACAATTTCATGCTCCCAACTTTGTGGGAACAGTTTGGGGACGGCCCCTTCCTGTCCCAACATGACTGCGCTCCAGTGCACAAAGCGTCGGTCCATAAAGACATGGATGAGCGAGTTTGGTGTGGAGGAACTTGACTGGCCTGCACAGAGTCCTGACCTCAACCCGATAGAACACCTTTGGGATGAATTAGAGCGGAGACTGCGAGCCAGGCCTTCTCGTCCAACATCAGTGCCTGACCTCACAAATGCGCTTCTAGAAGAATGGTCAAAAATTCCCATAAACACACTCCTAAACCTTGTGGAAAGCCTTCCCAGAAGAGTTGAAGCTGTTAGAGCTGCAAAGGATGGGCCAACTCCATATTAAACCCTACGGATTAAGAATGGGATGGCATTAAAGTTCATTTGCATGTAAAGGCAGGCGTCACAAAACTTTTGGCAATATAGTGTATTTTTTTGTAAATTTTGGGGGATGAAAACAGTAAAATGCGCATAAAAAAATATACGCACTCAATAGAGGTAAGCAGTCGGGCTCTGGAAGTAAAAACTCCATTCATTTTCTCCATAGAGAAATTGATTTTTAACGATAACTCGTAAACGTTTAAAGCCAGCCCTACTGTGAGCTACGAGGTTCTTAATCGATGGTATTTGCTATCATTATTTTAACTTTATTTTTAAGATAATCATGTTTAACAGCTGAACTCGTGATGAAATACTACATTATCCATGATGCTGTACAGAAAATTCCACCAATCATAGAATCTCCGCTCTTTCTATAAATATAATCAACATTTTGAAATGAATAGTTTTTTCATACAATAGTATTCTCCATCATTTTTTTATTTGATTATGCGGTTCGCAGTGCATCATGGGATTGTAGTTCTTTCCCTCACTAAAGCTGTTAAGTTCACAGTCTTATACCTTTGTGTTTTTGTCCGAATACTTCTTTGCATTTAATAAAAGTTTGTAATGTTGTGATTCTCCTCGTAGCTGGTTGCTTCGGTTCTCGGCTAGTGATGCTTTAACCAAGCCTTTTTTTTTAATCCCTATGGGAGAAAATGAATGGAAAAAATCGGAACCAACGAAATGTGGGCGGGCACTAATGTACGCTAAGATAATTGTTTTATCTGATAAGAAGACATGCGCATAAACTCAATGGAAACACTGAAATTACTGAATAAATCCCTCAATAAACTCATGTGACTTTGCCTTAGCAGAGGCTGTGATTTGGATAACTGGCCTAACCAGCGGACCAATGGCATCGCAGCATCTCAAATGTTGGTTTGGTGGCTCTGAAACGCCTGATCAGAATGATTTGGTTTAATTCCTCCAGAAGCGTCTCACACGATTGAGTTCCCAAACACCAGCATCCCAACGCAAGAGAACATGACAGCGTTTATTGTGTGTGTGTGTGTGTGTGTGTGTGTGTGTGTGTGTGTGTGTGTGTGTTTTCCTCCAGAAGTGTCTCACACGATTGCGTTCCCAAACACCAGCATCCCAAGACAACACGACAGCGTTTATTGTGTTTCGCCTGACGCTCTGAGACACCACTCATTTATGATGTGCATGTGTGTGTGTGTGTGTGTGTGTGTGTGTTTCGCCTGACGCTCTGAGACGCCACTCATTTATGATGGAGGGAAAAGAGCCCTATTGCAGAAACATTATTATGGGTTCAAGAGCGTAGCGCTGAAACTCTATTGTAATTGTAAAATTTTCTAAGGATCCGCATTCTCCTCTAAAACTGATCGGGCAGACCAAACCGTAAGTCATAGAGACTTGAGACTTTGAGGGCTGGTATTACTCACACTGTCTACAACGACACCAAAGCTCGTCCCAATCGGCCTGACGGGGGCGCTACAGCGCTCAAAACTACGAAATAGCTCATAGTATCTCCTAAACCGTTAGGCGTAGGCTCAAGTGTCTTATATCGTTGGAATCCTTGGCTCAAGACCAAGCGGCAACCTCCCGCAGTCTCTCTTGAATCCAACAGGAAGTGACTTAAACTGCACTTCATCAACTGGCCACTAGAGACAGGCTCCAGAAGGGAGTCAAATCTGTATCTCCCCCAATGCCCAACTTTACAGCAGAAAAACACATATTTACAGCCTGGTACAAAAGTGGTTTTGGTCTGTATGGCTAATTTTGCCCTTCATGACAACTGTGAGGGGGTGAATTTCTTTATAACTCATCCGTTTAAATTATATTAAGCCTTAAAGTTCTGCATAATTAAGGGCGTGGCCACTTGAGTGACAGGTGGATTACCACTATGGTCGAGCTAGGCGGGCGTGGTTTCAGCAACCAGTCACCTCAGCTCCACCCACGTCCCGCCTCTTTGCCCATTTTTGGTTATCCGGGAGTGACACGCTGCCAAGATGGCGACGGCCGGCTCCACCCACTTTGGGCTTCAAAAATGCTCTTCAGAAACCCACGGACCCTACGTCCATATTTTTATACACTCTATACTCAAGACGGACAAAATGCATGCCTCGGATTTGCTCATCATTCAGGCGCCATTTTCGAGTAATTTTGAATTTTTTGAAAAACCTACTTTTGCGAACTAGTCCTAGGTTGTTGGCTCGATTGGAACCAAACCAGTGCAGCAAGATTCTCTGGAATCTGATCGTCAATAGTTATCAAAAAAAGTTGAAATTTCGGTTGACGGTCCCCAAGGGCCGCCAAAACGTTGAAGTGGGAGGAGCCACTTTTACTAAAATGGCTATAACTTGTGAATGGAATGAGATATTTTCACCAAACTTGGCACACCTATGTAAGAGCTCATTCTGTGGTCGTGTGAAAAAGGATGCGGCGACTGGCCACTTGGTGGTGCTATAACAGGAAAAAAAACATGAAAATAGCTATAACTACTTCACCGTTAGTCCAATTGACTAATTGTTCAATTGTCCAATTGGCATGCAGTGTCTTTGTCTGAGGTGCCATGATTCTCTATGAGCCAATGAAGTTTGAGCACCTGCTATTAGACATGGTTAACGGAGGACGATCAGAACGAAACTCGGGGGGCGTGTTCGACTTATGGCCCTAGAGGTCTGTGAGAATTTTGAAAGAAATCGGCCACTAGGTGGTGCTAACGAGTTTTATTCCTGTGTAATCACGTGGTGTTTCACACATCCACACAATATTCTTATCTTTTAATAGATCTCCTCATACTGAACAACTTTGCCTCATGAACCACTGCTGTCAATCAAATCCTTCATTAAATATTCGCGATTATGTAAAAAACCGAACTAGGTTTTTCGCTAAATCTGAATAAAACCAATGCAGTACAATTCTCTGGACTGTCTAGGTCAATAATTATCAAAAAAAGTTGAACTTTGCCCTTTGAATGGCTACAACAGGGTCATTAAGAAAATGGGTGTGGCAAAATATACTCAAAAGCCTATAAATCCTAAACGAAAGCTTGGAACTTCACGAAAATAGGTGTGCACATGCGACATATGATTCTAAACAAGCATGCAAACTTCTATGGAGATCGGACCATAGGTGGCGCTATAACTGTTCAAAAGCTTTAAAAACCACATATTTCCTATGGTAAATTGGCTGTAAATGGTCTTTTCCAACTATGATTTAAGTGGTTACATGCTTGCTAAATAAAACATAATATCTTTTTACGCATATGTGCTTGAACCCCGATAATTGCTGTTCGTAGCTATATTTATTACTGATATTTTGCACCAGGAAGTGATTATTATGTTCTCTTGAACACGTGATGGAAGTTTAACTTTGGATGGAAATGTATAGCTGCATGATTCCTCTAATATGTGTGTAACGGCTGTTGTGTGTGTTTGTTCCTGTAGAGGGTGTATCGAGCGCTGTACGATTACGCCGCTCAGGATCATGACGAGGTTTCCTTCCGCGACGGTGACGTGATCATCAACGCTCAGCCCATCGACGAGGGATGGATGTTCGGCACCGTGCAGCGGACGGGAAAGTCCGGCATGCTTCCCGCTAACTACGTGGAGTGTTTCAACTGAGAGTCACACACACACACACACGTGTTCGAGTCTTCACTACATCTCACACATTAATCTACTGTATTCACCTGTTGAGAGGAAGTGTTGTCAGCCGCGATCAGACGGCTAAACCTGATAAAAGTCACATGCTGATTATTATTATTATTATATGAGCATGGAAATCAGATTAAGGTTGATGATAGTTTGATGAGATTATTCTTCTTTAACCTTAATTTTTTACATGTTGGCAAGTAAAAAAGTGCTTGTCAACTAATTTACACTAATTATCTTTTCAACAGATTTTTATTTGTAATTACGAAGCATGACAATGAGTTTTACGCTGTGTATTATTTTAATGAGTGTTTATTATGGCGTCACACATTATTAGGTGGTTTGTCCCGTGAGCGAGTGCTAAAGTTAACACTGTAATAAATGCTTTTCTTATTTAGTATTTTTGTCTTGTTTCCAGTCCAAACATCTAAAAATTCTTAAATCAAGATGCTTTTACTAGATGAGTAAAATGACATAAGATACTTTTTCTTGTTTTATGGGGAAATAAAATCAAAATGAAGCGAGTTTTTGCTTAAAACAAGCAAAATGATCTGCCAATGGGGTAAGAAAAATAATCTTGTTTCTGATTGAAATCTTGTTTTAAGCAAAAACTCACTTCATTTTGATTTTGATTTTCCAGAAAACAAGAAAAAGTATCTTATGTCATTTTACTCATCTAGTAAAAGCATCTTGATTTAAGAATTTTTAGATGTTTGGACTGGAAACAAGACAAAAATACTAAATAAGAAAGGTGTTTTTTTGCAGTGCACTAGTTCAGAGGATTGTTAGAGAGTTTCTGGAGGTTAAACTTTGTGTTTTTGATGGGAAAGTCACACGATGGTCAGCAGTTGCAGGAGAATCTGCGTTTGACGGGCTGCACAGAAGCCATTTGATGTAGAAAACTGTATGTAGAAACAAAGCTCTCTTTCTCATGTTTGTGTTGATTTTCAATAATGTGCGTTCATGTGCTGAAAATCCTGAAAACATGACCAGCCTTTCACGTCACTTGTAAATCTCTGGTTATGCTATATTATCAGCTTGTTTTCTTTCAGATAGCACAGGTTTTGTGTTTCTCTTGGGATCTGATTGATCTGAGCTCATGCAAAGTCAAATCAAAAAGATTTAACCCAGTGTTTGGCAATAACAACATAAACACAGATTTATAAGCCGTTTTTTTTGGGCGGGTCATTTTTGACCTGTAACACCTCAAGTGTAACAAAATGGAGAAAAAACCCCAAAGAGCAGAAATTATCAGATAAAAGTTGGGAAGTTGTTCTGTATGGAAGCGTATAGGTAGCATTATTCAATTTGCAATGTAATATGCAAAATGACAATGCATTTCTGTATTCAATTTACATTTTCAATACCATATGTCTGGAGCAAAATGCTCATTCAAATTCAAAAATATACATTTTACATTTGCTATTTCCTACACTAGTTTTAACATATAATTTAACGTTTTATAATGGCTACTTACATTCATTGCGGGACATTTAATGAAAATGCAATCGCAAGCGTCTTAACTGTGTGTAAATGCAATTAAGATAAATTAACATGTTAATCATTTCTGTTATACATTTGAATTTTGCAACTTATAAAACGTTAAAAGTTATGTTTAAATTATATGTTAAAGGCACAATATGTAAGATATCTGGATCAACCCCTTAACCGTCACCCCCCTTTTTTTAGAATAGACGAGAAAATGCACTATTAACACTTGAAGGACTGTAATTCAAGAATGCTTTGGAATATAGACCTAGAGTTTGGTCTCGTTTTAAAGTAGACACTCGGCAGATTATTGCTGAAGTGAAAGCACTTAAAACAATGAAAGTATGAAAAAGTTATGGAAGTTTAAATTTACTGTAAATTAAACATACTGTACTAAATATTTTTTATTTTATAT
>CM077189.1:35738927-35758927 GCA_039654105.1 Coreius guichenoti | reverse complement strand
ATTCTGCTTATGCCTGAGCTTGCATTTTGTGTTAAGCTGCGTTTGTTTGACACTGTGGAAAATAGAGTAATAGAATCAAAGTGTATTAGCCTTTTTACCCGTTAGGGATGTGACGGTGAGATCATTTTCCCTCTGCGTCACATTACAGTGCTTGTGCAGCCGTGAGCGAATGAAAGAGCGGCCGTGCGCATTTTACTTTCGGTTTAGATTAGCACCAATTCGGGGGTGTGTTGCTTGAATAGTGGGTTCATTAGCCTATTATTCTTAATGAAAAACACAACAACAAAACAGTACAATGACAAACTCCCTTAAATAGGCGCTTTTACGTTTCGCTTTGAAAGCAAATCTTCCGCGATCATCTTGTCAGTCAGCTCCTCGCTCTGATGAATGAGATCTGACTGTGTCTTCGGCAGACACGTTCAGTTTTTATTTGTAGTGTCTGTTCTCTAACTGAACTACATTATTTTATTACTATAAAATCAAAATGACGGTGGGGGCGGTGCCACGGTGGGCATGTGATGTAACCGGCAACACCGTCTTATCCCAGCAAGCCTATTACCCATTATTACCAATCTAAATGAATCTACTGTATATAATATAATATAATATAATATAATAGCTTGTTACTGGGACGTAACAGACCGGTGTGTTTGCATCACTAGTGCAGTGTCCGCTCTCGGAGCATAAGCCCTGCCCGCGTGAGGCGCGCCGCTTCTCCAGATTCCTGCCTTTATTAGAGAGAAGAATACGTTCAGCCCCTCCCTCCGAAGCTTCCAATATTCACTGTTGATTACTACCGAAGCTTCAAAGCTCAAAAAATGATATTCGGACCAGCCCTAGTTTAAACAAACCAATTCAAATCGAAAGCAAATACTTGAGCGCGAGGCATATGTTCCGCCCCCAGTGCCCGATATACGAGTCTGTACAGGGCAACAAACTGAAAAAATAAAACCAAAGGTAATGTAATCTTCTTAAAACAGAAAAATAAATTTGGTATCGAAAAAAGTATCGCTCAGGAACCGGTATCAATATCGAACATTTGAGCGATACCCAGCCCTATGTGAGTGTGTGTGTGTGTGTGTGTGTGTGTGTGTGTGTGCGCGCGCGCCAGAGTCTCGGTCCGGCCCGGTTCCACGGGTACATGTGGAGTAATAATAAGATATTGGCAAACGCTCCGGTGTGTGTCTGTGTTTAAACTCTAGAGATCGTCTAACTCGTACACACACACTCTCTCTCACACACACACACACACACACTCTCTCACATGTGCTCACACTCTCACACTCACTCACACACACATACTCACACACTCTCTCTCTCTCTCACACACACTCACACACTCTCTCTCTCTCACACACACTCACACACTCTCTCTCTCTCACTCTCTCACACACACACACTTACACACTCTCTCACATGTACTCACTCGCACGCACACTCACTCACACACACTCTCTCTCTCACACACACACACTCGCACACTCACTCACACACACTCTCTCTCTCTCACACACACACACACACACACACTTACTCACACACTCTCTCACATGTACTCACTCACACACGCTCACTCACTCACACACACACACTCTCTCTCTCTCTCACACACACTCACACACTCTCTCTCACTCACACACACTCACTCACACACTCACTCTCTCTCTCTCTCTCACTCACACTCACATGTACACACACACTCACACTTTCTCTCTCACTCACACACACTCTCTCACACTCTCTCACACTCTCTCTCTCTCTCTCTCTCTCTCTCTCTCTCTCTCTCTCTCTCTCTCTCTCTCTCTCACTTACACGCACGCACTCACTCACACACACTCTCTCACACACTCTCTCTCACACACTCTCTCTCTCTCTCTCTCTCTCTCTCTCTCTCACACACACACAGCGCTGAGCAGTGCAGCCAATCACAGACACATCTGTGGATCTCAGTGGCCAATCAGAGGCGTTTGAGTTAGTCAGGATCCGCCCACCGCTCTAGTTCTGCCAATCCTCTCATTTGATCAAACACAGACAGGATGTGAGAGATTTATTGTGCAGTGTAGACGGCGTCATTGATTAACAGCCACTCTTGAGATTGCAGTGATTGACACGGTGACCGTAGCAATGGACGGGACAGAAGTCTGATACAAGTCCTCATTAACCAACAAGACGAATAGACGGTCTGTTAAAATCCTTGCAGTGGCGGCGGAGGCGCGTGTGTGTGTGTGTGTGTGTGTGTGTGTGTGTGTGTGTGTGTGGTTGTGTGGGCGGCGAGCTGGAGACGGTTGGGAACCACTGGCTTACACTTCAGTGTGACTGTACAAACGTCCTTCAGCTCGTGTGTTTCTGCTCACATCTGACCTAACGTGAGAATAACTTTGATATTGTTAGTAATATTTCATCTGGACTGAAGCAGCCACGCTCGACATATACATCCAACATACTGAAGTGTCAAATATGATCATCAGGCTTTTGAGGAAGGTTTATTTTAGGTTTAGTTAATCTGTCAATCATCATTGTGTTGCATTATGTTTTAAAACTAAACATTAAATATCATCTTACTAAGACATATTATTGGCAGATATAGAGTAATGTGTGATACTGTTATAAAGATCTCACTGATTTACATTCATATAAATATCAGCATCTGAATCAAACTCATATTTCTGCTCAGTTTTTTCTCCATATTCTCTGAATATATGAGCCATAAACGCCTGATGGATCAAATATGATACTCAACAAAAAACACATGCACACTTGCAAATAAACGCATTCATTTCAAAAACCGGCGTTCATTCGCGCACCGACTGATGAGCGTTTCTTCTCTTTCAATGGCAGATTTTCCCGCCAACAACATCGTGAAGTTCCTGTTGGGATTCACCAACAAAGGCTCGGAGAACTTCATCGTGGACTCTCTGGACGCCTCGTTCCGCTACCCGCAGGACTTCCAGTTCTACATCCAGAACTTCACGGCTCTTCAGCTGGGGACGGAGGTTCCTCCTCAGCGCCAGGCCACCTTCGAGTACTCCTTCATCCCAGCCGAGCCCATGGGCGGACGACCCTTCGGCCTGGTCATCAACCTCAACTACAGGGACAGCAGCGTGAGTCTCGCTTCCTCTTCCTCTTTCACTGCCGTGTCCTTCCTCTTTCTCACTCTCGTCTCTCTCGGTTTCAGGGGAACGTGTTCCAGGACGCCGTGTTCAACCAGACGGTCACCATCACTGAGAGAGAAGACGGTCTGGACGGAGAGACGTGAGGCTTTAGTGACGCTCATTCTGTGTTTGAGCAGCAGGTGGCGCTGTGCTCACGTGTGTGTGTGTGTCCTCAGGATCTTCATGTACGTGTTCCTGTCGGGTCTCGGCCTGCTGCTGGTGGTCGGCCTTCATCAGCTGCTCGAGTCACGCAAGGTGAGACGCTCATCATCATCATCATCATCAGCTCGAGTCTTCATGCAGAAGATCAGTGTGATCAGACTGATGCTGGTGTGTGTGTGTGTGTGTGTGTGTGTGTGTGTGTGTGTGTGTGTGTGTGTGTGCGCAGAGGAGGCGACCGGCGGCTAAAGTCGAGGTGGGAACCTCCAATCACAACGATGTGGACATGAGCTGGATCCCACAGGAAACACTCAACCAGATCAGTGAGTCTCAGCCAATCACAGCCCGCCTGCTTTACCAATTCATCGTTAATTAAATCAAATTAATTTTAAATAATCAAATGGGGCTGCACAATTAATCACAATAAAACTGAAAATGACATTAAATGCTGCGTCTCACAAACTACATCTCTCGTGTTTATAGACACACTTCATAATTTCCAGCATTTGTGGACGGTTTACACAGGGTTCCCACTCGTCCTGGAAAACACATGGAAAATTAGAGAAAATGTAAAATATTCTGGAAAATCTTGTTGTTGCCCTGGGATTATTTTTTATAAAGTTCTTGTGTTTTTCTGTTCATCACTGGCCCGAACACTTACCGCTGGTTGTGAAAAAACGTGTGGGCGCGCGACATCAATCCGGTCCACAAAAATATGCTTGTCCGGAAATTTGTTGTAAATATAATTTATTCTGAAGCAATATTCTCACCAGTGTTCAATCAGCTTTGACATATTTAAATCTGCATATGTGATATTTTTACCTTTTATAAAGGGCCTTATTATAAA
Organism: Coreius guichenoti; assembly: GCA_039654105.1. Lineage (NCBI taxonomy): Eukaryota > Metazoa > Chordata > Actinopteri > Cypriniformes > Gobionidae > Coreius > Coreius guichenoti. The sequence continues at coordinate 35,754,769 of CM077189.1, read as the reverse complement.
TTTAACCCTTATTAAATATAGGCTACGCTTCAGCTTTAATTTTATATTGTTAAATTTGATCAATACATTAAACTAGAAGACACTATAGGGCTGTTACCAATCAAACTAAATAATTTACACTGAAATATTACAACTGCATTAAATAATGTTATGAGATTGTTTTAAATATTTTTTTTAATATAAGAAAAGTTGGAAAGAATGTTTAAACTGAAACCTCCAGTGGGTGGCGCCGGTGACCGTCTGAATGAGTGAATCATTGAGTCGATTCGTTCAAACGGCTGATTCGTTCAGGAACACACTGGGATGTTTGTTTGGAACTGTTTTCGCTGCTGAAATAGAACAAAAACAGTCAATATTGCGTCTAAAATGTAAGTGATGTTAATTAAGTGGTGATTCCCTAGTTATGTTTTGTTATTGATGTTTTAATCAGGATATTGTCCGGTCGGGCGAGTAAAATTCTCTTCCACCCGGACGAGCGTTATGTCGAGCCCTGCGTGGTTTCTTTGTTGTCTTTGACTATATTTTTATTTTCAAGTAGTTAAACAAAACATTAAAATAGTTCCAATATTTTTTTCAATGATATTGACACTGGTAACGAGAACATTCGTCATAATGTATGATTAAGAGCTCATTAAACTGATTTATAGTTGTCATGGCAATAAACTGTACGCTTTTTAAAGACTTAGAGAGCAATATTTATTATATATTTATTCCCGTCGTAGTAAAATTGAAAATGATCGCTGAGAGAGTGGGAACCCTGTGTACAGTATTTCAGTAATATCCCACCAAAATAAAAGCTCAATGATTTAAATGTCTGAACGTAAAGAATTAGTATTATAACTTGTAGTGTCAAATAATATTATAATTATCATCAGGGTCTTAATTTGATCTTCCACAATGTAAGGCCTAATGTCTTAAATTGGAGCAGAACATCTTAAATTCAACATCATGGCATTAAATGAGGGCCGTATGATTTCTGTGGTGCAGAATCCATTCATAATGGAATAAAACACGGATTACAAATAAAATGGATTTCATAAGGCCCTAAACATTTATTATTTTTTTTTGTTAAACTTTTAATAAATTGCTGTTAATTTGTCTGTTTCATGATTTCTATTAATTAGACATGCTTTTTGATTAGGGCCCTAAATTTAATAGCAAAATTGCAATTAACTGCAAAAGATCAATATCTTCCTCAGGATTTTTGTTTTCCAGCACAAATATCAAAACATCCTTAAATCAAGAGACATTTAATCATGCAAAATGTCTTTTTTTTTTTTCTGAGAAACAACAACATGAAGTGAGTTTGTGCTTAAAACAAGAACAAATATCTGTCATTGGGTATGAACATTACTCACATTTGAGTTAAGTTGATTTTATGAACACATTGGCAGATATTATCACAAAATCACTTTCACAAGATTTCTGATCTCAAACTTTAAGCTATTTTTTTTTTTTTAAATGAATTAAAAAGTAATGGAGATCTGTTGGAAATTGAAATATATATTTAACATATTGACGTGTTGTGTTCCCAATTTATTCCTCACATTTTCTTTAAATGCTCCTCCATGAAACCCGCCAAAACCCTGATCATCAAATATTCTTTTTTTTTATTTGACAATTGTAATTTCAACAGTAATATAGTTTTGTCTTTTATATTTAGAGGTCAAACTAACAATAAAACATAATCATAATTATTATATTTGCAATATGTCAAAATAATAGCAAATATAATGTTTAGGCTGAGTTGTGCAGCACTATATACAAGTTATTAAAAATATAAACAATGAAAATAAAGCACCATTTAAAAAGATGAGACATTTCCCCGACATCAGAGATCCGTGTGAATATGCTGTTGGATTATTGAAATATGAGCTCTCAGGGTTTGTGACTGTGAGCTTGTTCTTCTGTCTGATCTCACGCTGCTCTTTCTCTCTTTATTTCCTCTGGCCGGTCAGTGGCGAGTCGGCGAGGTGAGCACTTCCTGTCCCGTCTCCATCCGTGTGTGTGTGAGGTGCTCGTGTGTGTGAATGTCGTGTCACTGACGCTGCTCTGTGTGTCTCAGATAAAGCGTCTCCCAGACGGTCTCCGCGCAAGAGGACTCAGAAGCGCTCGGCCGGGTCAGACGAGTGAACGGACGCCTGTCGCCCTCATCACGCGCCTCCTCTGTTTACAGTGAGACGACCATCCTGTCCATCACTGGACGCCAGCAGAGACTGATATATACACACACACACACACACACACACACACAGACAGACAGACAGACACAGACACCTGTTTTTTTTAAAGTGAAAGTGAGCGAGGAGTTCAGCTTCTGTATGTTTGGTTTATTTTTGGAATTGCCAATCGTTACTTTGATCATAGTCACGCTTGTTTTTCTCTGGATGAGTTTGAGGATTTCTGGGATGCGTTTGAGCCTCGTCCTTCACGTTTCCTCTCGCGCTGAGCATCCGAGAGCAGCTCCGCTTCTGCTGTCTTTCTTCAGTCGATGAATTGATAAAGACTGACTGGTTTTAAACGAATCATGATGTGAAGACGAGCTGGCGCTGCGGTTCGCCCTTCATCAGGACCGACTCGATTCCTTCTGACCGCTTCTTTCCTCCTCACATGAATTTCAGGAAGGAGGAAGTCTGTTTTTGTTTTGTCGTTTTGTTTCTTTGATCGATCTAATAAAGTGACTGTATTATAAGCGAACATGTTGAGCTGATGTACAGTTCTAAATGTTACTTGGACAAATAAAAATAAATTGAACAAGTGTGTGTGTGTTTGAATAGCAGTCGCTCACAGCTCATGTTCCTCACGTCCTCACTCTCAAGTCACATGTAATCATTGATAAATCTTCAATAATGATGGAAATATTTCAGCATTATTACGGTGGTGTTTTATCTTATCAGAACACATGAACTTTACCTTCCCGCACTGCTTTATTCCTCATATCTTTACTGTAACGCTTTGTTTATTGTATGGAAAACTCATTAAAAGGCCAGTCATTAGAATTACATAAATATTACCATAGTGAGGTCCTTTAAATATTAATAGTAATATTTTAAATGCATTTCATTAACCATGTGATCATTCATGGAATTTTTTCTGAATTTTTTTTAAATGTTACTCCTTGTTTCAGAACGCTCAGAGAACATTCAAGAGTAACTCAGAACATTCAAGAGTAACGTTCAGAGAACATTCAAAAGTAACGCTCAGAGAACATTCAAGAGTAACGCTCAGAGAACATTCAAAAGTAACGCTCAGAGAACATTCAAGAGTAACGTTCAGAGAACATTCAAGAGTAACTCAGAACATTCAAGAGTAACGTTCAGAGAACATTCAAAAGTAACGCTCAGAGAACATTCAAGAGTAACGCTCAGAGAACATTCAAGAGTAACGTTCAGAGAACATTCAAAAGTAACGCTCAGAGAACATTCAAGAGTAACGCTCAGAGAACATTCAAGAGTAACTCAGAACATTCAAGAGTAACGTTCAGAGAACATTCAAAAGTAACGCTCAGAGAACATTCAAGAGTAACGCTCAGAGAACATTCAAGAGTAACGCTCAGAGAACATTCAAGAGTAACGTTCAGAGAACATTCAAAAGTAACGCTCAGAGAACATTCAAGAGTAACGCTCAGAGAACATTCAAGAGTAACTCAGAACATTCAAGAGTAACGTTCAGAGAACATTCAAAAGTAACGCTCAGAGAACATTCAAGAGTAACGCTCAGAGAACATTCAAGAGTAACGCTCAGAGAACATTCAAGAGTAACGCTCAGAGAACATTCAAGAGTAACGCTCAGAGAACATTCAAAAGTAACGCTCAGAGAACATTCAAGAGTAACGTTCAGAGAACATTCAAGAGTAACTCAGAACATTCAAGAGTAACGTTCAGAGAACATTCAAAAGTAACGCTCAGAGAACATTCAAGAGTAACGCTCAGAGAACATTCAAGAGTAACGTTCAGAGAACATTCAAAAGTAACGCTCAGAGAACATTCAAGAGTAGCGCTCAGAGAACATTCAAGAGTAACTCAGAACATTCAAGAGTAACGTTCAGAGAACATTCAAAAGTAACGCTCAGAGAACATTCAAGAGTAACGCTCAGAGAACATTCAAGAGTAACGTTCAGAGAACATTCAAAAGTAACGCTCAGAGAACATTCAAGAGTAACGCTCAGAGAACATTCAAGAGTAACTCAGAACATTCAAGAGTAACGTTCAGAGAACATTCAAAAGTAACGCTCAGAGAACATTCAAGAGTAACGCTCAGAGAACATTCAAGAGTAACGCTCAGAGAACATTCAAGAGTAACGCTCAGAGAACATTCAAAAGTAACGCTCAGAGAACATTCAAGAGTAACGTTCAGAGAACATTCAAGAGTAACGCTCAGAGAACATTCAAGATTAACGCTCAGAGAACATTCAAAAGTAACGTTCAGAGAACATTCAAGAGTAACGTTCAGAGAACATTCAAGATTAACGTTCAGAGAACATTCAAAAGTAACTCAGAGAACATTCAAGAGTAACGCTCAGAGAACATTCAAAAGTAACGCTCAGAGAACATTCAAGAGTAACGCTCAGAGAACATTCAAGAGTAACGCTCAGAGAACATTCAAGATTAACGTTCAGAGAACATTCAAAAGTAACTCAGAGAACATTCAAGAGTAACGCTCAGAGAACATTCAAAAGTAACGCTCAGAGAACATTCAAGAGTAACGCTCAGAGAACATTCAAGAGTAACGCTCAGAGAACATTCAAGAGTAACGCTCAGAGAACATTCAAGAGTAACGCTCAGAGAACATTCAAGAGTAACGCTCAGAGAACATTCAAGAGTAACGTTCAGAGAACATTCAAAAGTAACGCTCAGAGAACATTCAAGAGTAACGTTCAGAGAACATTCAAAAGTAACGTTCAGAGAACATTCAAAAGTAACGCTCAGAGAACATTCAAAAGTAACGCTCAGAGAACATTCAAGAGTAACGTTCAGAGAACATTCAAAAGTAACGCTCAGAGAACATTCAAGAGTAACGTTCAGAGAACATTCAAGAGTAACGCTCAGAGAACATTAAAGAGTAACGTTCAGAGAACATTCAAAAGTAACTCAGAGAACATTCAAGAGTAACGCTCAGAGAACATTCAAGAGTAACGCTCAGAGAACATTCAAGAGTAACGCTCAGAGAACGTTCAAGAGTAACGTTCAGAGAACGTTCAAGAGTAACGCTCAGAGAACATTCAAAAGTAACGCTCAGAGAACATTCAAGAGTAACGTTCAGAGAACATTCAAAAGTAACGCTCAGAGAACATTCAAGAGTAACGTTCAGAGAACATTCAAGAGTAACGCTCAGAGAACATTAAAGAGTAACGTTCAGAGAACATTCAAAAGTAACGCTCAGAGAACATTCAAGAGTAACGTTCAGAGAACATTCAAAAGTAACGTTCAGAGAACATTCAAAAGTAACGCTCAGAGAACATTCAAAAGTAACGCTCAGAGAACATTCAAGAGTAACGTTCAGAGAACATTCAAAAGTAACGCTCAGAGAACATTCAAGAGTAACGTTCAGAGAACATTCAAGAGTAACGCTCAGAGAACATTAAAGAGTAACGTTCAGAGAACATTCAAAAGTAACTCAGAGAACATTCAAGAGTAACGCTCAGAGAACATTCAAGAGTAACGCTCAGAGAACATTCAAGAGTAACGCTCAGAGAACGTTCAAGAGTAACGTTCAGAGAACGTTCAAGAGTAACGCTCAGAGAACATTCAAAAGTAACGCTCAGAGAACATTCAAGAGTAACGTTCAGAGAACATTCAAAAGTAACGCTCAGAGAACATTCAAGAGTAACGTTCAGAGAACATTCAAGAGTAACGCTCAGAGAACATTAAAGAGTAACGTTCAGAGAACATTCAAAAGTAACTCAGAGAACATTCAAGAGTAACGCTCAGAGAACATTCAAGAGTAACGCTCAGAGAACGTTCAAGAGTAACGTTCAGAGAACATTCAAGAGTAACGTTCAGAGAACATTCAAAAGTAACGCTCAGAGAACATTCAAGAGTAACGTTCAGAGAACATTCAAGAGTAACGCTCAGAGAACATTCAAGAGTAACGTTCAGAGAACATTCAAAAGTAACTCAGAGAACATTCAAGAGTAACGCTCAGAGAACATTCAAGAGTAACGCTCAGAGAACATTCAAGAGTAACGCTCAGAGAACGTTCAAGAGTAACGTTCAGAGAACGTTCAAGAGTAACGCTCAGAGAACGTTCAAAAGTAACGCTCAGAGAACGTTCAAAAGTAACGCTCAGAGAACGTTCAAGAGTAACTCAGAGAACGTTCAAGAGTAACGCTCAGAGAACATTCAAAAGTAACTCAGAGAACATTCAAGAGTAACGTTCAGAGAACATTCAAGAGTAACGTTCAGAGAACATTCAAGAGTAACGTTCAGAGAACATTCAAAAGTAACGCTCAGAGAACATTCAAGAGTAACGCTCAGAGAACATTCAAAAGTAACGTTCAGAGAACATTCAAAAGTAACGTTCAGAGAACATTCAAGAGTAACGCTCAGAGAACATTCAAGAGTAACGCTCAGAGAACATTCAAGAGTAACGCTCAGAGAACATTCAAAAGTAACGCTCAGAGAACATTCAAGAGTAACGTTCAGAGAACATTCAAGAGTAACTCAGAACATTCAAGAGTAACGTTCAGAGAACATTCAAAAGTAACGCTCAGAGAACATTCAAGAGTAACGCTCAGAGAACATTCAAAAGTAACGTTCAGAGAACATTCAAAAGTAACGTTCAGAGAACATTCAAGAGTAACGCTCAGAGAACATTCAAGAGTAACGCTCAGAGAACATTCAAGAGTAACGCTCAGAGAACATTCAAAAGTAACGCTCAGAGAACATTCAAGAGTAACGTTCAGAGAACATTCAAGAGTAACTCAGAACATTCAAGAGTAACGTTCAGAGAACATTCAAAAGTAACGCTCAGAGAACATTCAAGAGTAACGCTCAGAGAACATTCAAGAGTAACGTTCAGAGAACATTCAAAAGTAACGCTCAGAGAACATTCAAGAGTAGCGCTCAGAGAACATTCAAGAGTAACTCAGAACATTCAAGAGTAACGTTCAGAGAACATTCAAAAGTAACGCTCAGAGAACATTCAAGAGTAACGCTCAGAGAACATTCAAGAGTAACGCTCAGAGAACATTCAAGAGTAACGTTCAGAGAACATTCAAAAGTAACGCTCAGAGAACATTCAAGAGTAACGCTCAGAGAACATTCAAGAGTAACTCAGAACATTCAAGAGTAACGTTCAGAGAACATTCAAAAGTAACGCTCAGAGAACATTCAAGAGTAACGCTCAGAGAACATTCAAGAGTAACGCTCAGAGAACATTCAAGAGTAACGCTCAGAGAACATTCAAAAGTAACGCTCAGAGAACATTCAAGAGTAACGTTCAGAGAACATTCAAGAGTAACGCTCAGAGAACATTCAAGATTAACGCTCAGAGAACATTCAAAAGTAACGTTCAGAGAACATTCAAGAGTAACGTTCAGAGAACATTCAAGATTAACGTTCAGAGAACATTCAAAAGTAACTCAGAGAACATTCAAGAGTAACGCTCAGAGAACATTCAAAAGTAACGCTCAGAGAACATTCAAGAGTAACGCTCAGAGAACATTCAAGAGTAACGCTCAGAGAACATTCAAGATTAACGTTCAGAGAACATTCAAAAGTAACTCAGAGAACATTCAAGAGTAACGCTCAGAGAACATTCAAAAGTAACGCTCAGAGAACATTCAAGAGTAACGCTCAGAGAACATTCAAGAGTAACGCTCAGAGAACATTCAAGAGTAACGCTCAGAGAACATTCAAGAGTAACGCTCAGAGAACATTCAAGAGTAACGCTCAGAGAACATTCAAGAGTAACGTTCAGAGAACATTCAAAAGTAACGCTCAGAGAACATTCAAGAGTAACGTTCAGAGAACATTCAAAAGTAACGTTCAGAGAACATTCAAAAGTAACGCTCAGAGAACATTCAAAAGTAACGCTCAGAGAACATTCAAGAGTAACGTTCAGAGAACATTCAAAAGTAACGCTCAGAGAACATTCAAGAGTAACGTTCAGAGAACATTCAAGAGTAACGCTCAGAGAACATTAAAGAGTAACGTTCAGAGAACATTCAAAAGTAACTCAGAGAACATTCAAGAGTAACGCTCAGAGAACATTCAAGAGTAACGCTCAGAGAACATTCAAGAGTAACGCTCAGAGAACGTTCAAGAGTAACGTTCAGAGAACGTTCAAGAGTAACGCTCAGAGAACATTCAAAAGTAACGCTCAGAGAACATTCAAGAGTAACGTTCAGAGAACATTCAAAAGTAACGCTCAGAGAACATTCAAGAGTAACGTTCAGAGAACATTCAAGAGTAACGCTCAGAGAACATTAAAGAGTAACGTTCAGAGAACATTCAAAAGTAACTCAGAGAACATTCAAGAGTAACGCTCAGAGAACATTCAAGAGTAACGCTCAGAGAACGTTCAAGAGTAACGTTCAGAGAACATTCAAGAGTAACGTTCAGAGAACATTCAAAAGTAACGCTCAGAGAACATTCAAGAGTAACGTTCAGAGAACATTCAAGAGTAACGCTCAGAGAACATTCAAGAGTAACGTTCAGAGAACATTCAAAAGTAACTCAGAGAACATTCAAGAGTAACGCTCAGAGAACATTCAAGAGTAACGCTCAGAGAACATTCAAGAGTAACGCTCAGAGAACGTTCAAGAGTAACGTTCAGAGAACGTTCAAGAGTAACGCTCAGAGAACGTTCAAAAGTAACGCTCAGAGAACGTTCAAAAGTAACGCTCAGAGAACGTTCAAGAGTAACTCAGAGAACGTTCAAGAGTAACGCTCAGAGAACATTCAAAAGTAACTCAGAGAACATTCAAGAGTAACGTTCAGAGAACATTCAAGAGTAACGTTCAGAGAACATTCAAGAGTAACGTTCAGAGAACATTCAAAAGTAACGCTCAGAGAACATTCAAGAGTAACGCTCAGAGAACATTCAAAAGTAACGTTCAGAGAACATTCAAAAGTAACGTTCAGAGAACATTCAAGAGTAACGCTCAGAGAACATTCAAGAGTAACGCTCAGAGAACATTCAAAAGTAACGTTCAGAGAACATTCAAAAGTAACGTTCAGAGAACATTCAAAAGTAACGTTCAGAGAACATTCAAGAGTAACGCTCAGAGAACATTCAAGAGTAACGCTCAGAGAACATTCAAAAGTAACGTTCAGAGAACATTCAAAAGTAACGCTCAGAGAACATTCAAAAGTAACGCTCAGAGAACATTCAAGAGTAACGCTCAGAGAACATTCAAGATTAACGCTCAGAGAACATTCAAGATTAACGTTCAGAGAACATTCAAAAGTAACTCAGAGAACATTCAAGAGTAACGCTCAGAGAACATTCAAGAGTAACGCTCAGAGAACATTCAAGAGTAACGTTCAGAGAACATTCAAAAGTAACGTTCAGAGAACATTCAAGAGTAACGCTCAGAGAACATTCAAGAGTAACGTTCAGAGAACATTCAAGATTAACATTCAGAGAACATTTAAAAGTAACTCAGAGAACATTCAAGAGTAACGTTCAGAGAACATTCAAAAGTAACGCTCAGAGAACATTCAAAAGTAACGCTCAGAGAACATTCAAGAGTAACGCTCAGAGAACATTCAAGAGTAACGCTCAGAGAACATTCAAGAGTAACGCTCAGAGAACATTCAAAAGTAACGTTCAGAGAACATTCAAGAGTAACGCTCAGAGAACATTCAAGAGTAACGCTCAGAGAACATTCAAGAGTAACGCTCAGAGAACATTCAAGAGTAACGTTCAGAGAACATTCAAGAGTAACGCTCAGAGAACATTCAAGAGTAACGCTCAGAGAACATTCAAGAGTAACGCTCAGAGACCATTCAAGATTAACGCTCAGAGAACATTCAAAAGTAACGTTCAGAGAACATTCAAAAGTAACTCAGAACATTCAAGAGTAACGTTCAGAGAACATTCAAAAGTAACTCAGAGAACATTCAAGAGTAACGCTCAGAGAACATTCAAGAGTAACGCTCAGAGAACATTCAAGAGTAACGCTCAGAGAACATTCAAAAGTAACGTTCAGAGAACATTCAAGAGTAACGCTCAGAGAACATTCAAGAGTAACGCTCAGAGAACATTCAAGAGTAACGCTCAGAGAACATTCAAGAGTAACGTTCAGAGAACATTCAAGAGTAACGCTCAGAGAACATTCAAGAGTAACGCTCAGAGAACATTCAAGAGTAACGCTCAGAGACCATTCAAGATTAACGCTCAGAGAACATTCAAAAGTAACGTTCAGAGAACATTCAAAAGTAACTCAGAACATTCAAGAGTAACGTTCAGAGAACATTCAAAAGTAACTCAGAGAACATTCAAGAGTAACGTTCAGAGAACATTCAAAAGTAACTCAGAGAACATTCAAGAGTAACGTTCAGAGAACATTCAAAAGTAACTCAGAGAACATTCAAGAGTAACGTTCAGAGAACATTCAAAAGTAACGTTCAGAGAACATTCAAGAGTAACGCTCAGAGAACATTCAAAAGTAACGCTCAGAGAACATTCAAGAGTAACGTTCAGAGAACATTCAAGAGTAACGCTCAGAGAACATTCAAGATTAACGCTCAGAGAACATTCAAAAGTAACGTTCAGAGAACATTCAAGAGTAACGTTCAGAGAACATTCAAGATTAACGTTCAGAGAACATTCAAAAGTAACTCAGAGAACATTCAAGAGTAACGCTCAGAGAACATTCAAAAGTAACGCTCAGAGAACATTCAAGAGTAACGCTCAGAGAACATTCAAGAGTAACGCTCAGAGAACATTCAAGATTAACGTTCAGAGAACATTCAAAAGTAACTCAGAGAACATTCAAGAGTAACGCTCAGAGAACATTCAAAAGTAACGCTCAGAGAACATTCAAGAGTAACGCTCAGAGAACATTCAAGAGTAACGCTCAGAGAACATTCAAGAGTAACGCTCAGAGAACATTCAAGAGTAACGCTCAGAGAACATTCAAGAGTAACGCTCAGAGAACATTCAAGAGTAACGTTCAGAGAACATTCAAAAGTAACGCTCAGAGAACATTCAAGAGTAACGTTCAGAGAACATTCAAAAGTAACGTTCAGAGAACATTCAAAAGTAACGCTCAGAGAACATTCAAAAGTAACGCTCAGAGAACATTCAAGAGTAACGTTCAGAGAACATTCAAAAGTAACGCTCAGAGAACATTCAAGAGTAACGTTCAGAGAACATTCAAGAGTAACGCTCAGAGAACATTAAAGAGTAACGTTCAGAGAACATTCAAAAGTAACTCAGAGAACATTCAAGAGTAACGCTCAGAGAACATTCAAGAGTAACGCTCAGAGAACATTCAAGAGTAACGCTCAGAGAACGTTCAAGAGTAACGTTCAGAGAACGTTCAAGAGTAACGCTCAGAGAACATTCAAAAGTAACGCTCAGAGAACATTCAAGAGTAACGTTCAGAGAACATTCAAAAGTAACGCTCAGAGAACATTCAAGAGTAACGTTCAGAGAACATTCAAGAGTAACGCTCAGAGAACATTAAAGAGTAACGTTCAGAGAACATTCAAAAGTAACTCAGAGAACATTCAAGAGTAACGCTCAGAGAACATTCAAGAGTAACGCTCAGAGAACGTTCAAGAGTAACGTTCAGAGAACATTCAAGAGTAACGTTCAGAGAACATTCAAAAGTAACGCTCAGAGAACATTCAAGAGTAACGTTCAGAGAACATTCAAGAGTAACGCTCAGAGAACATTCAAGAGTAACGTTCAGAGAACATTCAAAAGTAACTCAGAGAACATTCAAGAGTAACGCTCAGAGAACATTCAAGAGTAACGCTCAGAGAACATTCAAGAGTAACGCTCAGAGAACGTTCAAGAGTAACGTTCAGAGAACGTTCAAGAGTAACGCTCAGAGAACGTTCAAAAGTAACGCTCAGAGAACGTTCAAAAGTAACGCTCAGAGAACGTTCAAGAGTAACTCAGAGAACGTTCAAGAGTAACGCTCAGAGAACATTCAAAAGTAACTCAGAGAACATTCAAGAGTAACGTTCAGAGAACATTCAAGAGTAACGTTCAGAGAACATTCAAGAGTAACGTTCAGAGAACATTCAAAAGTAACGCTCAGAGAACATTCAAGAGTAACGCTCAGAGAACATTCAAAAGTAACGTTCAGAGAACATTCAAAAGTAACGTTCAGAGAACATTCAAGAGTAACGCTCAGAGAACATTCAAGAGTAACGCTCAGAGAACATTCAAGAGTAACGCTCAGAGAACATTCAAAAGTAACGCTCAGAGAACATTCAAGAGTAACGTTCAGAGAACATTCAAGAGTAACTCAGAACATTCAAGAGTAACGTTCAGAGAACATTCAAAAGTAACGCTCAGAGAACATTCAAGAGTAACGCTCAGAGAACATTCAAAAGTAACGTTCAGAGAACATTCAAAAGTAACGTTCAGAGAACATTCAAGAGTAACGCTCAGAGAACATTCAAGAGTAACGCTCAGAGAACATTCAAGAGTAACGCTCAGAGAACATTCAAAAGTAACGCTCAGAGAACATTCAAGAGTAACGTTCAGAGAACATTCAAGAGTAACTCAGAACATTCAAGAGTAACGTTCAGAGAACATTCAAAAGTAACGCTCAGAGAACATTCAAGAGTAACGCTCAGAGAACATTCAAGAGTAACGTTCAGAGAACATTCAAAAGTAACGCTCAGAGAACATTCAAGAGTAGCGCTCAGAGAACATTCAAGAGTAACTCAGAACATTCAAGAGTAACGTTCAGAGAACATTCAAAAGTAACGCTCAGAGAACATTCAAGAGTAACGCTCAGAGAACATTCAAGAGTAACGCTCAGAGAACATTCAAGAGTAACGTTCAGAGAACATTCAAAAGTAACGCTCAGAGAACATTCAAGAGTAACGCTCAGAGAACATTCAAGAGTAACTCAGAACATTCAAGAGTAACGTTCAGAGAACATTCAAAAGTAACGCTCAGAGAACATTCAAGAGTAACGCTCAGAGAACATTCAAGAGTAACGCTCAGAGAACATTCAAGAGTAACGCTCAGAGAACATTCAAAAGTAACGCTCAGAGAACATTCAAGAGTAACGTTCAGAGAACATTCAAGAGTAACGCTCAGAGAACATTCAAGATTAACGCTCAGAGAACATTCAAAAGTAACGTTCAGAGAACATTCAAGAGTAACGTTCAGAGAACATTCAAGATTAACGTTCAGAGAACATTCAAAAGTAACTCAGAGAACATTCAAGAGTAACGCTCAGAGAACATTCAAAAGTAACGCTCAGAGAACATTCAAGAGTAACGCTCAGAGAACATTCAAGAGTAACGCTCAGAGAACATTCAAGATTAACGTTCAGAGAACATTCAAAAGTAACTCAGAGAACATTCAAGAGTAACGCTCAGAGAACATTCAAAAGTAACGCTCAGAGAACATTCAAGAGTAACGCTCAGAGAACATTCAAGAGTAACGCTCAGAGAACATTCAAGAGTAACGCTCAGAGAACATTCAAGAGTAACGCTCAGAGAACATTCAAGAGTAACGCTCAGAGAACATTCAAGAGTAACGTTCAGAGAACATTCAAAAGTAACGCTCAGAGAACATTCAAGAGTAACGTTCAGAGAACATTCAAAAGTAACGTTCAGAGAACATTCAAAAGTAACGCTCAGAGAACATTCAAAAGTAACGCTCAGAGAACATTCAAGAGTAACGTTCAGAGAACATTCAAAAGTAACGCTCAGAGAACATTCAAGAGTAACGTTCAGAGAACATTCAAGAGTAACGCTCAGAGAACATTAAAGAGTAACGTTCAGAGAACATTCAAAAGTAACTCAGAGAACATTCAAGAGTAACGCTCAGAGAACATTCAAGAGTAACGCTCAGAGAACATTCAAGAGTAACGCTCAGAGAACGTTCAAGAGTAACGTTCAGAGAACGTTCAAGAGTAACGCTCAGAGAACATTCAAAAGTAACGCTCAGAGAACATTCAAGAGTAACGTTCAGAGAACATTCAAAAGTAACGCTCAGAGAACATTCAAGAGTAACGTTCAGAGAACATTCAAGAGTAACGCTCAGAGAACATTAAAGAGTAACGTTCAGAGAACATTCAAAAGTAACTCAGAGAACATTCAAGAGTAACGCTCAGAGAACATTCAAGAGTAACGCTCAGAGAACGTTCAAGAGTAACGTTCAGAGAACATTCAAGAGTAACGTTCAGAGAACATTCAAAAGTAACGCTCAGAGAACATTCAAGAGTAACGTTCAGAGAACATTCAAGAGTAACGCTCAGAGAACATTCAAGAGTAACGTTCAGAGAACATTCAAAAGTAACTCAGAGAACATTCAAGAGTAACGCTCAGAGAACATTCAAGAGTAACGCTCAGAGAACATTCAAGAGTAACGCTCAGAGAACGTTCAAGAGTAACGTTCAGAGAACGTTCAAGAGTAACGCTCAGAGAACGTTCAAAAGTAACGCTCAGAGAACGTTCAAAAGTAACGCTCAGAGAACGTTCAAGAGTAACTCAGAGAACGTTCAAGAGTAACGCTCAGAGAACATTCAAAAGTAACTCAGAGAACATTCAAGAGTAACGTTCAGAGAACATTCAAGAGTAACGTTCAGAGAACATTCAAGAGTAACGTTCAGAGAACATTCAAAAGTAACGCTCAGAGAACATTCAAGAGTAACGCTCAGAGAACATTCAAAAGTAACGTTCAGAGAACATTCAAAAGTAACGTTCAGAGAACATTCAAGAGTAACGCTCAGAGAACATTCAAGAGTAACGCTCAGAGAACATTCAAAAGTAACGTTCAGAGAACATTCAAAAGTAACGTTCAGAGAACATTCAAAAGTAACGTTCAGAGAACATTCAAGAGTAACGCTCAGAGAACATTCAAGAGTAACGCTCAGAGAACATTCAAAAGTAACGTTCAGAGAACATTCAAAAGTAACGCTCAGAGAACATTCAAAAGTAACGCTCAGAGAACATTCAAAAGTAACGCTCAGAGAACATTCAAAAGTAACGCTCAGAGAACATTCAAAAGTAACGCTCAGAGAACATTCAAGAGTAACGCTCAGAGAACATTCAAGATTAACGCTCAGAGAACATTCAAGATTAACGTTCAGAGAACATTCAAAAGTAACTCAGAGAACATTCAAGAGTAACGCTCAGAGAACATTCAAGAGTAACGCTCAGAGAACATTCAAGAGTAACGTTCAGAGAACATTCAAAAGTAACGTTCAGAGAACATTCAAGAGTAACGCTCAGAGAACATTCAAGAGTAACGTTCAGAGAACATTCAAGATTAACATTCAGAGAACATTTAAAAGTAACTCAGAGAACATTCAAGAGTAACGTTCAGAGAACATTCAAAAGTAACGCTCAGAGAACATTCAAAAGTAACGCTCAGAGAACATTCAAGAGTAACGCTCAGAGAACATTCAAGAGTAACGCTCAGAGAACATTCAAGAGTAACGCTCAGAGAACATTCAAAAGTAACGTTCAGAGAACATTCAAGAGTAACGCTCAGAGAACATTCAAGAGTAACGCTCAGAGAACATTCAAGAGTAACGCTCAGAGAACATTCAAGAGTAACGTTCAGAGAACATTCAAGAGTAACGCTCAGAGAACATTCAAGAGTAACGCTCAGAGAACATTCAAGAGTAACGCTCAGAGACCATTCAAGATTAACGCTCAGAGAACATTCAAAAGTAACGTTCAGAGAACATT
>CM077189.1:35709691-35738427 GCA_039654105.1 Coreius guichenoti | reverse complement strand
TTGACTTTTTATGTCATAATTTTGACGTCATATTCTTGACTTTTTATGTCATAATTTTGACGTGTCATATTCTTGACTTTTTATGTTATAATTTTAACGTCGTATTCTTGACTTTTTATGTCATAATTTTGACGTGTCATATTCTTGACTTTTTATGTCATAATTTTGACGTGTCATATTCTTGACTTTTTATGTCATAATTTTGACGTGTCATATTCTTGACTTTTTATGTCATAATTTTGACGTGTCATATTCTTGACTTTTTATGTCATAATTTTAACGTCATATTCTTGACATTTTATGTCATAATTTTAACGTCATATTCTTGACTTTTTATGTCATAATTTTAACGTGTCATATTCTTGACTTTTTGTCATAATTTTGACGTCATATTCTTGACTATTTGTCATAATTTTGACACCATATTCTTTACTTTTTATGTCATAATTTTGACGCCATATTCTTGACTTTTTGTCATAATTTTGACGTAATATTCTTGACTTTTTGTCATAATTTTGACACCATATTCTTGACTTTTTATGTCATAATTTTGACGTCATATTCTTGACTTTTTGTCATAATTTTGACGTGTCATATTTTTGACTTTTTGTCATAATTTTGACGTGTCAAATTCTTGACTTTTTATGTCATAATTTTGACGTCATATTCTTGACTTTTTATGTCATAATTTTAACGTCATATTCTTGACTTTTCATGTCATAATTTTGACTTCATATTCTTTACTTTCTATGTCATAATTTTGACGTCATATTTTTGACTTTTTGTCATAATTTTGACGTGTCATATTCTTGACTTTTTATGTCATAATTTTGACGTCATATTCTTGACTTTTTATGTCATAATTTTGACGTGTCATATTCTTGACTTTTTATGTCATAATTTTAACGTCATATTCTTGACTTTTTATGTCATAATTTTAACGTCATATTCTTGACTTTTTATGTCATAATTTTGACATCATATTCTTTACTTTCTATGTCATAATTTTGACGTCATATTCTTGACTTTTTGTAATAATTTTGACGTGTCATATTCTTGACTTTTTATGTCATAATTTTGACGTCATATTCTTGACTTTTTATGTCATAATTTTAACGTCGTATTCTTGACTTTTTATGTCATAATTTTGACGTGTCATATTCTTGACTTTTTATGTCATAATTTTGACGTGTCATATTCTTGACTATTTGTCATAATTTTGACACCATATTCTTGACTTTTTGTCATAATTTTGACGTGTCATATTCTTGACTTTTTGTCATAATTTTAACGTCATATTCTTGACTTTTTATGTCATAATTTTAACGTCGTATTCTTGACTTTTTGTCATAATTTTGACATCATATTCTTGACATTTTGTCATAATTTGACGAGTGTCATATTCTTGACTTTTTATCATAATTTTGACGTGTCATATTCTTGATTTTTTATGTCATAATTTTAACGTCATATTCTTGACTTTTTATGTCATAATTTTAACGTCGTATTCTTGACTTTTTATGTCATAATTTTGACGTGTCATATTCTTGACTTTTTATGTCATAATTTTGACGTGTCATATTCTTGACTTTTTGTCATAATTTTGACGTCATATTCTTGACTATTTGTCATAATTTTGACACCATATTCTTGACTTTTTGTCATAATTTTGACGTGTCATATTCTTGACTTTTTGTCATAATTTTGACGTGTCATATTCTTGACTTTTTGTCATAATTTTGACGTGTCATATTCTTGACTTTTTATGTCATAATTTTGACGTCATATTCTTGACTTTTTATGTCATAATTTTGACGTGTCATATTCTTGACTTTTTATGTCATAATTTTAACGTCATATTCTTGACTTTTTGTCATAATTTTGACGTGTCATTATTGAGTTTTTATCATAATTTTGACGTGTCATATTCTTGACTTTTTATGTCATAATTTTAACGTCGTATTCTTGACTTTTTATGTCATAATTTTGACGTGTCATATTCTTGACTTTTTATGTCATAATTTTGACGTGTCATATTCTTGACTTTTTGTAATAATTTTGACTGACTTCATATTCTTGACTTTTTGTCATAATTTTAACGTCATATTCTTGACTTTTTGTCATAATTTTGACATCATATTCTTGACATTTTGTCATAATTTGACGAGTGTCATATTCTTGACTTTTTATCATAATTTTGACGTGTCATATTCTTGATTTTTTATGTCATAATTTTAACGTGTCATATTCTTGACTTTTTATGTCATAATTTTGACGTGTCATATTCTTGACTTTTTGTCATAATTTTGACGTCATATTCTTGACTATTTGTCATAATTTTGACTTCATATTCTTGACTTTTTATGTCATAATTTTGACGTCATATTCTTGACTTATGTCATAATTTTAATGTTTCATATTCTTGACTTTTTGTCATAATTTTGACGTCATATTCTTGACTTTTTGTCATAATTTTGACGTCATATTCTTAACTTTTTATGTCATAATTTTAACGTGTCATATTCTTGACTTTTTATGTCATAATTTTGACGTGTCATATTCTTGACTTTTTGTCAATTTTGACATCATATTCTTGACTTATGTCATAATTTTAATGTTTCATATTCTTGACTTTTTGTCATAATTTTGACGTCATATTCTTGACTTTTTGTCATAATTTTGACGTCATATTCTTAACTTTTTATGTCATAATTTTAACGTGTCATATTCTTGACTTTTTATGTCATAATTTTGACGTGTCATATTCTTGACTTTTTGTCAATTTTGACATCATATTCTTGACTTTTTGTCATAATTTTGACGTCATATTCTTGACTTTTTGTCATAATTTTGACGTCATATTCTTAACTTATGTCATAATTTTAACGTTTCATATTCTTGACTTTTTGTCATAATTTTGACAAGTGTCATATTCTTGACTTTTTGTCATAATTTTGACGTCATATTCTTGACTTATGTCATAATTTTAATGTTTCATATTCTTGACTTTTTGTCATAATTTTGACGTCATATTCTTGACTTTTTGTCATAATTTTGACGTCATATTCTTAACTTATGTCATAATTTTAACGTTTCATATTCTTGACTTTTTGTCATAATTTTGACAAGTGTCATATTCTTGACTTTTTGTCATAATTTTGACGTCATATTCTTGACTTATGTCATAATTTTAACGTTTCATATTCTTGACTTTTTGTCATAATTTTGACATCATATTCTTAACTTTTTATGTCAGAATTTTGACGTCATATTCTTGACTTTTTGTCATAATTTTGACGTCATATTCTTAACTTTTTGTCATAATTTTAACGTCATATTCTTGACTTTTTATGTCATAATTTTGACGTGTCATATTCTTGACTTGTGTCATAATTTTGACGTCATATTCTTGACTTATGTCATAATTTTGACGTGTCATATTCTTGACTTTTTATGTCATAATTTTGACGTGTCATATTCTTGACTTTTTATGTCATAATTTTGACGTCATATTCTTGACTTTTTATGTCATAATTTAACGTCGTATTCTTGACTTTTTATGTCATAATTTTGACGTGTCATATTCTTAAATTTTTGTCATAATTTTGACGTGTCATATTCTTGACTTTTTATGTCATAATTTTGACGTGTCATATTCTTGACTTTTTATGTCATAATTTTGACGTCATATTCTTGACTTTTTGTCATAATTTTGACGTGTCATATTCTTGACTTTTTATGTCATAATTTTGACGTCATATTCTTGACTTATGTCATAATTTTAATGTTTCATATTCTTGACTTTTTGTCATAATTTTGACGTCATATTCTTGACTTTTTGTCATAATTTTGACGTCATATTCTTAACTTTTTATGTCATAATTTTAACGTGTCATATTCTTGACTTTTTATGTCATAATTTTGACGTGTCATATTCTTGACTTTTTGTCATAATTTTGACGTCATATTCTTGACTTATGTCATAATTTTAATGTTTCATATTCTTGACTTTTTGTCATAATTTTGACGTCATATTCTTGACTTTTTGTCATAATTTTGACGTCATATTCTTAACTTATGTCATAATTTTAACGTTTCATATTCTTGACTTTTTGTCATAATTTTGACAAGTGTCATATTCTTGACTTTTTGTCATAATTTTGACGTCATATTCTTGACTTATGTCATAATTTTAATGTTTCATATTCTTGACTTTTGTCATAATTTTGACGTCATATTCTTGACTTTTTGTCATAATTTTGACGTCATATTCTTAACTTATGTCATAATTTTAACGTTTCATATTCTTGACTTTTTGTCATAATTTTGACAAGTGTCATATTCTTGACTTTTTGTCATAATTTTGACGTCATATTCTTGACTTATGTCATAATTTTAACGTTTCATATTCTTGACTTTTTGTCATAATTTTGACGTCATATTCTTGACTTTTTGTCATAATTTTGACGTCATATTCTTAACTTTTTATGTCAGAATTTTGACGTCATATTCTTGACTTTTTGTCATAATTTTGACGTCATATTCTTAACTTTTTGTCATAATTTTAACGTCATATTCTTGACTTTTTATGTCATAATTTTGACGTGTCATATTCTTGACTTGTGTCATAATTTTGACGTCATATTCTTGACTTATGTCATAATTTTGACGTGTCATATTCTTGACTTTTTATGTCATAATTTTGACGTGTCATATTCTTGACTTTTTATGTCATAATTTTGACGTCATATTCTTGACTTTTTATGTCATAATTTAACGTCGTATTCTTGACTTTTTATGTCATAATTTTGACGTGTCATATTCTTAAATTTTTGTCATAATTTTGACGTGTCATATTCTTGACTTTTTATGTCATAATTTTGACGTGTCATATTCTTGACTTTTTATGTCATAATTTTGACGTCATATTCTTGACTTTTTGTCATAATTTTGACGTGTCATATTCTTGACTTTTTATGTCATAATTTTGACGTCATATTCTTGACTTATGTCATAATTTTAATGTTTCATATTCTTGACTTTTTGTCATAATTTTGACGTCATATTCTTGACTTTTTGTCATAATTTTGACGTCATATTCTTAACTTTTTATGTCATAATTTTAACGTGTCATATTCTTGACTTTTTATGTCATAATTTTAACGTGTCATATTCTTGACTTTTTGTCAATTTTGACATCATATTCTTGACTTTTTGTCATAATTTTGACGTCATATTCTTGACTTATGTCATAATTTTAATGTTTCATATTCTTGACTTTTTGTCATAATTTTGACGTCATATTCTTGACTTTTTGTCATAATTTTGACGTCATATTCTTAACTTATGTCATAATTTTAACGTTTCATATTCTTGACTTTTTGTCATAATTTTGACAAGTGTCATATTCTTGACTTTTTGTCAATTTTGACGTCATATTCTTGACTTATGTCATAATTTTAATGTTTCATATTCTTGACTTTTTGTCATAATTTTGACGTCATATTCTTGACTTTTTGTCATAATTTTGACGTCATATTCTTGACTTTTTGTCATAATTTTGACGTGTCATATTCTTGACTTTTAATGTCATAATTTTGACGTCATATTCTTGACTTTTTATGTCATAATTTTAACGTCATATTCTTGACTTTTCTTGTCATAATTTTGACTTCATATTCTTTACTTTCTATGTCATAATTTTGACGTCATATTCTTGACTTTTTGTCATAATTTTGACGTGTCATATTCTTGACTTTTTGTCATAATTTTGACGTGTCATATTCTTGACTTTTCATGTCATAATTTTGACGTCATATTCTTGACTTTTTATGTCATAATTTTGACGTGTCATATTCTTGACTTTTTATGTCATAATTTTAACGTCATATTCTTGACTTTTTGTCATAATTTTGACGTGTCATTATTGAGTTTTTGTCATAATTTTGACGTGTCATATTCTTGACTTTTTATGTCATAATTTTGACGTGTCATATTCTTGACTTTTTATGTCATAATTTTGACGTGTCATATTCTTGACTTTTTATGTCATAATTTTAACGTCATATTCTTGACTTTTTGTCATAATTTTGACGTGTCATTATTGACTTTTTGTCATAATTTTGACGTGTCATATTCTTGCCTTTTTATGTCATAATTTTGACGTCATATTCTTGACTTTTTATGTCATAATTTTAACGTCGTATTCTTGACTTTTTGTCATAATTTTGACGTGTCATATTCTTGACTTTTTATGTCATAATTTTGACGTGTCATATTCTTGACTATTTGTCATAATTTTGACACCATATTCTTGACTTTTTGTCATAATTTTGACGTGTCATATTCTTGACTTTTTGTCATAATTTTAACGTCATATTCTTGACTTTTTATGTCATAATTTTAACGTCGTATTCTTGACTTTTTGTCATAATTTTGACATCATATTCTTGACATTTTGTCATAATTTGACGAGTGTCATATTCTTGACTTTTTATCATAATTTTGACGTGTCATATTCTTGATTTTTTATGTCATAATTTTAACGTCATATTCTTGACTTTTTATGTCATAATTTTAACGTCGTATTCTTGACTTTTTATGTCATAATTTTGACGTGTCATATTCTTGACTTTTTATGTCATAATTTTGACGTGTCATATTCTTGACTTTTTGTCATAATTTTGACGTCATATTCTTGACTATTTGTCATAATTTTGACACCATATTATTGACTTTTTGTCATAATTTTGACGTGTCATATTCTTGACTTTTTGTCATAATTTTGACGTGTCATATTCTTGACTTTTTATGTCATAATTTTGACGTCATATTCTTGACTTTTTATGTCATAATTTTGACGTGTCATATTCTTGACTTTTTATGTTATAATTTTAACGTCGTATTCTTGACTTTTTATGTCATAATTTTGACGTGTCATATTCTTGACTTTTTATGTCATAATTTTGACGTGTCATATTCTTGACTTTTTATGTCATAATTTTGACGTGTCATATTCTTGACTTTTTATGTCATAATTTTGACGTGTCATATTCTTGACTTTTTATGTCATAATTTTAACGTCATATTCTTGACATTTTATGTCATAATTTTAACGTCATATTCTTGACTTTTTATGTCATAATTTTAACGTGTCATATTCTTGACTTTTTGTCATAATTTTGACGTCATATTCTTGACTATTTGTCATAATTTTGACACCATATTCTTTACTTTTTATGTCATAATTTTGACGCCATATTCTTGACTTTTTGTCATAATTTTGACGTAATATTCTTGACTTTTTGTCATAATTTTGACACCATATTCTTGACTTTTTATGTCATAATTTTGACGTCATATTCTTGACTTTTTGTCATAATTTTGACGTGTCATATTTTTGACTTTTTGTCATAATTTTGACGTGTCAAATTCTTGACTTTTTATGTCATAATTTTGACGTCATATTCTTGACTTTTTATGTCATAATTTTAACGTCATATTCTTGACTTTTCATGTCATAATTTTGACTTCATATTCTTTACTTTCTATGTCATAATTTTGACGTCATATTTTTGACTTTTTGTCATAATTTTGACGTGTCATATTCTTGACTTTTTATGTCATAATTTTGACGTCATATTCTTGACTTTTTATGTCATAATTTTGACGTGTCATATTCTTGACTTTTTATGTCATAATTTTAACGTCATATTCTTGACTTTTTATGTCATAATTTTAACGTCATATTCTTGACTTTTTATGTCATAATTTTGACATCATATTCTTTACTTTCTATGTCATAATTTTGACGTCATATTCTTGACTTTTTGTAATAATTTTGACGTGTCATATTCTTGACTTTTTATGTCATAATTTTGACGTCATATTCTTGACTTTTTATGTCATAATTTTAACGTCGTATTCTTGACTTTTTATGTCATAATTTTGACGTGTCATATTCTTGACTTTTTATGTCATAATTTTGACGTGTCATATTCTTGACTATTTGTCATAATTTTGACACCATATTCTTGACTTTTTGTCATAATTTTGACGTGTCATATTCTTGACTTTTTGTCATAATTTTAACGTCATATTCTTGACTTTTTATGTCATAATTTTAACGTCGTATTCTTGACTTTTTGTCATAATTTTGACATCATATTCTTGACATTTTGTCATAATTTGACGAGTGTCATATTCTTGACTTTTTATCATAATTTTGACGTGTCATATTCTTGATTTTTTATGTCATAATTTTAACGTCATATTCTTGACTTTTTATGTCATAATTTTAACGTCGTATTCTTGACTTTTTATGTCATAATTTTGACGTGTCATATTCTTGACTTTTTATGTCATAATTTTGACGTGTCATATTCTTGACTTTTTGTCATAATTTTGACGTCATATTCTTGACTATTTGTCATAATTTTGACACCATATTCTTGACTTTTTGTCATAATTTTGACGTGTCATATTCTTGACTTTTTGTCATAATTTTGACGTGTCATATTCTTGACTTTTTGTCATAATTTTGACGTGTCATATTCTTGACTTTTTATGTCATAATTTTGACGTCATATTCTTGACTTTTTATGTCATAATTTTGACGTGTCATATTCTTGACTTTTTATGTCATAATTTTAACGTCATATTCTTGACTTTTTGTCATAATTTTGACGTGTCATTATTGAGTTTTTATCATAATTTTGACGTGTCATATTCTTGACTTTTTATGTCATAATTTTAACGTCGTATTCTTGACTTTTTATGTCATAATTTTGACGTGTCATATTCTTGACTTTTTATGTCATAATTTTGACGTGTCATATTCTTGACTTTTTGTAATAATTTTGACTGACTTCATATTCTTGACTTTTTGTCATAATTTTAACGTCATATTCTTGACTTTTTGTCATAATTTTGACATCATATTCTTGACATTTTGTCATAATTTGACGAGTGTCATATTCTTGACTTTTTATCATAATTTTGACGTGTCATATTCTTGATTTTTTATGTCATAATTTTAACGTGTCATATTCTTGACTTTTTATGTCATAATTTTGACGTGTCATATTCTTGACTTTTTGTCATAATTTTGACGTCATATTCTTGACTATTTGTCATAATTTTGACTTCATATTCTTGACTTTTTATGTCATAATTTTGACGTCATATTCTTGACTTATGTCATAATTTTAATGTTTCATATTCTTGACTTTTTGTCATAATTTTGACGTCATATTCTTGACTTTTTGTCATAATTTTGACGTCATATTCTTAACTTTTTATGTCATAATTTTAACGTGTCATATTCTTGACTTTTTATGTCATAATTTTGACGTGTCATATTCTTGACTTTTTGTCAATTTTGACATCATATTCTTGACTTATGTCATAATTTTAATGTTTCATATTCTTGACTTTTTGTCATAATTTTGACGTCATATTCTTGACTTTTTGTCATAATTTTGACGTCATATTCTTAACTTTTTATGTCATAATTTTAACGTGTCATATTCTTGACTTTTTATGTCATAATTTTGACGTGTCATATTCTTGACTTTTTGTCAATTTTGACATCATATTCTTGACTTTTTGTCATAATTTTGACGTCATATTCTTGACTTTTTGTCATAATTTTGACGTCATATTCTTAACTTATGTCATAATTTTAACGTTTCATATTCTTGACTTTTTGTCATAATTTTGACAAGTGTCATATTCTTGACTTTTTGTCATAATTTTGACGTCATATTCTTGACTTATGTCATAATTTTAATGTTTCATATTCTTGACTTTTTGTCATAATTTTGACGTCATATTCTTGACTTTTTGTCATAATTTTGACGTCATATTCTTAACTTATGTCATAATTTTAACGTTTCATATTCTTGACTTTTTGTCATAATTTTGACAAGTGTCATATTCTTGACTTTTTGTCATAATTTTGACGTCATATTCTTGACTTATGTCATAATTTTAACGTTTCATATTCTTGACTTTTTGTCATAATTTTGACATCATATTCTTAACTTTTTATGTCAGAATTTTGACGTCATATTCTTGACTTTTTGTCATAATTTTGACGTCATATTCTTAACTTTTTGTCATAATTTTAACGTCATATTCTTGACTTTTTATGTCATAATTTTGACGTGTCATATTCTTGACTTGTGTCATAATTTTGACGTCATATTCTTGACTTATGTCATAATTTTGACGTGTCATATTCTTGACTTTTTATGTCATAATTTTGACGTGTCATATTCTTGACTTTTTATGTCATAATTTTGACGTCATATTCTTGACTTTTTATGTCATAATTTAACGTCGTATTCTTGACTTTTTATGTCATAATTTTGACGTGTCATATTCTTAAATTTTTGTCATAATTTTGACGTGTCATATTCTTGACTTTTTATGTCATAATTTTGACGTGTCATATTCTTGACTTTTTATGTCATAATTTTGACGTCATATTCTTGACTTTTTGTCATAATTTTGACGTGTCATATTCTTGACTTTTTATGTCATAATTTTGACGTCATATTCTTGACTTATGTCATAATTTTAATGTTTCATATTCTTGACTTTTTGTCATAATTTTGACGTCATATTCTTGACTTTTTGTCATAATTTTGACGTCATATTCTTAACTTTTTATGTCATAATTTTAACGTGTCATATTCTTGACTTTTTATGTCATAATTTTGACGTGTCATATTCTTGACTTTTTGTCATAATTTTGACGTCATATTCTTGACTTATGTCATAATTTTAATGTTTCATATTCTTGACTTTTTGTCATAATTTTGACGTCATATTCTTGACTTTTTGTCATAATTTTGACGTCATATTCTTAACTTATGTCATAATTTTAACGTTTCATATTCTTGACTTTTTGTCATAATTTTGACAAGTGTCATATTCTTGACTTTTTGTCATAATTTTGACGTCATATTCTTGACTTATGTCATAATTTTAATGTTTCATATTCTTGACTTTTTGTCATAATTTTGACGTCATATTCTTGACTTTTTGTCATAATTTTGACGTCATATTCTTAACTTATGTCATAATTTTAACGTTTCATATTCTTGACTTTTTGTCATAATTTTGACAAGTGTCATATTCTTGACTTTTTGTCATAATTTTGACGTCATATTCTTGACTTATGTCATAATTTTAACGTTTCATATTCTTGACTTTTTGTCATAATTTTGACGTCATATTCTTGACTTTTTGTCATAATTTTGACGTCATATTCTT
This sequence comes from Coreius guichenoti, assembly GCA_039654105.1. Taxonomy (NCBI): domain Eukaryota; kingdom Metazoa; phylum Chordata; class Actinopteri; order Cypriniformes; family Gobionidae; genus Coreius; species Coreius guichenoti. Next base: position 35,727,147 of record CM077189.1, on the reverse strand, counting down.
AACTTTTTATGTCAGAATTTTGACGTCATATTCTTGACTTTTTGTCATAATTTTGACGTCATATTCTTAACTTTTTGTCATAATTTTAACGTCATATTCTTGACTTTTTATGTCATAATTTTGACGTGTCATATTCTTGACTTGTGTCATAATTTTGACGTCATATTCTTGACTTATGTCATAATTTTGACGTGTCATATTCTTGACTTTTTATGTCATAATTTTGACGTGTCATATTCTTGACTTTTTATGTCATAATTTTGACGTCATATTCTTGACTTTTTATGTCATAATTTAACGTCGTATTCTTGACTTTTTATGTCATAATTTTGACGTGTCATATTCTTAAATTTTTGTCATAATTTTGACGTGTCATATTCTTGACTTTTTATGTCATAATTTTGACGTGTCATATTCTTGACTTTTTATGTCATAATTTTGACGTCATATTCTTGACTTTTTGTCATAATTTTGACGTGTCATATTCTTGACTTTTTATGTCATAATTTTGACGTCATATTCTTGACTTATGTCATAATTTTAATGTTTCATATTCTTGACTTTTTGTCATAATTTTGACGTCATATTCTTGACTTTTTGTCATAATTTTGACGTCATATTCTTAACTTTTTATGTCATAATTTTAACGTGTCATATTCTTGACTTTTTATGTCATAATTTTAACGTGTCATATTCTTGACTTTTTGTCAATTTTGACATCATATTCTTGACTTTTTGTCATAATTTTGACGTCATATTCTTGACTTATGTCATAATTTTAATGTTTCATATTCTTGACTTTTTGTCATAATTTTGACGTCATATTCTTGACTTTTTGTCATAATTTTGACGTCATATTCTTAACTTATGTCATAATTTTAACGTTTCATATTCTTGACTTTTTGTCATAATTTTGACAAGTGTCATATTCTTGACTTTTTGTCATAATTTTGACGTCATATTCTTGACTTATGTCATAATTTTAATGTTTCATATTCTTGACTTTTTGTCATAATTTTGACGTCATATTCTTGACTTTTTGTCATAATTTTGACGTCATATTCTTAACTTATGTCATAATTTTAACGTTTCATATTCTTGACTTTTTGTCATAATTTTGACAAGTGTCATATTCTTGACTTTTTGTCATAATTTTGACGTCATATTCTTGACTTATGTCATAATTTTAACGTTTCATATTCTTGACTTTTTGTCATAATTTTGACGTCATATTCTTGACTTTTTGTCATAATTTTGACATCATATTCTTAACTTTTTATGTCATAATTTTGACGTCATATTCTTGACTTTTTGTCATAATTTTGACGTCATATTCTTAACTTTTTGTCATAATTTTAACGTCATATTCTTGACTTTTTATGTCATAATTTTGACGTGTCATATTCTTGACTTGTGTCATAATTTTGACGTCATATTCTTGACTTATGTCATAATTTTGACGTGTCATATTCTTGACTTTTTATGTCATAATTTTGACGTGTCATATTCTTGACTTTTTATGTCATAATTTTGACGTCATATTCTTGACTTTTTGTCATAATTTTGACGTGTCATATTCTTGACTTTTTGTCATAATTTTGACGTGTCATATTCTTGACTTTTTATGTCATAATTTTGACGTCATATTCTTGACTTTTTATGTCATAATTTAACGTCGTATTCTTGACTTTTTATGTCATAATTTTGACGTGTCATATTCTTAAATTTTTGTCATAATTTTGACGTGTCATATTCTTGACTTTTTATGTCATAATTTTGACGTGTCATATTCTTGACTTTTTATGTCATAATTTTGACGTCATATTCTTGACTTTTTGTCATAATTTTGACGTGTCATATTCTTGACTTTTTATGTCATAATTTTGAAGTGTCATATTCTTGACTTTTTGTGTCATAATTTTGACGTGTCATATTCTTGACTTTTTATGTCATAATTTTGAAGTGTCATATTCTTGACTTTTTGTGTCATAATTTTGACGTGTCATATTCTTGACTTTTTATGTCATAATTTTGACGTGTCATATTCTTGACTTTTTGTCATAATTTTGACGTGTCATATTCTTGACTTTTTATGTTTAACTTATGAATATTGCAGCAAACGAAAAGAACTTCATTAAGTGTCAAGATTTAAATACTTAAAGTTAAAGCTTGTCTCAGTTTCTGAAATAAAAAGAAAAACAATTGCAATTTTCTCATTTTCAGTAACAGATTCTCTAGAACAGAAACTTTAATTTTGTTCATTTCTGATATTTTTAGTCACTGTAAATCCTAATGCTCAAAATATTTCATTGGTTTGAGTAGGACAAACTTAAATTAAACACATGAGTTCAGTTTAATTAACTCTTATGAGCATTTAGAATTTTCTTTTTCTTTTGAGTTCACAGAACTGATATATGTCAAGTAAACTGAACTCTTTCATAGTTTTGAGTTTAATGAACTCATTTCCTTTAATTTAGAGAAAAAATGTAAGTTTAACTGAAACTGGGCTGGGATCTTTTATTTCCCAGCATGCTTTGCCATGACACTCAAAAGGGAGAGTAAATGCTAAAATTAAAAGGTACACACACAGTTTCTGCCAGTCTCATGTTAATCTTGAGTATCTATAGAGTAGTGTTGATCCTTCATATCTCCCAAGAGTCTTTAGTTTATCATATTTATAAAAGACAGATACACTGTACTGATTCTTTCTGAAAACAGCCGAGCTCGTGGAGGCGTGCAGTGGGCGGAGCTAAAGAGTCTCACACACACACACACACACTATACGTTGGTGGTGTTCACATTATATGCACTTACGCGCCGATTGCCAACGAAACACACATTTGATGCAGTTTCACTCACCGCCTGCGGTTTCAAACACACTTTAGTGACATTGTTGATCTCGTGTCTAAAAACACAACGCCAGCGTCGCCGACGGCTCCCGTAACCCGAACGAAGCTCGTTGATGGACGCGCTCTTGCGCTCGCTCTGGGTGATGTGTGTGAGAGTGTGAGAGTGTGAGAGTGAGTGAGTGAGTGAGTGAGTGTGTGTGTGTGTGTGTGTGTGTGTGTGTGTGTGTGTGTGTGTGTGTGTGTGTGTGTGTGTGTGTGTGTGTGTGTGTGTGTGTGTGTGTGTGTGTGTATGTGCTCATCCCGCCCTTTATGATGTCATACAGGGCCATACTCGAAAAAAACTCCCCGAAGCTTGTTCTAATCCTGAAGGAGTGTGTTTGGCACAGAAATACTCCGTCACACGTCCAACTCGTGTTTTTAAACGTTGTCCATGTTTATCATGAGAATCAACTCTTTAACTGTGTGAATAAGGCAGAATGCAGGAAATAGCTTTAGATCCTTGTGTTATATAATGTTTTTTTGTGCGAGATTAGGGGAGATTTAGTCGTGATTGTTTATGCTAGTTTAGAAGAGTTTCTGTTAATGTGTGTTTGTGGAGCGTTACATCATTCTCTGAATTAGTTTGTTAAACTAGCAAAATATTTGTTGCAATAACCTGATCATTTTAAGTTAAATGTATAAATTAGTACTCAAAGTAAGTCTACTCAAATATTTCAAGTTAAGAACAATAACAATGTATGAGTACAAAATAAAAATCTTACTTAAACTTTTTTTTTTTTTTTTTACATATTTTTATTGAAAAACATGGAGCATAACAAGAAAATATCCACATAAAAAAACATTTTATATATATTTTAACTACCTTCCCACCCAACTTTGAGTTTCTTAACTTAAAAAAAAATCTCATTCAACTTATTAATGTTTACAGTGAAGTAATAACTCATTTGATTTGCAAGAACTCAAAATAAAGAAGTGAATTAATTAAATCTTTTATGTTAATTGCTATCAAAATGTATGAGTTAGCTAACTCAGTACTTAAAGTTAGGACTAATTAACACACATGAGTACTACAAACTCAAAACATGATCGTTCTGGTTATTTAAAATTGGGAATATAATAACTCAAAACATTTGATGTAACTGATTACCTCACATTTTTTACCTTATTCAGGTTTACAGTGACTTCAACGGTCAGTTTAGCTCTGATTTCTAATTTTAGTTTAGTTTCAGTTAACATTTATTTCAATGAATGGAAATGTTTTTTATTAGTGCTTTAGTTATGATAACACTGTTTGAGTGCAGTGGATTGTGGGATACGGAAACTCTCAGTATACAGTCCAGACGGCAGACAGAAGACACACACACCACAGCTTTGGCAGATATAGATATGTATTTATAGGCTTGATTTTTTTTTTTTTTTCATACCAGATAAATAAAAAGTTAACAATACAATCTGGTCACTATCATATGTCGAGTCCGTGTGATAATGACCAAATCAAAGCATGATTGTCACTCAGTGTGCGTCACAAAAATCTGTCAATGAATAAATTATCTGGTGAACTTCAACTATTTACAGTATAAACAAACGTCACCAACACGAGCTTTGGATCTTCGGACGATTTCAGCAGTTTTTCCATCATCGTTCAACACAAACACAGAACATGAGAATATGATTCGACTGTACATGCCAGAGTTAATAAACCAAAGTACAAAAGCAAACCGACGTAAAAACAATGAGAGAAATAAACATCCACGTGACGTCGCATTCCACACAAACACCGACGCATGAGCTCTGGTCCGGCGGGGAAAAGGCGGGAGGAAAGGCGTCTCGGGACGGACGGCGATGCTGAAGCGCGACGAGAGCCGGTCATCAGAGCTCCAGCCGCAGACGTCCGTGTGTTTCAGTGTCCAGGGAGAAGGTGAAGGTCATGGAGAAGAACGGGACGATGGAGACGCTTCCACACACTACCCAGAATTCAAGTATTCCAGCGCCACTTCATAGCAAAACTTGTACTGATCCTACAGAAGAAACACACACACACACACACACCAGCAGAGGTCACTGTCTGCACACACCAGGATTAACTCTTCAGCGTTCGCTCTGAAAAATACACACTGATTCCATTGAAGAACCTTCCAGTCATCAGTCCTTAAAAGATCCAGTTTTTAATCATCTAAAGAACCTTTTGTAGGATGGAAAGATTTCATCGATGCCAATACAGAACCTTTATTTTTCAGAGTGATCGTACAAATACAGACATGAAACAAACACTAATAATACTGGGTCATTCCATGCTCAAATTTTTGATATAGTTAATATTATTTCTGTAGAAAAACAAACATAAATAGTGATGAAAGCCAGAATATTAAATGTCACAGATGTGTATTGATGGAGTAATCACTGTTTTGTAGAGGAGGGTCAAAATGACAATTTTCACCTGAGATTTGGAGCCAAATTACAGGGGTGTAAAAATGACTTTAGAAAGATGGCAGCATCATTATTTTATTTTCACACAGAGATTGGCAGATCTATTAGTGAAATCTGTTGACTTTAGCAATCTTTGTTGCATTATATGCCAACGGTGACCGTTCAAACATGGGAAATAAGCACTTCTTGTGTGTTTGTGCCTCAAGTTTGCATGCCTGTAACTCAAGACACATTAAAGATATCTTAATATCCTTTTAGATTCTGGTTCTTAACAAACTTTTCTTTTGGTGTCTTCATCTTAAAGGCCGTCGCTGGTTCAGTCCCAGAGATATGGAGATCTCAATGCGGCTCCATGAGTAAACTGATCAATTGGACACATTTTCAGTGGTCAAAAAACAAATGTGGGTCACTTTGCACACAGCTGATGATTTTTATATTAAAAGAGGAATATCTGAAGAACAAATAATGTTGAAACTAGAAATGTATCTCGTGTTTTTCTATCAGCTCAATTGCGCAGAACATTCCTGTCTGAGTGCCATAAATGTTCTTTTTCCAAAGTTTGCGTACTCGTAACTCTAAAAGTATTCAAGATATCTTAATATCCTTTTAGATTCTCATTCTTAATAAACATTCCTTTTGAAATCTTCATTTTCAAGGCCCTATATAGTTCAGTCCCAGAGATATGAGGATCTCAAAGCAGCTCCATGTTCAAATTGTTGAATTTTACCCATTTTTAGTGAGTGAAAACCAAATGCTGATACTTGTTGCATTTAAAGAGAAATGTCTGAAGAATAAATAATGTTTAAACCAGAAATGTATCTTGTTTCCCTCTATCAGAAGAATTGCATAAAATATAACTCCAAAAATCAACTGAAAATGGTCAAGTTGAGGCACATTAACTTGCTCTCAAAAGAGTATTTATAAGAATCTATATTTGAATCAGTTTCAGGGATATTTGGAAGATGGGATTTTGTTCATTTTAACAGCTTCTGAAGCTGGCAAGAGTTCAAATGCACAGTATCATATCTACACGTTACTGCATTGACATCCTTATATCTATGAGATTGAACCATATAGGGCCTTAAAAGTTAAGATCCCATAAGAACAAGAACTAAAATGACATTAAGATATCTTTAACACTTCTTGAATTAAGGACATAAACTTAAACTTAGGACATAAACTGTTGTATTTGATTGTTTTGATAGAGGGAAACAAGATACATCTCTAGTTTCAGTATTATTTATTCTTCAGACATTCTTCTTTAAACACAGTAACTATCAGCTGTTTAATAAGTTACCTGCATTTGGTTCTTGACCATTGAAAATGGGTAAAATTCAACAATTTGGACATGGAGTCACATTGAGGTCTCAATATCTCTGGCACTGAACTATACAAGGCCTTACGAATTAAGTTTCCAAAAGGAACGTTTATTAAGAATGAGAATCTAGAAGGATATTAAGATATCTTGAATACTTTTAGAGTTACAGGCATGCAAACTTTGGAAAAGGAATACTTATGGCACTCAGACAGGAATGTTTAATGCAATTGAGCTGATAAAAAACATGAGGTACATTTCTAGTTTCAACATTATTTGTTCTTCAGATATTCCTCTTTAAATATAAAAAGTATCAGCCGTGTGCAAAGTGACCCACATTTGTTTTTTGACCACTGAAAATGTGTCCAATTGATCAGTTTACTCATGGAGCCGCATTGAGATCTGAACCATCGAGGGCCTTTAAAATGAAGACACCAAAAGAAAAGTTTGTTAAGAACCAGAATCTAGTTACAGGCATGCAAACTTGAGGCACAAACACACAAGAAGTGCTTATTTCCCATGTTTGAACGGTCACCGTTGGCATATAATGCAACAAAGATTGCTAAAGTCAACAGATTTCACTAATAGATCTACCAATCTCTGTGTGAAAATAAAATAATGATGCTGCCATCTTTCTAAAGTCATTTTTACACCCCTGTAATTTGGCTCCAAATCTCAGGTGAAAACTGTCATTTGGTTGATCTGACGCAGAATGACCCTATTATCTTATATTTACAAAAAAACGTTGCTTATTTTGTCAAATTGCATCTTTAAGACCCTGGATTCACAGAATCCAGTCATAAAAATGGAATTTACAGTATAACACATAAATATAAGTTTTAAAAATTCCTTTGATTACCAAGTTTATGGAGATGATATATGATCAACTTTTCTGAAATCAACTGATTAGACATGTTTTTGATGACTGAATGATGAATACAGAATTAAAATGCCGTGAAAACTACACTGGTGTCACATGACTGAACGCATCACTGTGACATCATCATAAGGGAGCGATCGTTTGTTCTGATGTTGTTCAGACCGACTCTCGCTATCACATGATTTTATTATCTGGTGTAGTTTGCCTATTTATAAGTGAATGTCGGTCCTGATACTCACCAGCAGATCCACCATGTTGGGTTTGTTGTTTCTCAGTGTTTTGACGGCGTGAAACACGTCCACCGAGTGCTGGTGCCGTAACATCTCACACACGATACTGATGGCACAGAAGGTCCCGCTGCGGCCGCCGCCGTTACTGTACAAACACACCAGACACCGAACCATTATTAAGACGAAGAGAGAGCCCATATTACGCCCTTTCTGGCTCTACTAGAGCAGGTTTTCCTGCTTGAATGTTGATTATTTCCTCATATTCTCCATTGTTGCAGCTCCTCTCTTCCCAGTCTGTCAGTAACGCTCTGTTTAGTTCCTGCTCAATCACACCATCATTTACCACCAATCCCTCGAGTCTCCTTCTTTTACAAACAGAGTTTCCGTCAGTCTCATGAACTCAAGCATCAGCGGATGTTCAGTTGTTTAGTGCAAATGTTTATTTCAGGATAAACACGGCTGGGAGGGACGGCGCTGAAGAATGAGAGAGAGAGGGAATCTAACGAGACTCCAACGAGGATCATGTGACTCCTCACAGGCTCGTTTGCTTCTCAGGCGTTTGACCAGCTGATGTGTTTAAAGTCACCATCACATCAAATCTCAATTATCAGTTTGGTTACACTTTATTTTAAGGTGTCATTGTTACAGTGTAATTATACATTTAAGCACTGAGTAATTATAATTAACTACATGTACTTACTATAGGGTTAGGGTTTGGTTGAGGGTTAGTTGCATCTAATTATGCATAATTTATTTATATTTATTAATATAGTAACAACATGTAACATTTGTAACAAGGACACTGTAAAATAAAGTGTTACCCTTTGTTTTACAGTGTCATTGTTACATGTACTTACCATAGTAATAACAGTACATTATGCATAATTACATGCAACTAACCCTCAACCAATCCTAACCCTAACCCTATAGTAAGTACACGTAGTTACTAAATATTAGGGCTGGGTATTGACACAAATTTCACAATTCGATTAGATTTCGATTCCGATTCGATTCAACATCGATTATTGTGGATATACAGTGGGGAGAACAAGTATTTGATACACTGCCGATTTTGCAGGTTTGCCCACTTACAAAGCATGTAGAGGTCTGTAATTTTTATCATAGGTACTCTTCAACTGTGAGAGACGGAATCTAAAACAAAAATCCAGAAAATCACATTGTATGATTTTTAAATAATTAATTTGCATTTTATTGCATGACATAAGTATGTGATCACCTACCAACCAGTAAGAATTCCGGCTCTCACAGACCTGTTAGTTTTTCTTTAAGAAGCCCTCCTGTTCTCCACTCATTACCTGTATTAACTGCACCTGTTTGAACTCGTTACCTGTATAAAAGACACCTGTCCACACACTCAATCAAACAGACTCCAACCTCTCCACAATGGCCAAGACCAGAGAGCTGTGAAGGACATCAGGGATAAAATTGTAGACCTGCACAAGGCTGGGATGGGCTACAGGACAATAGGCAAGCAGCTTGGTGAGAAGGCAACAACTGTTGGCGCAATTATTAGAAAATGGAAGAAGTTCAAGATGACGGTCAATCTCCCTCGGTCTGGGGCACCATGCCAAGATCTCACCTCGTGGGGCATCAATGATCATGAGGAAGGTGAGGGATCAGCCCAGAACTACACGGCAGGACCTGGTCAATGACCTGAAGAGAGCTGGGACCACAGTCTCAAAGAAAACCATTAGTAACACACTACGCCGTCATGGATTAAAATCCTGCAGCGCACGCAAGGTCCCCCTGCTCAAGCCAGCGCATGTCCAGGCCCGTCTGAAGTTTGCCAATGACCATCTGGATGATCCAGAGGAGGAATGGGAGAAGGTCATGTGGTCTGATGAGACAAAAATAGAGCTTTTTGGTCTAAACTCCACTCACCGTGTTTGAAGGAAGAAGAAGGATGAGTACAACCCCAAGAACACCATCCCAACCGTGAAGCATGGAGGTGGAAACATCATTCTTTGGGGATGCTTTTCTGCAAAGGGGACAGGACGACTGCACCGTATTGAGGGGAGGATGGATGGGGCCATGTATCGCGAGATCTTGGCCAACAACCTCCTTCCCTCAGTAAGAGCATTGAAGATGGGTCGTGGCTGGGTCTTCCAGCATGACAACGACCCGAAACACACAGCCAGGGCAACTAAGGAGTGGCTCCGTAAGAAGCATCTCAAGGTCCTGGAGTGGCCTAGCCAGTCTCCAGACCTAAACCCAATAGAAAATCTTTGGAGGGAGCTGAAAGTCCGTATTGCCCAGCGACAGCCCCGAAACCTGAAGGATCTGGAGAAGGTCTGTATGGAGGAGTGGGCCAAAATCCCTGCTGCAGTGTGTGCAAACCTGGTCAAGAACTACAGGAAACGTATGATCTCTGTAATTGCAAACAAAGGTTTCTGTACCAAATATTAAGTTCTGCTTTTCTGATGTATCAAATACTTGTCATGCAATAAAATGCAAATTAATTACTTAAAAATCATACAATGTGATTTTCTGGATTTCCTGGATTCCGTCTCTCACAGTTGAAGAGTACCTATGATAAAAATTACAGACCTCTACATGCTTTGTAAGTGGGCAAACCTGGAAAATCGGCAGTTTATCAAATACTTGTTCTCCCCACTGTATATCAGGTACAATACATGGCAAATTTTCTCAAGGAAAACAAATCTCTGAACTAATGCTGTGAACTATGGGGGTCAGAGGTCAGCCTACTATAATATTGAAGGTAAAAATGAATTGATTTGTACAAACACTTAAAGGCGCAGTGTGTGAATTGTAGCGCCATCTAGTGATGAGGATGCGAATTGCAACCGGTCGCCGCTCACCCCTCCCTTTCTAAGCACACAGAGAAGCTACGGTGGCCGACACAGGACAAAAATGTGGTCGTCGGAGACAGCAGAGAGTAGCTAGCGCTCTGTAGAGAAGTTTGTCCCTTTAGGGCTACTGTAGAAACATGACGGCACAAAATGGCGATTTCACTGTATAGGGACCCGCGGTGTGTGTAGATAGAAACGGCTCATTCTGAGGTAATAAAAACATAACGGTCTTTATACACCACTAAAAACATAGTTATGTATATTATATTGCATTTCTGTCAATAGATCCTCATAAACACTACACACTGCACCTTTAAATTACACTCAATGTTTTTTTTATAATAATAAACTTATAATATTAACTTTACAATCACATAATCATATTTCTACTCTAATTCGTTTTTTGAAATATAAACATTTAAATGGTGGCAGTCATAAAAACTTGACGGATTTATTCAAACATGCATTAAATATTGAAGAACATTAAAAATTATAATGAATATGTGGTGCATATATTTATCAAAATGCTCGTCTCTAGAGTTTATTTTTCTAGCTGACTAACGAGTTTCTGGACACTGGATATGGTTTTTCTGAGGTAAATGTGACGTGACATTGATTACAAGATGTTTTACTGATAATTTCGTAAAAATGGACGTAATTTGAAATCTGAGACTTTGTTTCATATCAATAGTAAAGCACAAAGATTATTGCGATTTATTGGATGGGAGGCGCTATAATGTTTCATTCATCAACTGAAAACAGGATAGACTAATTGATTCTTGGGATTTAAGGATAGAAATCGGTTCGTAAAAATGAGAATCGATTAAAATCAAGAAATCTATATTTTTACCCAGCCCTACTAAATATTACTCTGTTCTTAAATATATAATTACACTGTAACAATGACACCTTAAAATAAAGTGTAACCATCATTTTTATGGAATATTGCAGTGTTTATTCTGAATGCTTTATCGGTGCACATCATTGTGTTAATAATCGTGAATCAGAATAACTTCATCTCTTTTCTGATGACGAGGGCGGGGCAACCTGTCACTCACATGAGATCCACCAATAGCAAACCACAACCATCCAATCAATTCCCCACGGACACAATCAAGCCCCGCCCTACATTTGTTCTTGTTCCTGAAGCGTTTCACTGGGATATACAGCACTAGTAGTGGGTGTGAGACTCACAGGCAGTGTACGACCGTGCGTCCCTCTCCTCCGTCGTACTCCTCCTGCCATTTGTCCACCTGTCGGATGAGCTTGAGGAAGGAGCGTTTGGACACGGGCGTGTCGCGGTACATCGGCCAGCCCAGGAACTGGAACTGCTGCACCATCCGGTACCCGTCCTGCGGCTGGACGCAAACATCATGCATCAGATTCATGACATTCTGACGCATATGTGTGTGTGTGTGTGTGTGTGTGTGTACGCACCCGTGCGGCGTTATAGATGCGGAAGATCCTGCTGATGATGTCCTCCTCCAGATCCGCAGACACAAACTCCACCTGGATGGGGCCGTGGCGATGAACGCCGTTCTCAGGCCAGTACTGAGGACACAACTAAACACACACCAATAGTTCACTGATTACACACACACACACGCACATAAACAGGACATACTGAAACACTTCACACACACAAAAGCGGCAGTTCAGTGTGTCTCGGCTGATTAACTAGCTAAAAAATGTTAAGAGGCTGTCAAGTGTCAAGTCAACATGAAAACCAAATTAATTCATGTTCTTATTTCATATGATTCAACAGTGCACTTTATTATAAATAAATAACTACATGATTTAACACATTCAAGGCAAGAATATTTTTTTCTAAAACCCCAAATGCAATTACATGTTTACTTTAAGCATGCAACTTTTTAATGACTGTTTTGAATAATATGTGCATTTACATGAATAAAGGTTAATTCATAAATAATTAATTTTATCAATGATTTATATCAATGACAAATAATTAATTAAATCTTAACCTTTTTTATTTAAAATTATTATATAAAATATATTATACAAAATAAAAATATTAATATTATATAACACCGTACAATTAAAAAAATAATTTAAATTAAAAACCAAACAAAACATAATTAATTCTATCAATTAATTTTATAAATAACAAATAATTAATTAATAAAAAATAAAATATGTTATATAAATTATGTATATATTATATACAATTATATAAAATAAAAATATTACATAATTTATATAATTATATAAAATAATAGATCAAAATAAAAAACATACTAATAATTAATTAAACTATAAAAATGTACAATTAAAATAAATCACTTGAAAATAAATACAAGCTAAATAATTAATCATTAATTATATCAGTGATTTATATCAGACATTGAATTAAATCAGAAGAAATAAGTTATATATATTATATATATTATATAAAATTATTATATTAAATATACAAAATAAAAATATTAATATCATATAAAATAATAGATCAAAATAAAACACCTACTAATAATTAATTAAACCATAAAAATGTACAATTAAAATAAATCATTTTACAATAAAAGTAATTAATTTTATCAATGATTTATATCAATGACAAATAATTAATTAAATCAGAAAAAAAATTAAATAAGTCATATATATATTATGTAAAATATTAAATTATTATATAAAATATATGGTTTAAAATGTAAAAATATTAATATTATATAAAAATTATTATATAAATTAATAGATCAAAATAAAAACACTTACTAATAATTAATTAAAATATAGAAATGTACAATTAAAATAAAAAGTAAAATAAAACACTAATAATTAATTGTCATAAAAATGTATAATTTGAATAAAAAATGACTATTTCAGAGAAGCGTGAATCTACCAATGCGTTGTTAAATTATTGACTGGGTGTGTGTGTGTGTGTGTGTGTGTGTGTGTGTTGGAGAATCCCTGCTGTGTTTCCGTCTGACACTCGTGTGGCGGCTGGTCCGGTGTGTGGGGTGTGTGTGTGTGTTGGAGAATCCCTGCTGTGTTTCCGTCTGATGCTCGTGTGGCGGCTGGTCCGGTGTGTGTGGTGTGTGTGTGTGTGTGTGTGTGTGTGTGTGTGTGTGTGTGTGTGTGTGTGTGTGTGTGAGAATCCCTGCTGTGTTTCCGTCTGACGCTCGTGTGGCGGCTGGTCCGGTGTGTGTGGTGTGTGGTGTGTGTGTGTCTCACCTGCGCTGGGTCCACGTCGTTCAGCATGACGATAGACGTGCAGTGATAGTCCAGCACCAGCCGCCAGAAGTCCTTGACCGTGTTGGGCAGAGGATGCTGGGTGACGATGAACGCGGACGGCTGCTTGTAGCTCTGAGGAGAGAAACACATCGCATTTCCACCAGTCGTCTGGAGAACTTCTGCTTGTTCTATCAGCAGCGCTGGCACCTCCATTTACTGGAATGAAAACTAATGCGCCGCCGCTGCTTTACAAACACACGCTTGTGTTCGGCCGCGTTTATGGATTGCGTTTAGCCATTTTCCTGACAGTGAGATGAATCAGTTCTGTTTCTGAATGGAGCACATGATCGTGTGTGACTAGGGTAAGAGCTACAGGAGACGTACGTCCATGAGCGCGGCGTTGATGTAGTTGCTGCTCTCTCCGTCGATGGTGATGAGGAAGGGCAGGCAGCGGTCAGGAGGAAGGACGTCCATGCAGCGGTTCTTCTCGTGGTTCCGCGGCAGCAGAGCGATGCTGCAGTCCTCCACGCGTAACGTGGGCGTCACCATGTTCAACGTCTGCCAAACAAACACACTACATATTTATATTGATTCTATTACATTATATTTCATTACTCAGTTTACTTGCAGCTCATTTTATTGACTCTTTGAATGCGTTTATATTTGAATGTTTTCCCACTGACCCTGAACTCCTCCTTGATCTGGCTGGAGTTGGTCTGCGGGTCCAATCGGTTCATGTCGTAATAGACCGAGCGAAGCTGATTGGCCGGGATCGTGGTGTCGCCACAGAGACACGCCTCCAGGATGGCATCATGGATGAACACGTACTGCTCCTGGAACATTAAACAATCAATGACAGATCAATACATCCATCACTGATGTCATCAATCAATCAATGACAGATCAATACATCCATCACTGATGTCATCAATCAATCAATACAGATCAATACATCCATCACTGATGTCATCAATCAATCAATACAGATCAATACATCCATCACTGATGTCATCAATCAATCAATACAGATCAATACATCCATCACTGATGTCATCAATCAATCAATACAGATCAATACATCCATCACTGATGTCATCAATCAATCAATACAGATCAATACATCCATCACTGATGTCATCAATCAATCAATGACAGATCAATACATCCATCACTGATGTCATCAATCAATCAATACAGATCAATACATCCATCACTGATGTCATCAATCAATCAATACAGATCAATACATCCATCACTGATGTCATCAATCAATCAATACAGATCAATACATCCATCACTGATGTCATCAATCAATCAATGACAGATCAATACATCCATCACTGATGTCATCAATCGATCAATACAGATCAATACATCCATCACTGATGTCATCAATCAATCAATACAGATCAATACATCCATCACTGATGTCATCAATCAATCAATACAGATCAATACATCCATCACTGATGTCATCAATCGATCAATACAGATCAATACATCCATCACTGATGTCATCAATCAATCAATACAGATCAATACATCCATCACTGATGTCATCAATCAATCAATACAGATCAATACATCCATCACTGATGTCATCAATCAATCAATGACAGATCAATACATCCATCACTGATGTCATCAATCGATCAATACAGATCAATACATCCATCACTGATGTCATCAATCAATCAATACAGATCAATACATCCATCACTGATGTCATCAATCAATCAATACAGATCAATACATCCATCACTGATATCATCAATCGATCAATACAGATCAATACATCCATCACTGATGTCATCAATCAATCAATACAGATCAATACATCCATCACTGATGTCATCAATCAATCAATACAGATCAATACATCCATCACTGATGTCATCAATCAATCAATACAGATCAATACATCCATCAATGATGTCATCAATCAATCAATACAGATCAATACATCCATCACTGATGTCATCAATCAATGACAGATCAATACATCCATCACTGATGTCATCAATCAATCAATACAGATCAATACATCCATCAATGATGTCATCAATCAATCAATGACAGATCAATACATCCATCACTGATGTCATCAATCAATCAATACAGATCAATACATCCATCACTGATGTCATCAATCAATCAATACAGATCAATACATCCATCACTGATGTCATCAATCAATCAATACAGATCAATACATCCATCACTGATGTCATCAATCAATCAATACAGATCAATACATCCATCACTGATGTCATCAATCAATCAATACAGATCAATACATCCATCACTGATGTCATCAATCAATCAATACAGATCAATACATCCATCACTGATGTCATCAATCAATCAATACAGATCAATACATCCATCACTGATGTCATCAATCAATCAATCAATACAGATCAATACATCCATCACTGATGTCATCAATCAATCAATACAGATCAATACATCCATCACTGATGTCATCAATCAATCAATCAATACAGATCAATACATCCATCACTGATGTCATCAATCAATCAATCAATACAGATCAATACATCCATCAATGATGTCATCAATCAATCAATGACAGATCAATACATCCATCACTGATGTCATCAATCAATCAATACAGATCAATACATCCATCACTGATGTTATATTATATTATATTATGTTATGTTATATTATATGTTATATTATATTATATTATATTATGTTATATTCTATTATATTATGTTATATTATATTCTATTATGTTATATTATATTATATTATATTATGTTATATTATATTCTATTATATTACATTATATTATGTTATATTATATTATGTTTTATTATATTATATTATATTATGTTTTATTATATTATATTATGTTATGTTATATTATGTTTTATTATATTACATTATATTATATTATGTTGTTATATTATGTTTTATTATATTATATTATATTATGTTTTATTATATTACATTATATTATGTTATATTATATTATGTTTTATTATATTATATTATGTTATGTTATATTATGTTTTATTATATTATATTATGTTTTATTATATTATATTATATTATGTTTTATTATATTACATTATATTATATTATGTTATATTATATTATGTAGGTCACAGTGTTATTTTAGTATTATTTATATACACTATAATTTTTATGAAAATGATTAATTAGCTTTTATTTTTCATTTTAATTATAGTTTAATTTTTAATTTAAATTTTTTCTTCACCTGTATCAAACACTCGATGCGATGGAAACACACTAATAACACACACAGCAGGACTGATGGTCATCTCGGGTTCACAGACTCCTGACACACATCATTCATGAAGTCAAATCAAATCAAATCACCTTTATTTATATAGCGCTTTTTACAATGGCAATTGTTTCAAAGCAGCTTCACAGTGGTAACAGGACAATAATGCAACAGAATTTGATTCGGCTGTACAGCCGCTCTGGAGAAAACGGTGATGTCATCAGCTCATTTCAATTATCATATAGTGTCAATGCGGGCAGATCAGTAATATAGTTGAAATTTAGGTGTCCCCAACTGAGCAAGCCAAAAAATGTCATGAAGTGACATTTTAAATATCCTCCAGATGTTTCTCTTCATGTGACGTCAGATACAGTCTCCGCCTACACATTCATTCTTCATTCTTTGGTTCTTTATTGCAACTTTATGTCAAGAAGTAATATGTCTGAGTGGGC
>CM077189.1:35699691-35704691 GCA_039654105.1 Coreius guichenoti | reverse complement strand
TATGGACCGACGCTTTGTGCACTGGTGCGCAGTCATGTTGGGACAGGAAGGGGCCGTCCCCAAACTGTTCCCACAAAGTTGGGAGCATGAAATTGTCCAAAATGTCTTGGTATGCTGAAGCATTAAGAGTTCCTTTCACCCCCATAGTTTACAACATTAGTTCAGAGATTTGTTTTCCTTGAGAAAATGTGCCATGTATTGTACCTGATATATATCCACAATAATCGATGTTGAAACAAATTGGAATCGAAATCTAATCGAATTGTGAAATTTGTGTCAATACCCAGCCCTAATAAATGCATACACACACACACACACACTCACACACACACACACACACACACACACACACACACACACACACACACACACACACACACACACACAGAATAAACGCTGTCATGTTCTCATGTGTTGGGATGCTGGTGTTTGGGAACGCAATTGTGTGAGACGCTTCTGGAGGAATTAAACATACACACACACACACACACACACACACTCACACACACACTCACACACACACTCACACTCACACTCACACTCACACTCACACTCACACTCACACTCACACTCACACTCACACACGTCATGTTCTTTTGCACTGGGATGCTGGTGTTTGGGAACACAATCGTGTGAGACGCTTCTGGAGGAATTAAATATACACACACACACACACAAACACACACACACACACTAAACGCTTCTGGAGGGAATTAAAACAAATCATTCTGATCACAGACACCAACATTTGAGATGCTGCGACGCCATTGGTCTGCTGGTTATTATCCAATCACAGCCTCTGCTGAGCCAAAGTCACCTGAGGTTTGGAGGGATTTATTCAGTAAATGTGTTTCCAG
The DNA here is from genome assembly GCA_039654105.1 of Coreius guichenoti. NCBI lineage: Eukaryota > Metazoa > Chordata > Actinopteri > Cypriniformes > Gobionidae > Coreius > Coreius guichenoti. Next base: position 35,703,834 of record CM077189.1, on the reverse strand, counting down.
TGTAGTTTTTATTCGCCTGAATTGTTTTTTATGCACATTTTTAGAATTTATGCCCATCTTGGTGTTTCTATCCAGTGTTGTTCATGAGATATCCCATAACGAACACAGCTGAACATCTGAAATCACACACACTCGAGGTTCTGTTGGATGTTTTAGAGGATTCAGATGCGTTTCTGTTCCTGAAGGATGTTCAGCGTTCAGTCTTTAATAAAATCAATACAACCAACAGTTCATCTCTGATCGGGGGAAATAATAAACTCCAGAGGATGAACGGGTTCACTCACCCGGCCGACTTCAACCAGATTGGTAACCATGACGATAGTTGCCGTGTTCTCCTGCCAGACCATCCTCCAGAAGTCATAGACGGTCTCCTGCATCGGCCCTGAGCGGCGGGAACAGAACAGATTCGTTATAAGCTCTATCTGCATGTCAACAACTGACTCAAAAGATATTAAATAAACATCATATTCCTAATGCAAAAATGCATGTTTTGATTTCTGGATGAAAGGTGATCTGGACAGTGAGATAATGCCGTAAACATGAAGTCAGAGCCGCTCGGCTGGATTATCGAACATGTTTTCCAGCAGTTAATTGCTCAAACGCTCATTCATAAACAGATTTGTGCATCTGCGTTTCCATTAAAGCTCCGAATCAACTTAATAAGAGCAACATGTAAGTCAGCAGCCGGTAATAACCGCAGCCAAAGGAATTAAAATCACACGTTTAATTAATTCTAATTAGCATTGTTTTTAATCAACAAGCAAATTCCAAAATGACTTTTGACAAGCTAATTAGCTCATGCAAATCTGCGCCGGCGTCCTGATGCATTCAGAAAAACACCAGCGAGGAGGAGGATTGTACATATTCACACACACACACACACACACACACACACGGCAAACACTCGTGTCGAGCAGAACTCTTTACTGAAGACTTTAGATTCGCAGGAGCGGCTCGTGGGCGACTCGAGTCTCTCTTATCAGACGAGCTTGACGAGTTTAATCAAGATCTGTCTCTCAGTCACTGACACTGAGACCTGAGCTCAACATCTCCCGATTCTCTCGATTCTCCCGATTCACGCTGGAGTCTCTGCGCCTCAGACGTTCCTCGATCTCACGTGTGTCGTTTAGAGTCTGAGATCTCATTATGAACTCAAACATTTCTCATCACATTAATTTATAGCTCTATATTTATATATTTGTATACAACAATTTAACAATTGTGACTGTTTTTATTTCTCCTGAAGAAACATCTGACAAGGTTTATACACACACGCACACTCAAACACACACACACACACACACACACACACACACTCACACTAACACTCACACACACACACACACACTCTCACAGACACTCAAAAACACTCACAAACACACTCACAAACACTCACACACACAGACACGCTCTTACACACACTCACTCACACACACACTCAAACACACACTCTCACACAGACTCACTCACACACACACTCAAAAACACACACACACACACACACGCTCTCACACACACTCTCACACACACTCAAAAACACACTCTTCAAACACACTCTCTCTCACACACACACACACACACTCACACACACACTCACACACACACACAGTATCAGTAATGTTATATTTTATTTATTATATATACATATAATGTTATATATTATATATTACAATACATTATACAGTGTGGAGAACAAGTATTTGATACACTGCCGATTTTGCAGGTTTGCCCACTTACAAAGCATGTAGAGGTCTGTAATTTTTATCATAGGTACTCTTCAACTGTGAGAGACGGAATCTAAAACAAAAATCCAGAAAATCACATTGTATGATTTTTAAATAACTAATTTGCATTTTATTGCATGACATAAGTATTTGATCACCTACCAACCAGTAAGAATTCCGGCTCTCACAGACCTGTTAGTTTTTCTTTAAGAAGCCCTCCTGTTCTCCACTCATTACCTGTATTAACTGCACCTGTTTGAACTCGTTACCTGTATAAAAGACACCTGTCCACACACTCAATCAAACAGACTCCAACCTCTCCACAATGGCCAAGACCAGAGAGCTGTGAAGGACATCAGGGATAAAATTGTAGACCTGCACAAGGCTGGGATGGGCTACAGGACAATAGCCAAGCAGCTTGGTGAGAAGGCAACAACTGTTGGTGTAATTATTAGAAAATGGAAGAAGTTCAAGATGACGGTCAATCTCCCTCGGTCTGGGGCACTATGCAAGATCTCACCTCGTGGGGCATCAATGATCATGAGGAAGGTGAGGGATCAGCCCAGAACTACACGGCAGGACCTGGTCAATGACCTGAAGAGAGCTGGGACCACAGTCTCAAAGAAAACCATTAGTAACACACTACGCCGTCATGGATTAAAATCCTGCAGCGCACGCAAGGTCCTCCTGCTCAAGCCAGCGCATGTCCAGGCCCGTCTGAAGTTTGCCAATGACCATCTGGATGATCCAGAGGAGGAATGGGAGAAGGTCATGTGGTCTGATGAGACAAAAATAGAGCTTTTTGGTCTAAACTCCACTCGCCGTGTTTGGAGGAAGAAGAAGGATGAGTACAACCCCAAGAACACCATCCCAACCGTGAAGCATGGAGGTGGAAACATCATTCTTTGGGGATGCTTTTCTGCAAAGGGGACAGGACGACTGCACCGTATTGAGGGGAGGATGGATGGGGCCATGTATCGCGAGATCTTGGCCAACAACCTCCTTCCCTCAGTAAGAGCATTGAAGATGGGTCGTGGCTGGGTCTTCCAGCATGACAACGACCCGAAACACACAGCCAGGGCAACTAAGGAGTGGCTCCGTAAGAAGCATCTCAAGGTCCTGGAGTGGCCTAGCCAGTCTCCAGACCTGAACCCAATAGAAAATCTTTGGAGGGAGCTGAAAGTCCGTATTGCCCAGCGACAGCCCGAAACCTGAAGGATCTGGAGAAGGTCTGTATGGAGGAGTGGGCCAAAATCCCTGCTGCAGTGTGTGCAAACCTGGTCAAGAACTACAGGAAACGTATGATCTCTGTAATTGCAAACAAAGGTTTCTGTACCAAATATTAAGTTCTGCTTTTCTGATGTATCAAATACTTATGTCATGCAATAAAATGCAAATTAATTACTTAAAAATCATACAATGTGATTTTCTGGATTTTTGTTTTAGATTCCGTCTCTCACAGTTGAAGAGTACCTATGATAAAAATTACAGACCTCTACATGCTTTGTAAGTGGGCAAACCTGCAAAATCGGCAGTGTATCAAATACTTGTTCTCCCCACTGTGTATTTATATGTATTTAAATATATAAATTATAAATATAAAATAAATTATAATATATTAAAGATTATATATATAACCTGAGCTATAAAAGTTAATAGTGTTTATGTTCACTCATGATATAATGATAAACTCTCTGTTGTCTGTATATGTTGTAGAAATATTCCCTGCGAGAAACACACACACAGTTTAAATAATCCTTAAATATCTGAATCCTGATCATAGATGGGCTCTCACGTCCGGAGTGCACGGGAGAATTGCGCACTGACATTTGCAGTAATTTGCTGATCCTGTAAGCGGCCGGTTCAGGCGCTTCAGCTGTAAGTGGAGTCAGCCAACAGCAATTACCGGCGGCGCTCAGCGGGAGCGACGGGAGAGACGGGAGCGGCTGTCAGGAGCTGGTCCCGCACCGGGGGACTAATGCTTTCATCCTTCCAGCACTCCTTTCAATGAGACCTCGGGGATTCGGCACGGGGAAATTATTCCCATTTTTTCATCCGTCACATAAGACGAGTGCAGCTGCTCGTTTATGCACGACTCAGTCATTTACTCACATCGTGTGTGTGTGTGTGTCACTGATACACTGATTCCTCAACTTTAATGAACCTTCGTCAAACTGTCGGCGTTAAAACATCCGTGTCCTGCACTAAAGATTTAAACGGAGAGTTCCTCCAGAAATGTAAAGTTTGCCATCATTATCACATGACATCACTTCACAAGAGAAGAGCGGGAAAACAACACAACTTCTGATGATTCAGAGCGAAAGAAGAAAATGAGTCATAAATAATAGTATTGTAATTTTAGAGCTGTACTGTAAAGCAAAATTATCATTTTTCTTAAAAAAAATTATTTTTATTTTAC
>CM077189.1:35669471-35699191 GCA_039654105.1 Coreius guichenoti | reverse complement strand
GGGAGAGTGTGTGTGAGTGTGTGTGAGTCATTGTTTGTGTGTGAGTGTGTGAGTGAGTCTGTGTGTGTGTGTGTGTGTCTGTGAGTGAGTGTGAGTGAGTCTGTGTGTGTGTGTCTGTGAGTGAGAGTGTGTGTGTGAGTGAGTCTGTGTGTGAGTGTGTGTGAGTGAGTGAGGTCTGTGTGTGTGTCTGTGTGTGTGAGTGTGTGTGAGTCTGTGTGTGTGTGTGTGTGTGTGTGTGTGTGTGTGTTTGTGTCTGTCTGTGAGTGTGTGTGTGTGAGTGAGTCTGTGTGTGAGTTTGTGTCTGTGAGTGAGTGTGTGTGTGTGAGTGTGTGTGTGAGTGAATCTGTGAGTGAGTCTGTGTGTGTGTCTGTGAGTGTGTGTGAGTGTGGTGTGTGTGTGTGTGTGTGTGTTAAAGTTGATTCTTCAGACCCGACCGAAACTCATGAAACATTCATTCTGTGTGTTGAGAGTCTCGCCGCACAATTACAACTAATTATGAAGATGAACTTCAGGCGTTCAGATGTGTGTGTCAGTCCTGATGCGGGTCATGTGACGCAGTGTTTCTGTGAATGTTAAAGAGCGCTGAACTCTCGTTATGAGGAAAGATTTTAATGATCTACTCTGAGAACTATAAAACAAATGAGTATTATTAAGCGCTTCTGCTTCTTTACTGGTCTGCCTCCTTTAGCAGAAACACACACTAAACGTCATTAAAGCCACAGAAACATCATTCTGTCATCATTTATTGATGGTCGTGTCATGACTTTATTTCTATGTGGAGCCGGTTTGATCTAGAAAACTCCCAGAATGCACGTACACAAGCGCTGACGCTGATCCAGGACACGCGCCGGACAGAGGAAGCCGATCTGTATGCGTGAGGCGTGAGGCGTGTTTGGATCCGGCCGTGAGGATGACAGCCGACGGAAAACAACATTTACTCTGTCAACAACGCCAGGAGGAGGAGAAACACCAGCTGGTTATTTTAGTGAGTAAATCACCGGGGAAACACCTCACGGTTAACTCAACAACCACAGCACCAGGAGTCTGGGATTATGGGATGGAATCGACTGCAAATTTACAACACACTGTTATAGAGGAGAGCGTCTGATATGAGCCAACAAAGTGTTAACATTGTGTACTAAAAATATTTATTAACTATATAACAGCATACCATAATATAAAATAATATAACACACAATATTGTGTGTGTGTGTGTGTGTGTGTGTGTGTGTGTGCAAACCCTGAGGTGTCGTCTGTTTACGTCTGGATGGGAAAATCTAATCCTAATTCTGCTGACGCGCGTCTGGATTAACTCTGAGACGAGACGAGAATGATAGGAGCTGTGATTCTGATATTTATTGAGCGAGTGCACACACACACACACACACACACACACACACACACACACACACTAACTGACTCGCGGACACACACACACACACACACACACACACACACACACACACTGACTCGCGGACACACACACACACACACACACTCTAACTCACTCGCGGACACACACACACTCACTCTCACACACACACACACACACACACACACATGCACACTCACGCACTCAGACACGTGCACACACACACACTCACACGCACACACTCACACATGCACACGTGCACACACACACGCGCACACGTGCACACACACACGCGCACACGTGCACACACACACTCGTAAGTCCTGGCTGGTGTGTGTACTTACATCAACATAATTAGCATTAATGTAGTCGGAGCTCTGCTCTCCCTCCAGAGGCTGCAGTCGGACCCGCGAGTGATCGTCTGAAACACACAAACACACACATCAGATCATCATCAGAGACAAACAACACACACACGAGTTACAGTCATCATTAAGTGTTATGTGTTAAGTGCTCAGACCTCAACATTATATTATATTATATTATGTTATGTTATGTTATGTTATATTATACACCGATCAGGCATAACATTATGACCACCTTCCTAATATTGTGTTGATCCCCTTTTGCTGACCCGTCAAGGCATGGACTCCACTAGACCCCTGAAGGTGTGCTGTGGTATCTGGCACCAAGATGTTAGCAGCAGAACCTTTAAGTCCTGTAAGTTGCGAGGTGGGGCCTCCATGGATCGGACTTGTTTGTTCAGCACATCCCACAGATGCTCGATTGGATTGAGATCTGGGGAATTTGGAGGCCAAGTCAACACCTCAAACTCGTTGTTGTGCTCCTCAAACCATTCCTGAACCATTTGTGCTTTGTGGCAGGAGCATTATCCTGCTGAAAGAGCCACAGCCACCAGGGAATACCGTTTCCATGAAAGGGTGTACATGGTCTGCAACAATGCTTAGGTAGGTGGTACGTGTCAAAGTAACATCCACATGGACGGCAGGACCCAAGGTTTCCCAGCAGAACATTGCCCAAAGCATCACACTGCCTCCGCCGGCTTGCCTTCTTCCCATAGTGCATCCTGGTGCCATGTGTTCCCCAGGTAAGCCACACACACACACCCGGCCATCCACGTGATGTAAAAGAAAACGTGATTCATCAGACCAGGCCACCTTCTTCCATTGCTCCGTGGTCCAGTTCTGATGCTCACGTGCCACTGTTGGTGCTTTCGGCGGTGGACAGGGGTCAGCATGGGCACCCTGACTGGTCTGCGGCTATGCAGCCCCATACACAACAAACTGCGATGCACTGTGTATTCAGACACCTTTCTATCAGAACCAGCATTAACTTCTTGAGCAGTTTGAGCTCCAGTAGCTCGTCTGTTTGATCGGACCACACGGGCCAGCCTTCGCTCCCCACGTGCATCAATGAGCCTTGGCCGCCCATGACCCTGTCGCCGGTTCACCACTGTTCCTTCCTTGGAGCACTTTTGATAGATACTGACCACTGCAGACCGGGAACACCCCACAAGAGCTGCAGTTTTGGAGATGCTCTGACCCAGTCGTCTAGCCATCACAATTTGGCCCTTGTCAAACTCGCTCAAATCCTTACACTTGCCCATTTTTCCTGCTTCTAACACATCAACTTTGAGGACAAAATGTTCACTTGCTGCCTAATATATCCCACCCACTAACAGGAGCCGTGATGAAGAGATAATCAGTGTTATTCACTTATTATAAAGTACCAGAAATCAATGTTCAATCCAGAGACGGTGTGATTGATCAGGGTTGATTTTCTGTTAGATCAGTTAGTCTCCTCTGAGAGACACTGAAACCATGTGACACATTTTCCCGCCGTGCTCATTTACTGCGAGGGACGCGCCGCGGTCTCACACGCCTCCAAACAAACACACGTCCAGCGGCTCTCGGGAAAACTCCCGGTCTTACAGCAACGTCCTGAAAAATCATCCTGACTATCAGCTCATTTCCATAATGGCCATTGACGTCGGTTTGAGCGAAGCTCTCTGTACTTTAAGGGCGTGTGACTGTAATCACACACACACACACACACACACACACACTTCTCTACGTACATGCGATGATGTTGCCGTAGCGGTTCTTCATTCTGTTCTCGTCTTTTTTGGCAGAGTCCCACGGCGCCGCCTGCCCTTCGAAGAAGCTCTGAAACACAGACAGAACAACGGTCAGCAGAATGGACAAACAGCAGGTCAAAGGTCAGCACAATTAATAATGATGACGTCGGATCTGAACGCTCAGGGGAAAGCCAACTTGAAAATGTGCCGAACATGAACACACAAACACTGTTATTGCATTGCTCACACTTCTAGTTGAACATTACTCTGTTTAAAGAGTGTGTGACGTCTCGTTCTCAGCGCATGATTTACATTGGATGAAATGAAAGAGCAAGAGAGGCAGACGCACCAGAGCCGAATCAAACCGGACGTTTGTTCCTCCTCAACTGAAGCTCATGAAACATTAATGCGTACGTGAAGGCCGTGCCGCGCAATTACAACTAATTATGAAAATAAACGTCAGCGCTGGCTCCTGAGGGCCGCTGGAGCTCTCATTCTTCCAGTTCGTGATGTGAGATAAAAATAGAGCGTTATTTCCCTCTGTCCACAGACAATTGATATGATTGCCAGTGATTGTGCGCGACTGAACACAGAGATGACACGGGTTTCATCTGCAGGAAACGGCTCGATCATCCGTCTCTTTGTGCTTAATGACGGCCGTGTGACGCTGATATTCACCGACACAAATGGAAGCCCTGACACTGAGAGCAAATGGACCTTCTGACTAACATCCTCTGATCGGAGCGTCTGTGATTGAGGTTACGGTCGACTGTAAAGCGTTATGGTTTATCACAGGCATGAATCATGCAGAAACATGACCTGCAACGCTTTAATGTGTTGTAGTCGAGCAACTGAATCCTTTAGAAGACCTGCAGGAACACTACAAAACTGAGAAACTGCACAAAGTTTGATTTTATAAAGTGTTTAGTATGTAAACGCACCACATTTGGGTCTACTAAAAAATAAAAACTTATTCTGAGTTACAGTCATCATTCTGTATGATCTCAGGCCTCAACATGAATATATTATATTATATTATATTATATATTTTTAACGTCTCTTCTGCTCAGCAAAGCTGCATTTATTTGCTCAAATAATATATTAAAATTTAAAAAAATATTATATTATATTATTATATTGTATTATATTATATTATAGATTTTTAACATCTCTTCTGCTCAGCAAAGCTGCATTTATTTAAACAAATAATATATACTTTTTTTTAAAATATTATATTACATAATATTGTTATATTGTATTCTATTATATTAATTATATTATATTATATTATATATTTTTAATGTCTCTTCTGCTCACTAAAGCTGCGTTTATTTGATCATAAATACAGTAAAACAGTGAAATATTACTCCAGTGTAAGATATATTATAATACTATATATGAATATTACGTTCAGATAATGAGATGCGGGAGTCCGACGCCGAGACCCAAAATAATGACAACTGAGTCAAACCGGTGGAGACGGGTGTCAGGCGCTGGAGTTCGCTGCACGTCGGCAGAAAAACACACATTTAAATATTCACACGCCTCCGAGAGTGTTTACAAAGCCAAGGCGCATTATAAAGTGCACATTCTGTCAAACAAACACTGACGGCGAGGATATGTGGACGCGTAAACACACAAAACACGCAAGAACTTAAAGAGTTGCTGAAGTGAAACCGGAGAGAATAATGACTCTCAGACTTTGCTTGATGGAAAAATAATCTTTTGAAATATAAAAATGTGGTGCTGAATAAATAAGCTTCATGGGCCGAGATGGTGAAATGGCTGGTAGGAAGCTCCAGGCTGTTTCTGTCCCTCTGGGCCACCCGCTGCGATTGGCTGAGCCTCCAGACCGCAGCCAATCAGACGCACGACTGGAATGAGGAGCTCAAACCACGGCAAGTTTCTAAGAATCAAACGCCACAACATTAACCTCTCTCCATCCTTTTGCGTTTGGTCTCGGAGGATAAAAGGAGAAGGTGAAATTGTGCCGAAGTTGATGGTGATTAACACACGCGCTCTGAAAGATGTCAAAACAAGCATGAATAAAACAAGCAGTTTAATAATGCATGTTCTAGGATGCGTCAATTCCCAGCTTCTCTTTATTGTTATGCATCCCATTAGATGTTCGGCAAACCACGAGCGACGACCTCCGTGACCTCTGATGCTTCAGATGCTGGATTCTTTCCTTACTGTTAGTACCCTTTGTTAAGCTCCGCCCCCTGGTTACTGTTGCTAACGCTGAATATTATTCTTACATGGTCTGGAATGAAATATGAAGTTGAAGTTGTTTCAGAACGGATGAACTTTGTAACAGTAGCCGCGTTTCCATTATAGACTTGCGCAAAACTTTTGCAATACTTTCTAAATGTCGATAAAAAAACGATGCAGTTTCTATTAACCGATGTTATGCGACTAAAACTTATTTTTTTTCTCTCGCGATAAGTCATTCCAAAAATTATGCCACGTATGTTGGTAGGTTTACAGTGTCGGGCGTAACGCATTACAAGTAACTTGAGTTACGTAATCAGATTACTTTAAGTAACTAGTAAAGTAATGCATAACTTTTAAGATTTAAAGCAAAATATCGGAGTTACTGAGTTACACAAGTTACTTTGTTTCCCCATTTATTGACTGACAGCTCTTACACACAATGACTGCTGAGGTGTGTGTGTGTGTGTGTGTGTGTGTGTGTGTGAACATGATGTTTGTTGTAGTTCTAGACTAAATGTGAGCTTTTACTAATCTCACTTGCACAATAAAGATTCAGTGTTCCTCAAAATGAATAAAACCAGTGAAATGCAAAATCAGAATACCCTCCAGTAATTAAATGTTAAATAAAACAAATATTTGTATGCATTTAATCTCACTTTATTGACCAATGTACCTGCCGCTGACCTTCGATGATTCAGTTAAACCAAAAGCAAAAAAGAGGTTGTTTTTATGTGAAGTAAGTGTTAAACAGAACGGAAGAGGTTTGAGCGGCGCCCTCTACTGTACACACGTGAATTTACATTTCCTTCAGCCTGAGGCTTATTATTTAAATGTTGGTGTGAAATGATCTTTACATTTGCCCAAAAATAGAACTTTTTTGTTATAAAAAACCCCCCAAAAAAACAAACAAGCCCAGCCCAGGTGAGAAAAAGTAACGCAAAAGTAACGTAACCCATTACTTTTCTTGAAAAGTAACACAATTAGTTACTTTTTAAGGGAGTAACGTAATATTGTAATGCATTACTTTTCAAAGTAACTTTCCCAACACTGGTCCCAATCATAGGTTGGTAGGTTTATGTATATCCCAGACACCCAATAGCCATTATTTTTACGGAGTGTCTGTTTACACCAAGTGCAAATAGCGCTCCTTGTTGGCAAGCACTATTCACACCAGCTCCGCCTAACAATGCCTGGGTGTGTTTAAACAACGACGAGTGTGTTTAAACGTCTTCAGTGGTGCAGTCAGCAAAGCGTAAGGCTCTTGGTTTTGACGCGATCGACCCGGGTTCGAATCCGCCTTTTGCCGAGCTCGCTCTTCTCCCTTTTCCCATCACATATCATTTACTTTCAATAAAAATGAAGAAAATCTTCTAAAAGTGGAAATAAAGTGCCTAAAGAAATGTTTAATAACAATAAAAGTATTTATTGGGTATGGTTAGGGGTCGGTGTAGAGAGGGCTTTTATTGTACCATTAAGGCGGCATCCATTTAATATTTTTAATAAATATATAATCATTTACACTGTTATTATTGCATCCTGTTAATGTACAACAATACTAAGGTGCAAATAGTAGCCTATGTATCTGTCAAAATAAAGTATAAATTGCATCTAATTACTATTTACACATATTGCACAGAACTGCTACTTTTACATGGTGTCAATAGAAGATATCACTATTTTCACTTAGTAAATAACATCTACAGCTATTTGCACTTAGTGTAAATATCGTCTATCGCTAAGAAAATATGTTATTTTCACTGAGTGCAAATAGCCACTGACAAATTTTTAATGGAAGGAGACGTAGGCGTGTTATCCAAGCATTAATGGCAAGGAAAGCCCCTTGTGAGCGTCACGTATGAGGTGTGTGTGTGTGTGTGTGTGTGTTTCTCCCTCATAAAAGACTCTTTAAAGAAATTGTTAAATTATGCAGTGGCTTTCAGTGGGTATGCAGTGGGTTTCAAACTTCTTTCAGTCAAAATAAGACCCAAGATTTACTCAAACACTCCTCTCGGTGTAACCCTGCAACAATATCTCCTCATGTTTTCACAGTTTTGCATTTGAAAAAGAAAACCTTGCATGATAATACAGCAGCTAGGATTGGTCAATGACTGTTTTAAAGGCGGGGCTTAGCGAAGGGCGCCTCAAGAACATATCAGCAACTCAAACATCTTACATATATCCAAAAAGGGCTGCTTACCTCGTTTATCTTTTCCAAAGTTAATGTACGGAATAACAAGAAGCATGGATCGGAGGGAAAGATAAGGGAATACTTTAGTGTTGGTCATCTCAGTAATGGAGGGTAAAAACACAGTCAAGACAAGCAATGGAGGGAGTGAGAGCTGAACTCAACTCTAAAAACAATCTTTATCCATAATGAATCGAGCCCTCGGGCGGCTCCCAACCGTACGGCTGAAGGAGTTACTGCATTGAGATGTGAAGGATAAAGCCGTGAGTGAGAGGATGGCACACACACACACACACACACAGAGCCGTGGATGTGACGCGGCCGCAGCTCGATCACACGAGTGTGTGTGTGTGTGTGAGGATAATGTGCTGGACGGGCCGGGACAGAACCAACACGACTGGAGCGGGGCGGCGATGACTTGAGCTCATGGTGCACTTTCTTAGTATCGTCTTGTTTTCCAGCACAAATATCTAATCCTTCTTAAATCAAGATACTGGAGAAGCAACATGAATGAAGGTTTTCCGATAAATATGTGTCAAAATGAAGTGAGTTTGTGCTTAAAACATCTGCTAATGGAGTCAGAAAAATCATCTCGAGACAAGACTTAAACATTTAAGAATGTTTCGATATTCCTACTGGCAAACAAGACAAAAATACTGAGGAAGAAAATCAATTTTTGCTGTCAATAATAAAAGAATAGTTGAATCATTTACTCACTCTCGTGTCGATTCAAAACTGTATTACTTTTTTCCCCATCAAACACAAAATAACAATCAAGCTCAAAAGAAAAGGACCATAAAATCTGCTTTTGTTGTATGCAAAACATCTCCTTTTGTGTTTCACGGAAGAAATAAAGTCAGGTTTGGAATGACATTGTTTTAAAGTGCCCTATAATGCTGTTGTAAAGCTTCCTGATGTTGTTCTGGCGTCTCTACAGCAGGTTCTCATGCATTAACGTCAAACACACTTTAATTCTCTCATAATATCCACTGACGCATCACCACATTTCTCAGAGTCTGAAACGCTTCGTTTGAAGATTCAGTCTCTCTAAGCTCCGCCTCTCTGAGAGCTGCTCTGCTGTGATTGGTCAGAAAGCAAGCGCTCATTATCATATCTGAATCTCAGCTCTTGACACACACAGTGATACGAACAGTAACGATGGCGTGGGTTTGACCGTCTCAATCTCAGCAGAAAACAGCGTCTTCTCCACATGAACAACACCAACCAAACTCTTCCAGTCTCAGACACAGCTACAGTGTGTGAGGGCGGGGCAAAGAGACGCTGTTCAGCCAATCACAACCAGAGGCAGGCATTATGCAAATTAGCTGCATTGTAACAGGAAGTGAGGCTGGAATATCTGACGACTCGTTTCAGTTCAGAATCAAACAATAACTGGGTTTAATAGGGGCACTTTAAATGTGATTAAATGATTTTTCAGGGTGAGTTGTTCATAACACACAAACAGCATGCAGTGATGCACAAACACGTGATGATGGCGAGCGCTGGCGAATACCTCGTACTCCTCTTTGAATCCGTAGCCCTCGGCGCACTTCATCTGCGTGATGTGCTGGAGGAGATCGGCCACGCGGATGGCCGGATGCAGCTGCCCCGTCTGGTACGGGACGTCCACCGCCTCACGCTTCTTGTAGGAGTGTGTGTGCGACTGCACCAGGCTGCTGGTCTCGCTGGTCATGGTCTGGTTCTCATCTAGACGGAAGGGACAGACGGTCAGCACACGAGCACATGGCTTACGGCTGTTACACGACGACTACATGAAGAGATGAGCACAGGACAACAGGCGACTCTAATCCGACATGTGCATAAACAGAACGCCGCACCTCACATCAAAACAAAGCCGTCTGTTCTCATAAACTAGCTAAAGAGACTGGCTAGAGATCGTGGAATGGTGGCCGAATGGAAGGTTACGTGATGTCTTCACAACAGGGGAACCAAAACCAAAAGAAAGCACATCTGAGGATGCAGGTGAGTGGAGGGTGTCACATACGGTATGAGGAGGACGGCCACGGCCATGCTAGCTAATGGACGGGAGGGCGAGATGTGACACAAGGCCATGCGAGAGAGAGAGAGAGCGGCGACACGGTTTGAGGGGGAGAGGGGGAGCGGATCCCACTGACAGTCACCCCCAAAAAACACAGGGCCGATTGGCAACTTACCATTAATGGGCACTTTTTAAGAGGATACATAACAGGTTAAATGTGAAGAAAGAAAACAGGAAGAGAGAGGAAAAAGGGTGTAAGCAACAAGATAGTTGAAGCAAGAGCAGCTACACATGAAGACTATCTGAGGTTCTGACTGACGTACTCATCAAGAACCGTCTGGATGACAGAATGAGACGAGGCCGAAACGGGACCTGCGCCGCGGGAAGTAACGATCCCATTCCTGACCTCCGCTGACGGACAGAGCTTTCTGGAGACCTACGCGATCCCAGCCGGCGTTTCACGGGCCCATCATCAGTCACTTTTGGTTTCAATTTGGCGCTGACATTCTTTTAACGTTGTACTTTTCGTACAGATCTTGTTGATTCAGAAGTGATTTGTTAACCATATTTCAATGTTCATTCATGAGTAAATCGTCAAGGTTGAATCAGTGCTGAACTTTGTTTCGGTTTCGCAGATCGAAGTAATGTTGATAAACGTTCCACTTTCTGTAGAGACTTTCGCCACTGATTTCCAAGTACTTTGTTAATTGAGCGCTAAACGTTTTTCTAACATTGAAACTGACAATTTTTTTAAGCATATTTCAATGTTTATTGATGGGTGAATCAACGTCACGAATGACGGTTGAATCGGGGCTAAAATTGATTTCAATTTGGCAAATCGAATAAACGTTGATATTGCAACATTGTTTCAACATTTTACTTTTTGTACAGATATTGCTATAATTTAAATGTTGATTTCTAAGAATTTTGTTAAACTTTTCAGAGCCATTTAGTGCTAAACATGAATATCGTCATGAATCACGGATAAATCAGGGTCAAAACTGAATCAATGTTGATAATGCAACACTGTTTCAACGTTTTACTTTCTGTAGACACTTTCAACGCTGATTTCCAAGTACTTTGTTAATTGAGCGCTAAACATTTTTCCAACATTAAAACAACTGACATTGTTTCATCCGTATGTCATTGTTTTATTCATGGGTGAATCAACGTCAAGATTTGGCAAATCGAATGAACGTTGATACTGCAACATTGTTTCAACATTTTACTTTTCATGCAGATCTTGCTATAATTTAAAGCATTTTGTTAACCTTTTCACAGCCATTTAGTGCTAAACGTTTTTCCAAAATTGAACATTTTTAAGCACATTTCATGTTTTTTTCATGGGTCTTGAATCACGGATGAATCAGGGTTAAAACCGAATCAACGCCTATATCTCACAGATCTTGTTAAAATGTCAGTGTTGATTTATATGTATTTTGCTAACCTTTTTACAACCATTTAGTGCTAAACGGTCGTGTGCCGGCGGGATGAGATCTGAGAAAAAAATCATGTTGTAATTAACATAATTCAGAAAAAACTGAATGAACGCCGTATAGCTACCGAACTAAAGTCAGTTAAAGCGATAGCTCACTCCAAACAGACTTTCTTTCTTTCTTCTGTGCAACACAAAAGATGTTTTTGTCCATGCAGTGAAAGTCAATGGGGTCCAAAGTTTTTGGGTCCTTCAAAATATCTTCTTTTGTGCTCCACAGGAGAAAGAAACGACACGAGGGTGAGTAAATTATGACAGAATGATCATTTTTGGGTGAACCGTCCCTTTAAGTGCTTTATGGGACGACTAGTGTCCCAGTGTCTTTTAACTGAAAGAATGGGAGACATCCTTCCTGAACGCAGGTCCTCGTCTGATATAATCTGATGCGTTCCTAAAGGATAGTAAATCTGGGAATTGCTGTAAAACACGTGCACAATTGATCTTATAATGACAGAGTGTGTTTTAAACACTATCATGAGCATAACGAGCGTCTGAAGACACTGGACATTATCAGATCGTGCCACACTGTCACTCCCCCCTCATCCGGTCCACATTATCTGTCCATGCACATGAGAGGTCATAGACATACGTGACGTCACACGCACGACACGGAATGCGGATGGGATGGGGTGAAGCCTCGGCTCGGGGAGGAATAACCCTCATATCTCACACAGAAGAGAAAAGCAGGCAGGTATGAATGTGAGGAAGCGTCAGATCTACTTCCTGTCTGTCTCTCATCAACACAAACTAACTACACTGAAAACAGGAGGCTCTTCCTCAGTGTTTCTGACTCGTTTTCCAGAACAAATATCCAAACGTCCCTACTGGAGAAGCAGAATGACAGTCATCTTTTCTTCAGTCATTTCGCGTCTCCAGTAAATGTGTCTTGATGTTTAGATATGTGTTCTGTAAAATGAGACAGACGCCCTGAGGAAGAGCCTCATGTTTTCAGTGTATTCTCAGCACGTCGTCATGTGTGGAAACAGAAAGAGGAGGTTTTCTCACCTAAGATGGCCGTCGGCACAAACGGGTCTGTTCTCAGGCCAGAAGAAGAGCAGAGGGTTAGAGAGAAGAGAAGAGACGGGGTCAGTCCACAGTGACGTCAGGACGCTTTAAACACACAGACCGCAGGACGATAATGTTCACACTACCCTTCAAACGTCTGGGGTCGGTAACTTTTATTTATTTATCTGATCATAAATCCAGTAAACCAGTGAAATATTACTCCAGTGTAAATCATCTGTTCTCTGTGTGAATATATAGTAAAGTGTCATTTATTCCTGTGATCAAAGCTGAATTTATCATCATTACTCCAGTCTTCAGTGTCACATGATCCTTCACAAATCATTTATGATTATTATCAGTGTTGGAAACAGTTGCGCTGCTTCAGATTTCTGTGGAATCATTATACGTCTTTTATAATGTAACATTTAGTAACATAATAAATGTTCTACTTTTAGAACAATGCGTAACATTGTAAATATATTTAATGATGTCACATTTTGTAACAAATATTATAAATTATAAACATTATAAATCTTCTACTGTCACTTTCGATCAATTTAATGCATAACATCATATGTGTCTTTTACGGTGTAACATTTTGTAAATGTTTTACTGTCACTTTTGATGCAATTAATGCATGACATAAATATCTTTCATGATGTAACATTTTGTGACACAGGGTTTACTGACTTTTTTTGATCAATTAAATGTCTTACGGTGTAACATTCTGTAACATTATAACTGTTCTACTGTCACTTTTGATCAATTTAATGTGACATTCAACATTCTAAATATCTTTCATGATGTAACTTTGTAACGTTTCACTGTCACTTTATCAATTTAATGCGTAACATCATATGTGTCTTTTACGGTGTAACATTCTGTAACATTATAAATGTTCTACTTATCAATTTAATGTATTCATTTCTTTTTTTCTTTTTTTTTTTAATGTTACTGACCCCAAACTTTTGAATGGCGTATGTGCTAAACGTGATTTTTGGTACTTTATGATGTAACATTTTGTTACTGTCACTTTATCAATTAAATATGTAACATCAGACATGTCTTCTAAAGTGTAACATTTTGTAACATTATAAATGTTCTACTGTCACTTTTTATCAATTTAATGCATTCTTCCTGAAGAAAAGTATTAATGTTTTTTTTTTTTTTTTTTTTTTTTTAAATGTTACTGACCCCAAACTTTTGACCGGCGTATGTGCTAAAAGTGATTTATGTCACTTCGAGCCGAATGCAGTCTGCCATAATGATGAGCTCAAAGCCACAGACATGAGCCAGAAGAACACACACCGTGATGTCATGGGTTTATAACCCTCAGAGCTGACAGAAGCCAGGCAGTTTCAGACAGAAATGATCTGACATGCGGCGCTTTACCTGGATAGTAGGAGTTTGGCACGGAGGTGCTCAGTGTGTTAGTCTTCATGGTAAAGGAGGACGGCGAGGACACAGCTTTTAGAATAAAAGAGCAGGCAAGATGTGATGAATAAGCAAATACAGAGCACATTTTCATTCTTAAAACACTGACAAACATTTAAATATATCAAACATGTCACTGCACACGTACAAATCCCTGCACCAGTGTAAGCGCAGTATCATCGACACACACTTGTGTTCACCGCTCACGTTCACTCTGGCAGTGTGGGAATGATAAAGCGCTTTCTCTCGGTGTGTGTCACTGACGAGCCGCTGACAGCCGCTGTGAGCTTCCTGTCTGCTGTGACCCGTCTGTCAATCACCGGCGGCAGGAGAAGGTCACGCATGAGCCCCCGCCGCCTCGGCCGCTAAGAGCCGTGTTTATTTATTTATCCCTGTTTGTGGCCACTTCACAGAGCGACACGTCAGTCACGCCGAGGGACGCTCCTGCATTATTTAATAATGCTGTCATGTGATCAAAGCAGCGGTCGCTTCACTCGATATTTCACACATGGCTGAGAGACTCTGGTGTCAGTTTTGACACTAAATCTGCTCTCAATCAATCATAATATTGACTCGTTTAGAGCCCTAAGATTTCAGTGATGTGGGAAAAAATGGAATACAAATGTAATTGACTGTAGAACGTGAAATGTCATGGAAAAATTTTGGATGAATTAATCGAAACTACACTATCACAATATGGACTAGTGCATGTGAGTATTAAAGCGCAAAACTAACCGACTAAATAAAAGCTTATTTAACTTGAAATTATGACAGAAATATATTACTATTGTACATTATAAATGTACTTCTTAATAATAATACAGGAATATCACATCATTTTATTCACAAAGTTATTCAGCACTTTGTGTGCCAAAAAATAAAAGGAACTGTTAAATTTTTTAATTTGATTGCCTTTTAAAAGATTAATTATATTGTTAATGTTTATGCATTCATCATTACCACATTTGATGATAAATTTGTATTGAAGCATAAAACACAGAATTCAGAAAAACATTTCATGGCACACACTATTATTGTTAAATTTGAAATAAATATATATGACAATAATATATAAAAATAAACTGTTCTTAAAAATTGATTAGACATCATTTTTAATTATTAAAATCCAGAAAAAACACAAACTGAAGTATGGTTTACTCCTGAAGCTAACCTGCCCGTCTGATGATAACACGTCGAGTGGCGGGAAGGAAGAGGAGCTCTGATTGGCTGAGATCAGCAGGTGGGCGGGGCAGACGTGAGAGCAAAGGCAAGTGTTGCTGAATCCCACCAACACACTCTCTGAGTGTGTATATACACACACACGAGTAAATCTCATTGATGTTCATGTTTAATTCCGATCAGACACACTATGAGTTTGACATCATGTTTCTCACTGAAGATCAGCGTATAATGACTCCTCATATAACCACTAATTTGTAGGTCTTTAGAAGACTGAGTTTGAGTAAAATGATGGCAGAATGTTTGGGTGCAGTGTCAGATCATGTGACCAGTGTGATCATGTGACTCACGTCTTCCGTTGAGGTTGTGTGTGTCCATGAAGGAGATGGCCTCGTCGCAGCTGGTGCCCTGCTCAGCGTAGCTCTTGTCCATGGAGTTCACCATCACCGTCATCTCCTGCCGCGTGCTGCTCAGCGTCTCCTTACGCTTCTTCGCCAGCTTCCTTCATCAGAACACACACAAGATCGAGTCTCAGTCTCGCTCAGTCTGCATTATGTGGCTTCATACGGTTTATTAAACAATATGGAGTCACAGACAGCGCTCATCTCAGAGCTGCGCCATTCGGGGGAAAAGAGGATATTTTTCTGATTCAAATTGCAATCATGATTTAAATTCTGTGTGTTTTTAAGTTCCAGGTTTGCGGTGTTTGATTGTAGAGCTGCATCTTTTTGATATATAAATCAACCATTATATATCAACATAATATCATTTTTAGTAGTAGTGGTAGTAAACAAAATATTACATAGAGTAAGAAATATTACTATTGTAATATTTCACTGTAAAAAAAAAAAATCAGTAACACTTAAAGCCTTTATGTATAATGCATTATAAAGGTATTCATAACGTACGCTATAATGCATTATATCTATTTATAAATAAGTTAAAATGCATTATAATAATCACAGATTCCTTGTTAAGTGCATTACAAGGCATAATTAATGCATTAAAAATACTTTTATAATGCATTATACATAAAGGCTTTAAGTAAAGTGTTACCAAAAATTATTTTTACAGAAAACCATAATTTTTTGGTACAGCTGCACAGTTTTTGGGACTATATATAGCTAATTATTATTATTATTATTATTATTATTATTTTTAGTATTAGTATTAGTAGTGGTAAACAAAATGATTAAACATAAGAAATATTACTATTATAATATTTTACTACTAAATAAAAAATTGAGTATGGGAAAAAAATATAATAATAATATATATTTTTTTTATTTCATTATTCACAGGCTTTTAATCAAATAAAGTGAATAAGAAAGTTGGGTTACACTATTTTAAGGTGTCTTTGTTACACTGTAATTACACATTTAAGTACTGAGTCATATTACATGTACTTACTATAGGGTTAGGATTAGTTGCATGTAATTATGCATACTTTATAGTTATTGCTATAGTAACTACATGTAACATATGTAACAAGGACACTGATAAATAAAGTGTTACTGAAAGTTGTTTCCCAGCATTAGTAACAATAGGTTCTGTTTCTTTATCTGGCATGTATTTACGGGTAAACTTCATCCTGAATCTCAATAAGAAAGGCGTTCCCATTAAACAGAAGTGCGGCTCTCAGTTTGTCAGGGGACGGGATCGGCTCGCACTAATGCGCACTCCTGAGAGCTCTTGTCACGGGGAACAGGAAGTGACTGCAGCGTCCTCGCGACACACACTGTCTCTGGGAGCGCGTTTGCCTCGGGCGGCGGCGCTTCTGGGACAGACCTGAGACTCGGCAGGGTTCGGCTGCTCAAAGACACTCTCACTCGCTTCAGCCGTAATTAAGGGAGTCTGCAGGCTGGATGTGGCGTGTTTGGTGATGATGACATTCAGTCATGGGAGGGTGATGCAACATTAGTTTGTGTTTGGGTTAACGGTGCTGAAGTAACACTGACGATCTCTACTGAATGACACATATATTATATACATGAACAGATACAGGCCGCAGAAAACACTGAGACGCCTCGCTGTCTGCTGACTATATATATCTAGTTCAGTCATGAAGCTCTAGAGGGCGCCGGCGGATCAATCTGCAAGCAATCACATCATTACCGCATGGCACAAGCTGATTGGCCTCTGCTGATCCTGCAGCCAATGAGATAGCTCGCTCTACATTTAAATAATCTGGATCAGTGTTTGCTGTGAGCTCCTCTGAACCCCTCCACCTCCCCAGCTCCACCTGCCTAGATCTGTGTGTGTGTGTGTGTGTGTGTGTATATAGCACTCTATATATATACACAGTGGCAAGACAAATTATGTGAACCCCTTGCAGAATCTGTGAAAATGTGAATAATCTTAACAAAATAAGAGAGATCATACAAAATGCATGTTACTCAACTATTAAACAAGGCTCAAACATTCACTGACGCTCCAGAAGGAAACACGACGCATTAAGAGCCGGGGGTGAACACTTGATGAATTTGAAGGTAAATTGTGCTTAATTTGTCTTCCAGGAAACATGTGAGTATCTTCTGTTGCTTCTGAAGGGCAGGACTAAATGAAAAACAATTGATATTTAAACAAAATAAGAAAAATTTGGACATCTTAATCCTGTGCAAAAGTTTTCACCCCCCATGCGTCGTGTTTCCTTCTGAAGCGTCAGTGAATGTTTGAGTCCCTCAGTCGTCCTCAGATCTCAGAATCACAGTCACTGCAGGAGAGGCTCAGATCAACTGATCACGACAAACAAGAGACTCAAGAACAACATCACAAAACACACACACAGCCGTGGATCATCAGGGAACGACACACACACACACTCACACAGCCGTGGATCATCAGTGAACGACACACACACACACAGCCGTGGATCATCAGGGAACGACACACACACTCACACACACAGCCATGGATCATCAAGGAATGACACACACACTCACACAGACTCACACTCACACACATACACAGCTGTGGATCATCAGGGAACGACACACACACACACTCACACTCACACACACACACACAGCCGTGGATCATCAGGGAACGACACACACACACTCACACACACTCACACTCACACACACAGCCGTGGATCATCAGGGAACGACACAGGATTAAGAATCAAGGGTTCATATACTTTTGAACGGGTCATTTTTATATATTCAGATATTTTTCAACTAATCTTGTGTTGGTCCCCCTTTTGCTGACCCGTCGAGGCATGGACTCCACTAGACCCCTGAAGGTGTGCTGTGGTATCTGGCACCAAGATGTTAGCAGCAGAACCTTTAAGTCCTGTAAGTTGTGAGGTGGGGCCTCCATGGATCGGACTTGTTTGTTCAGCACATCCCACAGATGCTCGATTGGATTGAGATCTGGGGAATTTTTTGGCGTTTTCGGCGGTGGACAGGGGTCAGCATGGGCACCCTGACTGGTCTGCGGCTATGCAGCCCCATACACAACAAACTGCGATGCGCTGTGTATTCTGACACCTTTCACCTTTCGGACCACACGGGCCAGCCTTCGCTCCCCACGTGCATCAGTGAGCCTTGGCCGCCCATGACCCTGTCGCCGGTTCACCACTGTTCCTTCCTTGGAGCACTTTTGATAGATACTGACCACTGCAGACCGGGAACACCCCACAAGAGCTGCAGTTTTGGAGATGCTCTGACCCAGTCGTCTAGCCATCACAATTTGGCCCTTGTCAAACTCGCTCAAATCCTTACGCTTGCCCATTTTTCCTGCTTCTAACACATCAACTTTGAGGACAAAATGTTCACTTGCTGCCTAATATATCCCACCCACTAACAGGTGCCGTGATGAAGAGATAATCAGCGTTATTTACTTCACCTGATCGGTGTATATATATATATATATATATATATATATATATATATATATATATATATATATATATACACACACACACACAAAATGCAATTTTTTACACTTAACACTGAATAATATATAGAGAAATGAAGAAGGCCACAGAGTGACAGATTTCCCTTAAAACTCTGACTTTGGCGCGTTCTGGCAGACGAGGCATTGGCACACGTCACACAAGCCCATAATCAACCCACCTGGCCGGGCGAGCGCTAAACCCAGAGCCTGACAAATGCGTTTAATAGGAACTTTAATGCAGCCATCTGCACACGGCAGTAAATGGCTAAAACTCTCCAGAGCGTTGCAGCTCTCAGCTCTGTGTTTTAGAGGCCGGTGGCGGTTCTAATGCGATCTGCGGTCTGATGGCCGAGCGCAGGCTCTCAGGGGTCTGCCGGAGGGTGATCGTATCTTTAATGGAGACTGGATGGATCCTGCCCAGCATTAAGTGGTCTAAAACAGAGCACCGAAGCCTGGCCGAACCTGCAGCCGCACATTAAACATAAATAAATTAAAGTGAATCCATTTCTCTGGCTCTCCTGCTTCATCCGTTTATCTGCAGAAGGTCACCGCCATCGGAGCTTTTACAAATGGAAAAAAGATGGATGCTCGCCATCAGTCCGGAGGGGATTTTGAGTGAACGCACACACGGTCCTCGCACTCCATCTTACACACAACTAACCAATGAGTTTGGTGCTGGTAAACACAGCGGCTGATCAAACAAACCACATGCACTACTAAAACAGGAGCGCCACACAAGTTCTGGAAGTACAAATCACATTAATTCTTCTTCTAATAAAGAATGAACCTATTATATATACACCCATACAACCCCTTTATTGAAGGGTTATGTGAATTAATTAAGATGAAGCTGCTGTGAAAGTGATGCTGATGCAACAGTAAGTGCTTGATTGTGATCCCAGCAGAATCGGTCCGTGTGTTATGTGGCTTTTCCCAGCGTCCCGTTACATCAGCTCACAGATGCTGAGCTATTCAGAATCGCAGCTCTACACAAACACACTGAGATCTGGGCCTTAATGATCGCTGTATTTACACTGAGACATATACAGCTCAATCTGTGCACATCTGTACACCATCTCATTTGTACTCACCACAGCTGGAATGATACAGTCGTTTACAGTAGTCAGTCTACCACAATAAAGTAATTGTGAAGTGTGCCAATGGCACCAAAGGTTTCTGTTTACAGCGTGTTTTTGTAGTGTTGAGTGTTGTAACCAATCACAGTTAAACCAAGCGGCTCCTCCCGCAGTCTCTCTTGAATCCAACACAAAAGTGACTTAAACTGCAATTCATCGACTGGCCACTAGAGGCGGAGTCAAATCTGTATCTCCTCATGTTAAAATGCCCAACTTTACAGCAGAAAAACACATGTTTACAGCCTGGTACAAAAAGTGGTTTTGGTCTATATTGCTAATTTTGCCCTTCATGACAATTTATATTAAGCCTTAAAGTTCTGCATAATTAAGGGCGTGGCCACTATGGTCGAGCTAGGTGGGCATGGTTTCAGCAACCAGTCACCTCAGCTCCACCCACGTCCCGCCTCTTTGCCCATTTCCGGTTATCCGGGAGTGACGCGCTGCCAAGATGGCGACGTCCAGCTCCGCCCACTTTAGGCTTCAAAAATGCTCTTCAGAAACCTACGGGTGACGTCACAGACACTACGTCCATAGTTTTATACAGTCTATGAGTTAAACGCATGAACACAAGCACCAATCAGAGGCCAAAGAAACTGCCTAACCCTGAACGAGTCAGTGTTCGTGAATCATTTGAATGATTGATTCAATGACCGAATGAATCAGTTCTTTTGGACAAATGAGTTGAACGATTCAATGGTTGACTCACTTGAATGGTTTCTGAATGAATCAGTGTTTTTAAACGAAACGGTTGAATGAATGATTCAATGACTCACTCATTAAAGTCAAGGAACTGACTGTTGCGTATTATATACAAATATAGTTTATGAGTGTGAAAATGGTATATAATATAATATATTATAAGGTTCTTTATTGGCACTGATGGTTCTATGAAGAACCTTTAACATTTTCCATTGTTCTTTATAGTGGAAAAAGGTTCTTTATATTAAGAAAAAAAGGTTATTTTATGAACTGATCACTGAAAGATTGGAATCTTCTATGGAATCACTGTGAAAACCCCCATGTGCATATATATTCAGGATTCAACGATACAGATTTATGCGATGTAAATCTTGAAATGTTCCCGCAAGTACACTTGGTACAAAAACACAAACGGAGCCTGTATGCTAATAAGGCATTTGCCCGTTCCTTCATATTCCAACTGTATGCTAATTTATTTTCCCAATTATTCCGATCTGATTTAGTACAATGGGATTTGTGAGGTAATAACACTTCAAAGTGCAGAGATCTGGAGACTAAATCTCTGGTGTGACACTGCGCAAACAGCGGCTTCAGATTTACAGCGCCTTGTCATCATCTAAATTGGCATACATTCCAGACGCCCGTATCAGCAAAGATTTGTCTTCGAGCTGACATTCTCACGCTACACTTAAAAACAAATTAGAGTCTCTACAGAAAGCCCTGGAACATGACAGAAGCACAGCAATTACCGAGCCCGGCTCGTTCTGTCGTATCCAGTGGCTTCAGACGCATTCCCACTCGCTAAACACTAATGACTCGAGCCACACACGCGGGTTAAAGACGCCGCGAACGCTCGCATTCCCTGAAGAGGAACAATACTAGCTCCTGTGATGAGGATGAGGATGAGGATGATGATGAGCGGAGGGTAAACACAGGGTTAAAACTAATGTGTTTGTGTTCCATCAGAACAATGATCACTAGGAAATCAAAAACTATTTTTTTATGGAATATTGCAGTGTTTATTCTAAATGATTTATCATTATTGTGTTAATAATCGTGAATCAGAATAACTTCATCTCTTCTCTGATGATGAGGGCGGGGCAACCTGTCACTCATATGAGATCCACCAATAGCAAATCACAACCATCCAATCAATTCCCCACAGACACAATCAAGCCCCGCCCTACATTTGTTCTTGTTCCTGAAGCGATTCTCTCTGATATACGGCACAATAGAGGAGAAAAGACCAGCGTGACTTCCCTTTCATGAAGACTTTAAAGACTAAACTACACAAACTACTACTAAAACACTGTGTGTGTTGTACATCATAAAAGACAACGTTGTCATCTGTTTATTTTAATTATAGTAGAAAACTGGATATTTTTGAGCTTTTTTGCACTGTTTTTGTATTTAAAATCTATCTTGTCGACATCACAGTACGCTTACACCAATAGTACATCGATGACTCATAAGTGTCTCATAATTATTCATGAGACTGTGTGCTTATCCATATTTTTGTGCAGTTATTTGCGCATTAATTTACAGCTGTCATTACGGTGAGCTTACCAAACCATGCATAATATTTGAGTTGATTTCGTTGCATGTAATGATGAACTGCAGCATGTTTTTTTAGGAATCTTTGATGCTTTAACTCAATAAGAGCGAATCAAAAGCGCCAGCTGACCTTTGACCCCATGTTAATGGGCAGCCCTGTGCTAACGAAGCTCCCCGTCGCGGATCCATCTTGTTTATTCAGTTCTGTTCCATATGGTGTTCCACTTCCCGCCGCCGCTCAACGGGACGCTAATCACTTAACGCTTTCCTTCAAATCGTCTGCCACACGAGTCAAACTTAATGGATGTTGTCATCTAAAGTGTGGGTTTAAACGGCCTATTGTGAGAGCGTCTGCTAACCCTTACCAGTGAACACTAGTCCCACACACTCACATCATAAACATTTACGTCACATAACAAACAGCAATACTACGATTTGTGGTTCAGACCAAATAGTTAAACATGAAGCTTTAGTGTTCGCGGTTTGATCACATACAGTAACTATCAACATGCTTGAGTTAAACACTACTAATAAATCACAGTGATTATGATATATAGTTTGGAGACTGTACGGGGTGTCAGATAATCTGTTTATGATGCAAACGCTGCTAATATATTCATGATTTCTATTTTTGCTGCTGACAGACTCATCACTCATGGGTTTCCTACTAACTCGTGTGATCCAGTGTTTTGTGGGATTGTGTCAGACTCTCGACTACAGCTGTTCTGGGTCTCAGAGTGGTTTGTCTCCATCATATTTTCCATTACAAAGGAATAAAGTGTTCAGGACGCATCATGTGGCTGTTTCCTGGGCGTCTCGGCGCTGAAGCCTGACAGCGAGGTAAAGCCGCTTCCTCCTCATCTGACGTGTTCAGACTGTCGCTGTCGTTTATGCACCAGGGACAGGAGGAGATTGAACCGCTTCCCAAATGCCGGCAACAGCCTATTTCCTTGCAAATGTCAGTCTCACAATAAAACTAAGACTGAGCTGAGAGAAAATGGGAAATAAATGTGGAATTGTGTTACAGAGGTCATTCAATAAATTACAAAAAAAGAGCCAGAACCCAATCAATGTACCAGCACATGTAGGAAAAAGCAAAGCAAGGTTTTCCTGCTTGAATGTTGATTATTTCCCCATATTCTCCATTGTTGCGGCTCCTCTCTTCCCAGTCTGTCAGTAACACTCTGTTTAGTTCCTGTCTCTATGAAGCCCCTCCTTCTGAAATGCACACTGTGCTCTGATTGGTCGGCTGGAGCAGTGTGTTGTGATTGGTGCTTACCATAACCGGCAGTTTCAACACACTACTAACTAACTCAACCAGGCCCCGCCCCTTTATTCTGCGTATTAATTATTATAATGAGGAATATTGTGACATGTTGGTTCCCGGAAGAAAACTCAAGACTACAATGGAGGCATTTCAGGAGTTCAGAAACACCGACACTGATATAGAGAATAACTTCTATTAACAGGATATGATGCATGAGACGTGGACGCTCTGTCTAGTGCATGTTAACGTAGAAAAACAATGGAAAAGCAGCGTTCAGTGTGAACGGACTCGGGTGGGATTTTATCAGCTGGTCAGACTATCAAACCTCCTTAGGCTGGTTTAAGCTGTTCATTTCACATAGCAAAACCCTAGCAACCACCCAAACACTCTAGCAACCACCAGAACATTTTAGCAACCACATAGCAACACCGTAGCAACCACCCAAAAACTCTAGCAACCACCAGAACATTTTAGCAAACACACATAGCAACACCCTAGCAACTACCCAAAAACTCTAGCAACCACCAGGACATTTTAGCCACTACATAGCAAAACCCTAGCAACCACCAGGACATTTTAGCAAATCACATAGTAACACCCTAGCAACCACCCTGATCACTTTAGCAGGCACATAACACCCTAGCAACCACCCGAACACTCTAGCAACCACCAAGACATTTCAGCAACCACATAGCAACACCTTAACAACCACCCGAACACTCTAGCAACTACCAAGACATTTCAGCAACCCCATAGCAACACCTTAGAAACCACCAGGACATTTCAGCAACCACCAGGACATTTCAGAAACCACATAGCAACACCTTAGCACCCACCAGAACAATTTAGCACCCACATAGCAACACCATAACAACCATCCAAACACTCTAGCAACCACCAAGACATTTCAGCAACCACATAGCAACACCTTAGCAACCATCCGAGCACTCTAGCAACCACCAAGACATTTCAGCACCCACATAGTAATGCCTTAGCAACCACCCAAACACTCTAGCAACCACCAATACATTTCAGCAACCACATAGCAACACCTTAGCAACCACCAGGACATTTCAGTAACATAGAAACACCTTAGCAACCACCCGAACACTCTAGCAAACACCAGGACATTTCAGAAACCACATAGCAACACCCTACTAACCACCCAGAACACTCTAGCACCCACCAGAACACTTTAGCAGCCACATAGCAACACCCTAGCAAACACCCGAACACTCTAGCAACCACCAAGACATTTCAATAACCACATAGCAACACCTTAGCAACCACCTGAACACTCTAGCCACCACCAAGACATTGAGGCAACCACATAGCAACACCTTAGCAACCACCAGGACATTTCAGCAACCACATAGCAACACCCTAGCAACCACCCCGAGCACACTAGCAATCATCAGTGTGAATGGCCTCGGATGGGATTTAATCAGCTGGTCAGATGATCAAACCTCCTTAGGCTGGTTTAAGCTGCTCATTCCAGTTCAGTATGTCTGACTGGTGTTAATACAGCAGAAACGGCTTCTCTAATCGCTGTTGATGGCGTCTCTCCTTGTGTTCACTCAGATGGAAACACAAGGTTCCTCCGCTGCTGCCGGCACGAGAAAACGACAAACAACAGATCGGCAGCAGCAGCGACGCCGTTATCAATCCCGACACAGGAAGAAGATGCTGAACAGCTGAAGGGCTTTCAGAGGAAACGCATCACTTCAGATGAGAGATTCACAGAGAGCATGGAAATAAAAACACTGTGAAACTGTATGTCTTACAAGAAAATACTATGTCAGTCTTTCTACTTCAAATTTCATGTTTAATTCAACGTGTTACTTGCCGTTTCTTTGAAGTTATTTGTGAAATTTCTAAGTGCAAATAGTTTCTACACCAAACTTTAAATAATCGTTTCAACAACATTCATGTCCATGAACTCCATGAAGTTCAGTTTTATATGGAGACGTCGAAGCTTCAATTTAGTGAAGGTTTAAAAAAAATAAAGTTTTAGCAGATAATCTGTGTTTTATTCTTTGGGAATGGCCTCCAGCCATCCGAGGACAGAAGGAAGGACAAGGCAGAGTACACAAGCACCTTCCCGCTGCGCTTTCGCTCGACACACGGCGATGATTCAGCGCTCATGCATATCTAACGCCGCTGGGCTACTTTAGTCACTGTCCCTGCAGACTCAATCCTCAGACCTTTCCATTTCTATTTTCTCTCTTTCTTTTTTTTCAAACGTACATTTTCTCTCTCTTTCCTTTCCATTTTTCCAGGCATAAACACATCCAATTGAAGTTTAACCTGAACCCCTGCAGATAGAGCGAGCCTGCACTGATAGACCTGGAAAAAAGGCTCTTTTAAACACAAGTTTCTGTGTTTTTGCAGGAGAGAAGCTTAAATAAAAGCCCCCGTGGTGCAGCGCTGGTGGTCGGGCCCCGGGAGAGCCGAGCGAGTCTCTGTCCCGACCGCCGTCACGTACAACAGAGAAAAGCCATTCCATTCCTCATCTACAGATATAAATCTAGGCGTTTCGCTGACACTGATATGGAGACAGTGAACAAGCTGCTCTTCACACGGGAAACCGAGCGCTAAACGCCAGGTCCGAGATGTCAGCAATAACCGAAGACACTCAGTGGGGAAATGCACTGATTTTATTGACTCTGTTATGAGTACAGTTGTATGCGTACAGAACTGAACTGATCTGAATGATGACACTACTGTACTATATTCAGTTTTAAGATGAACACAAATACGCTGCCTTAAAAACAGCAAGTTAAGGTGAATTAGAGAAGAAGTGGAGTAGACAATGTTTCATTTGACTTTGAGAATGTAATGCTGTTTATTAGTGGAGGTCACTAAGGCACGATCTTCACTAGTCACCATTTGCTCAAACAGTTGCACAACTAAAATGAATCCCTCAGTAATAATTGTAACTGAACTTAAGGGGGTTTGTGCAACCAGCTGCTGGTTTGTAACTCATTACGCATACATGAACGCAAACAAACACAATGAAAATCCCACAGACTTGAGGGTGCACGACACTTTTCATGCCAGACACGAAGAAAACACCTTAAACACTCGCCCGAACACTTAAGCAACCACATAGCAACACCCTAGCAACAACCAGAACATTATAGCAATTATACAGCAACACACTAGCAACCACCAGAACATTTCAGCAACCACATAGCAACACCCTAGCAACCACCAGAACATTATACTAACTACACAGCAACACACTAGCAACCACCAGAACATTTCAGAAACCACATAACAACACACTAGCAACCACCCAAACAGTCTAGCAACCACCAGAACATTTTAACAACCACAAAGCAACACCTCAGCAACTACCAGGACATTTTAGCAACCACATCGTAAAACCCAAGCAACCACCCGAACACCCCAGCAACCACCAAGACATTCCAGCAATCACATAGCAACACCCTAGCAACCACCCTGAACACTCTAAGAACCACCAGAACATTTTAGCAACACCTTAGCAACCACCCGTCTACTTTAGCAATAACATAGCAACACCCAAGCAACCACCCAAACACTCTAGCAACCACAAGAGCATTTAACAACCACATAGCAGCACCCTAGCAACCTCCCTGACCACTTTATCAAGCACAAGAGCATTTAACAACCACATAGCAACACCCTAGCAACCACCTTGAACAAACTAGCAACCATCAAAACACCTTAGCAACCACATAGCAACACCCTGACAACCACACACCACACCCTATCATCATGGCATGAGTTTTGCATATGCAAACACCACTGACATGTACTCAGGAAAGTTTAAAAAACTATTTTACAGCATACTGATACAGGTGTATATGATATATTGTATTATGCAGGTATCTATGACAGTTTATTCCGTCAGTTCAACTGTACGTGAATCTCAATTAAATTCTGAAGCAGCACTTTGTTTGACAGCTGAAGCTCACAGCACTGTGAGGTTTCTATTAGTATGTATGACTGATGATTTCAGAGGCGTATTGAAATGAGCTGTCAGCGCGCCATCAAACACACTTCCCGCAGATACAGAGGTCACCTGCACATTTTCACTGACAGACTTTGACATCTCAGACAAGCAGAAGTTTCCCAGCATTCCCTGCTTTTAAAGGAGGAGCTGAGGCCATGCACACTGAGTTTCATAAGGTGCCTATTATATTCTACTTCATTTCATCACTTTAATTATGAATTAATATTTTATTATGAATTATTATTGTCTCAAATCAGCATTACAGATCAACAGGCCTGGAGTAAACTGGTCATTGCAGAATAAGAACTCATTTCAGCTCGATCATCCTTTTGAAGCTGAACTCAATAATCAGATCCTTTCCATCAAAGTAGCACTTACATTTAAAAAGCTTGATTTGTCATTTTAATATGATATGATGTGTGTGTGTGTGTGTTTATGTGAATGTGCTCTTCAGGCATGAAGGATTGTATGATGTGGAGAAATATTAAGACGTAATGTGTTGACAGTTTAATGAAACGGTTGCAGGTGAAGCTGAAATCACAAACATCTGCTACTCGAGCATCTGTCAGAGAGACTCATATTAACTGGTTATGATCACATCACCTTCAGTACAGTAATCATGCAGTGAGTGTGTGTGACCCTCAGCGAACGAACGCATGGATGTTTACACAAATACACTAATGCATCATCATGTCCATTAAACTATCAGCCGTCACTGTAACCTGCAGCTCTGCAGCTTTACTGCACTCAAACTTCTCTGTTCAGCAAATAAATATTTTAAAGCTCTTACAAATGGAATAAATGTTTGTCTGCCTTTAAATAGAGACAGAAAAACAACATGCACTTTCTATTTCCAAACATTCACAAAACATTTCAAGGATGATTTTTAGACTTAATATTGTAAAATTATAGTAACTACACAGCAACACTCTAGCAATCACTAAAACATTTCAGCAACCACATGGCAACACCCTAGCAACCACCCAAAGACTCTAGCAATCACCCGAACACTCTAGCAATCACCAGAACATTTCAGCAACCACATGGCAACACCCTAGCAACCACCCAAACACTCTAGCAATCACCCGAACACTCTAGCAATCACCAGAACATTTCAGCAACCACATGGCAACACCCTAGCAACCACCCAAACACTCTAGCAATCACCCGAACACTCTAGCAATCACCAGAACATTTCAGCAACCACATGGCAACACCCTAGCAACCACCCAAACACTCTAGCAATCACCCGAACACTCTAGCAATCACCAGAACATTTCAGCAACCACATGGCAACACCCTAGCAACCACCCAAACACTCTAGCAATCACCCGAACACTCTAGCAATCACCAGAACATTTCAGCAACCACATGGCAACACCCTAGCAACCACCCAAACACTCTAGCAATCACCAAAACATTTTAACAACCACATAACACCTTAGCAACCACCAGAACATTTTATCAACGACATAGCAACACCCTAGCAACTACCAGGACATTTTAGCAAGCACATAGCAACCACCCAAACACTCTAGCAATCACCAGAACATTTCGGCAACCACATGGCAACACCCTAGCAACCACCCAAACACTCTAGCAATCACCAAAACATTTCAGCAACCACATAGCAACCACCCAAACACTCTAGCAACCACCAGAACATTTTAACAACCACATAACACCTTAGCAACCACCAGAACATTTTAGCAATGACATATCAACACCCTAGCAACTACCAGGACATTTTAGCAAGCACATAGTAACACCATAGCAACCACTCTGAACACTCTATCAACCACCAGAACACTTTAGCAACTGCATAGCAACACCATAGCAACCACCCTGAACACTCTAGCAACCACCAGAACACTTTAGCAACTGCACAGCAACATCTTTGCAACCACCTGAACACTCTAGCAACCACCAAGATATTTCAGAAACCACATAGCAACACCCTAGCAACCACCAGAACACTTTAGCAGCCACATAGCAACACCCTAGCAACCACCCCGAACACCCCAGCAACCACCAAGACATTTCAGCAACCGCATAGCAAAACCCTAGCAACCACCCTGAGCTGGTGTACAAAACAACATTTCAAGGATGATTTTCAGACTTAATATTGTAAAATCAGTCAAAAACTCTCTTTTACAAAAAAACTTCAATGATGTGGTTCAGTT
>CM077189.1:35654471-35661971 GCA_039654105.1 Coreius guichenoti | reverse complement strand
GTGGCGAGAGACGTATCAGTTCCCAGCGCTGCATGAGAAGAGGATGAGGACACTCTCTCAGTCAAGGCCTGACAGCATTCCTCAGCCGTTGCCATGGTGACGTGTTTGGGTTCAGGTTTCTGATTGGCCGCAGGTGATTCTCAAGAAACAACAACAGAAGCCCATTTCTGCCACATTAGAAAAAGAACAATGCTTTGGTAAATCCTAAAAAATATATGACATATTAAGTCATAATTCTAGCATAAAAGTACAAATCTGACTTTTAATCCTATTTTTATGCCATAATTTTTAACTTTTATCTCATAATTTCTTTTTGTCATAATTTCAACTTTTTATCTTGCAATTATTGCTTATTATCTCAGAATTTTGACTTTTGTCTCATTAATATTACTTAGTATATCATAATTATGACTTTATCTCATAATTATGACTCTGTCAATTTCAACTTTTTATCTCACAATTATTGCTCAAAACTGAGTTTTTATCCCATAATAATGACTTAGTATTTTATCATTTTGACTTTTGTCTTATAAATATGACTTTTTTATGCCGTAATTATGACTTCGTCAATTTCAACTTTTTATTTATAAGCAATTTATTGCTTATTATCTCATAACTTTGACTTATCTCATTAATATAACTTAGTATATCATAATTATGACTTTATCTCACAATTATGATAGTATATAAATTATCTCATAAATATGACTTTTTAATCTCATAATTATGATTTACAAGATGAGAGATCTCACTATATCTTCACCTTCCTACTGCAAAAACCAGCTCAAACCAGCTCAGCTCGAACCAGCTCGAACCAGCTCGAACCAGATCGAACCAGCTCGAACCAGATCGAACCAGCTCAAACCAGATTAAACCAGATTAAACCAGCTCAAACCAGATCGAACCAGCTCGAACCAGATTGAACCAGCTCGAACCAGGTCAAACCAGATTAAACCAGCTCAAACCAGCTCAAACCAGATTAAACCAGATCAAACCAGCTCAAACCAGCTCAAACCAGCCTAAGATGGATTTTGGAACATGTACATCCAGTTAGCAGCTAAAAACCACCTTTAAACTGGTTTTAGCTGGAATTCCAGCTGTAGTTTCTGGCTAACTTTGTTGCATTGTAATCGACTCTTATTCAATATAAACGTCGTCGCTGTATTGATCAAATCATTAAAGCTAAAGAATTCTGTACTGAACAATGAGTATGATTATTATCATAAATCTCTCTAGGCTTGTCATGATGTTGATTTGTGTGAGTCTGAGAGCGAGGGCTGGAGGAGGCGGATGATTCCCAGAACGAGTCAAATGACCAGAGGTCAAACTCACAGAGTCAAATGCTGCACTGAATCACATGACTCACTGATTCAGTTGCAGTGATTCAACAGGAGAGGCGAGATATCAGAAGATGTGTTTAGAAGGATCAGTCATAAGGTTTAATTAAAAACAAGCCAATATTCTCAATCATCAATCACAGTGAATCACTTCAGCATAAAAGATCCGCAGTGAAGCGATTCACGGGTGAAATCCTGCGGGACTGTGAATATTGAAATGTAATTTGAGCGGGATGTGTTTGTTGTGCTTTGGGGTTTGCCGGGTCACATTGATTCCTTCGACCGACATCAGCGCTCATAAAAAGCAGCTAATTCAGTGACTCCTGCTCCGCGTTTATTTTGCGCAGTAAATGTGTGTATTCAGCGCGCAGATCCAGCTGATGTGACCTTCTGCGGAAGCAAACAGCAGGATCAAATGAAGCTCATCAGACGGACGGAACCCTGAAATCCTCAATTACCTCTTCCAACCTGCGTCCATTCACAGCCTAAACCAATCGACAAACACAACTAAACATGCAGTCACGGGTCACACACACACACACACACACACGGACTCAAACCACACCACACAGCACTGTAAACAAGACGTTAACAAGTTGCACAGACCAGAAAAAAAATGTCCAGCTCATATTTCAGCCTAAAAATATAAAAATGAAGGAATAAGAACATTACGAATAGTGATTGAAAAATGATATATAAATAAATCAAGAAAACTAAAATTGTTATTTTCTAGTGCTGTCAAACGATTAATCGCATCCAAAAATAAAAGTTTACATAATATATGTGTGTGTACTGTGTATGATTATTATGTATATATAAATACACTCTCATTCATGTATATATTTAAGAAATATTTGCATGTACTGTATATATATTTATATAATCTATATTATATATAAATATAAAAAAAAATCTTAAATATATACATGAATAAGTGTGTATTTATATATACATAATAATCATACACAGTACACACACATATATTATGTAAACTTTTATTTTGGATGCGATTAATCGTTTTACAGCACATTACGGAAATGAATATATTATAAAAAATACTAAATAATATAATTCAAAATATAAAATATTTTTATAATGTATAAAATTCCATAAAATATAAATATAAAAATCATATAAAATCATATAAGATATATATATATATATCTTTTTCATTTTGGAGTGAAATGTGACCTGGACATTGAACACGCACACAAAGCAGAAACAGGCCTGGTTTAACACACACACACACACACACACACACACACACACACACAACACACACACACTCACTCACTCACTCACTCACTCACTCACTCACTCACTCACTCACTCACTCACTCTCACACACACACACACACACACACACACACTCACTCACACACACACTCACTCACACACACACTCACTCACACACTCACCACACACTCACACACACACACTCACACACACACTCACACACACACTCACACACACACACACACACTCACACACTCACACACACACACTCACTCACACACTCACACTTAATCACTCACTCACTCACTCACACACACACTTACACACTCACACACACACACACACTCACACACTCACACACACACACTCACACTCACACTCACTCACACACTCACACACACACTCACTCACTCACTCACTCACTCACTCACTCACTCACTCACTCACTCACACACTCACTCACACACACACTCACTCACTCACACACTCACACACTCACTCACTCACACACTCACTCACACACTCACTCACACACTCACACACTCACACACACACTCAGTGAGGTGGCTGGTGTAAGTTCTGACCTGTTAGTTGGCTGTCGCCGGCAGCGGGTGCGATTCGCACATATGGCGTGGTGAGCTGTGTCACAATAATGGCAGCTAGAACAAGAGAAGAGATCCAGCCAACATGCAGAGAGAGAGAGAGAGAGAGGAGAGAGAGAGAGAGAGAGAGAGAGAGAGAGAGAGAGAGAGACAGAGAGAGAGAGTGAGAGAGAGAGACAGAGGAGAGAGAGTGAGAGAGAGAGAGAGAGAGAGAGAGAGAGAGAGACAGAGAGAGAGAGAGAGAGAGAGAGAGAGGAGAGAGAGAGAGAGAGACAGAGACAGAGAGAGAGAGAGAGAGAGAGAGAGAGACAGAGAGACAGAGACAGAGAGAGAGAGAGAGAGAGAGAGAGAGACAGAGGAGAGAGACAGAGAGAGAGAGAGAGAGAGAGAGAGACAGAGAGACAGACAGAGAGAGAGAGAGAGAGAGACAGAGAGAGAGAGAGAGAGAGAGAGAGAGGAGAGAGAGAGAGAGAGAGAGAGAGAGAGACAGAGAGAGAGACAGAGAGAGAGAGAGAGAGACAGAGAGAGACAGAGAGAGAGAGAGAGAGAGAGAGAGAGAGAGAGAGAGAGACAGAGAGAGAGAGAGAGAGAGAGAGAGAGAGAGAGAGAGAGACAGAGAGAGAGAGAGAGAGAGAGAGAGAGACAGAGAGAGAGAGAGGAGAGAGAGAGAGAGAGAGAGAGAGAGAGAGAGAGAGAGAGAGAGAGATGCTGAGGCATTCCTTTCATCTGCAGGGTTATTAATGCAGAGCAGAGAGACACAGGCTCCGCACAAACCCTCGCGAGCCGCTTCATGGACAATCACGTGTGTTAAATACTTTGATTGCATTCATAACTGATCAACATTAACACTGTTTTATTACTGTGAAGCTGCTTGGTGAAAAAATAATGAAAGACAAAAACTATCAATAAAAGAGTCCAAACTAATTTAAAACTGACTCTTTTATATTTTCATGCTTATTTTAGAAATATGTTAGCTTAGTAACACATCTATAGTGAGCGAATGTGCTGCCTATGTAGTGAACAAGATCTATAGTGAGCGAATGTGCTGCCTATGTAGTGATCCACATCTATAGTGAGCGAATGTGCTGCCTATGTAGTGATCCACATTTATAGTGAGCAAATGTGCTGCCTATGTAGTGATCCAGATCTATAGTGAGTGAATGTGCTGCCTATGTAGTGATCCAGATCTATAGTGAGCAAATGTGCTGCCTATGTAGTGATCCAGATCTATAGTGAGCGAATGTGCTGCCTATGTAGTGATCCAGATCTATAGTGAGTGAATGTGCTGCCTATGTAGTGATCCAGATCTATAGTGAGCAAATGTGCTGCCTATGTAGTGATCCAGATCTATAGTGAGCGAATGTGCTGCCTATGTAGTGAACGAGATCTATAGTGAGCGAATGTGCTGCCTATGTAGTGATCAGATCAGTCGAGTGTCGTCAGCGATCGGCGGCTCACGAGGGCTTCGGACAGAGCTTGAGAAGGACAGGAAGTTTATTCACATGCTCAGAGAAAATTAATAGCTTGACGTTGAAGGTCAGTGAATTATTGCATGTACATTTTGACATGTATGTGGAAACCACAACTGAGAGCCTCAAAAATATACAAATATACCCTTCAAGTGTGTTTTATGAGACATTCAGTGACCAGTGGGGTCAGAAAAATCAATCAATTCAAAGGGAAAACCAGTTGATTTTTCTGACTCCATTGGCAGATATTTGTTTGTGTTTTAAACATAAACTCACTTCATTTTCATACATTTTTACTTAATATCTTCAGTCATGTTTCTTCTCCAGTAAAATGTGTCTTGATTTAAGAATGTTTA
Organism: Coreius guichenoti; assembly: GCA_039654105.1. Taxonomy (NCBI): domain Eukaryota; kingdom Metazoa; phylum Chordata; class Actinopteri; order Cypriniformes; family Gobionidae; genus Coreius; species Coreius guichenoti. Next base: position 35,656,971 of record CM077189.1, on the reverse strand, counting down.
GATATTTGTGCTGGAGAACGAGACAAAACACTGAGGAAGAATATCATGTGTGTGAGTGTATGTGTGTGTGTGTGTGTGTGTGTGTGTGTGTGAGAGAGAGAGAGAGATTGTGTGTGTGTGTGTGTGTGTGTGTGTGTGAGAGAGAGAGTGTGTGTGTGAGAGAGAGAGTGTGTGTGTGTGAGTGTGTCTGTGTGTGTGCGCGAGTGTGTCTGTGTGTGCGCGTGTGTGTGTGTGTGTGTGCGTGGTGAGTGAGTGTGTGCGTGTGAGTGTGAGTGTGTGTGGGAGTGAGTGTGTGTGAGTGAGTGAGTGAGTGAGTGAGTGAGTGAGTGAGTGTGGTGAGTGAGTGCGTGAGTGAGTGAGTGAGTGAGTGAGTGAGTGTGTGAGTGAGTGAGTGAGTGTGTGAGTGAGTGAGCGTGTGTGCGTGTGAGTGAGTGAGTGAGTGAGTGTGTGTGAGTGTGTGTGAGAGTGAGTGAGTGTGTGTGAGTGAGTGAGTGAGTGAGTGAGTGAGTGAGTGAGTGAGTGAGTGAGTGAGTGAGTGAGTGTGTGAGTGAGTGAGTGAGTGAGTGATGTGAGTGTGTGAGTGAGTGAGTGAGTGAGTGAGCATGTGTGTGCGTGTGAGTGAGTGAGTGAGTGAGTGTGTGTGAGAGTGAGTGTGTGTGAGTGAGTGAGTGAGTGAGTGAGTGAGTGAGTGAGTGAGTGAGTGAGTGTGTGAGTGAGTGAGTGAGTGTGTGAGTGAGTGAGTGAGTGAGTGAGTGAGTGAGTGAGTGAGTGTGTGAGTGAGTGAGTGAGTGAGTGAGTGTGTGTGTGTGTGTGTGTGTGTGTGTGTGTGTTTGACAGGTATAGAGTGCAACAGATCCCAACTGCTGTGATAGTCAGTTTTACTGAATGAGTTCTCACTGTGGATGAGCTGATCTGGAGTGACTGTGTTTCTGCTTGAACACTAAAGCCACAGGGACAAGCTCGACTCCATTAGAGACGTGGCATGTGGACAGGAAATAGAGCCTGTACCATCTGTGCTCAATTAAATCACACACAGCGGCAAGAAAGGCCTCAGTCTGCTAACGGTCCACGAGAGGTCAGGAAACACACCCGCTCCGAACGCAAACACACCGGCGGTTCATCGGAGTGATTCTCCATCTGTCGCGATGTGAGACGTTTCCCCACAGAGCATCAGACGCTCGTTTCTGCGGTTTACCGTCACGATTGCAGTGTGAAGGACACACAATAACAGTTAAGAACAATAAGAACATTATCAGAACTTATTTACAAAATGTGCAGTATACAACAGAATACACTGTCAATCATTTTCCCATAAAAACATTTCATATAGAGTTATAATCCACGCACTAAAGAGCATCTCCAAAACTGCAGCTCTTGTGGGGTGTTCCCGGTCTGCAGTGGTCAGTATCTATCAAAAGTGCTCCAAGGAAGGAACAGTGGTGAACCGGAGACAGGTCATGGGCGGCCAAGGCTCATTGATGCACGTGGGGAGCGAAGGCTGGCCCGTGTGGTCCGATCAAACAGACGAGCTACTGGAGCTCAAATTGCTCAAGAAGTTAATGCTGGTTCTGATAGAAAGGTGTCAGAATACACAGTGCATCGCAGTTTGTTGCGTATGGGGCTGCATAGCCGCAGACCAGTCAGGGTGCCCATGCTGACCCCTGTCCACCGCCGAAAGCACCAACAGTGGCACGTGAGCATCAGAACTGGACCACAGAGCAATGGAAGAAGGTGGCCTGGTCTGATGAATCACGGTTTCTTTTACATCACGTGGATGGCCGGGTGCGTGTGCGTGGCTTACCTGGGGAACACATGGCACCAGGATGCACTATGGGGAGAAGGCAAGCCGGCGGAGGCAGTGTGATGCTTTGGGCAATGTTCTGCTGGGAAGCCTTGGGTCCTGCCATCCATGTGGATGTTACTTTGACACGTACCACCTACCTAAGCATTGTTGCAGACCATGTACACCCTTTCATGGAAACGGTATTCCCTGGTGGCTGTGGCTCTTTCAGCAGGATAATGCTCCTGCCACAACAACGAGTTTGAGGTGTTGACTTGGCCTCCAAATTCCCCAGATCTCAATCCAATCGAGCATCTGTGGGATGTGCTGAACAAACAAGTCCGATCCATGGAGGCCCCACCTCACAACTTACAGGACTTAAAGGATCTGCTGCTAACATCTTGGTGCCAGATACCACAGCACACCTTCAGGGGTCTAGTGGAGTCCATGCCTCGACGGGTCAGCAAAAGAGGGACCAACACAATATTAGGAGTATACACTATATGTACACAGATAGTGTAATAGTTTGAGAGCGTAGGGATATTGAGTTGTTTTAGCATGATTTGCTTGATTGGTGGAGATTTCTGCAGAATTATGGGTAATGTAGTTTTTGGCAATACTTCTGCTGTCAAATGTGATTATCTAAAAAATATTCCATCGGTTAATATCCTCAGGGTTTACATCAGATCTGTCTTTATAAGATACCATTAAAATCAATTC
>CM077189.1:35648530-35653971 GCA_039654105.1 Coreius guichenoti | reverse complement strand
AACAGTGATAATCCTTCAGACTCAAACATATGGAGAGAAAACACCCAGAGCTTTCTCATCATCTGTGATCTTTACAAAAATATGTTTTTTATGATATATTTCTTTCTCTGTTTCTAAGTCTCTTATTTCTTATTTGTATAGCGCTTTTCACAAAACACATCATTCAAATGGCTTTACAGATAATCCTGATGATAATGTTTATAATATCCTCATAATATATCCATCTTGTTTTCCTCTAAAAACACATAAACGTCCTTAAAACAAGATTAATTTACTTCAGAAGCAGAATTGCATGAGATAAGAAGTTTTCAGGGAATATTTCTGAAATGAAGTTTATTTTGTGCCCCAGTTTTTCTGAGCGAGAAGAGAAACTAACAAATGAACAGTAAAAACACGCGTGCATGATCATCTCCTCACAGTGAACGGATCTGTTTTTAAGGTGGTTTATATTTTTCCTGCTGATTGAGCAATTGAGGAAAAGACCTTAAATCCATCCAGTCGGTCTGAATATCTGCCGTACGCAATGATCACGATGTTCACGGTACAGGACTGCATCTTTCAGGGTTCGGCTGTGATTGTCTTACAAACGTGGAGGGAAAACCAAACAAACATGAATATTCATGGCATGAGTGACGCGAGGTTTTCTTCTAATCCCTGCAGCTTTATTACAGCAAAACACACTTGTGACGCTCACTGCATTATTGAGAAATACACACAGATCATAAACAGCGCTGGAAGCGTCTGGTTACGACACACACCTCGTGTAGATCTGAACGCTTTATCTGTGCTCAGAACACATCATGAGACAGAACATGAAACCAAAGGTGTTTTATCTTCAAACACAGACACACTTTCCTATTGATTCCATTTATTTACTGACAAATTTCTACATTTATTAAAACCTTTTTGACCAAAAGCCGTGGAGCTACGATGGTAAAATGTATAAAACTGTATAAATCACGATCATTACTGCGGTTTGAGAGGCTGAGCTTGTGAAGAGTCACATTAGACGCTCGGCGCTGTTCACGGACGCATCATTAACACTCGTGTCTAATTGGAAATTAGAATTATCAGCCATCTCTCTTTTTTATATGCAAATTGACCCTAATGAAGAGATGCTCCTTTATTTCAGCGCTGGAGAGAGAGAGAGTGTGTGTGTGTGTGTGTGTGTGTGAGAGAGAGAGAGAGAGAGAGACACTCTTGCCATTAGATAATTCATTGTGTCTGATTAGAGGAGTTCAACCCACGGGGAGAGAGAGAGTGTGTGAGAGTGTGTGTGTGTTTGTGTACGTGTTCAATGTGTGTGTGTGTGTGTACGTGTTCAATGTGTGTGAGAGTGTGTGTGTGTGTACGTGTTCAATGTGTGTGTGTGTGTGTGTGTGTGTACGTGTTCAATGTGTGTGAGAGTGTGTGTGTGTGTGTGTGTGTGTGTGTGTGTACGTGTACGTGTTCAATGTGTGTGTGTGTGTGTGTACGTGTTCAATGTGTGTGAGAGTGTGTGTGTGTGTGTGTACGTGTTCAATGTGTGTGTGTGTGTGTACGTGTTCAATGTGTGTGAGAGTGTGTGTGTGTGTGTGTGTGTGTGTACGTGTACGTGTTCAATGTGTGTGTGTGTGTGTACATGTTCAGTGAGTGTGTGTGTGTGTGTCTGTGAGTGTGAGGGTGTGAGTGTGTGTGTGTGAGGTGTGTGTGTGTGTGTGTGAGGTGTGTGTGTGTATGTGTGAGGTGTGTGTGTGAGGTGTGTGTGTGTGTGAGGTGTGTGTGTGTGTGTGTGTGTGTGTGTGTGAGGTGTGTGTGTGTGTGTGTGTGTGAGGTGTGTGTGTGTGAGAGGTGTGTTTGTGAGGTGTGTGTGTGTGTGTGTGTGTGTGAGGTGTGTGTGTGTGTGTGTGTGTGTGTGTGTGTGTGTGTGTGTGTGTGTGTGTGTGTGTGTGTGTGTGTGTGTGTGTGTGTGTGTGCTGGTTCCCGGTGATCTCCAATAAGGTCAGGTAAGCGCGTTCAGAGAGAGGCTTATTAGAGAAAACAACCTTCGCCCTCATGCTCGGGGAAATCGCACAAGTTGCTTCAAATCGAACTTCTCGTGGCCTTTCTGTGTTTATCAGCGATCGCATACGGAGAGTCAGGGTCTAGAACATGGAACAGGTCACGGAAAACACGGATATATGAGCGAATGTTCAAATTACAGAGCTGGAAATGCCATGAAAATCAGCAACATCTGCTGTAAATGATTGTATTTTGCAAAGTAACATTTTTATGTAAATATATACACTATATTGCCAAAAGGTTTGGGACGCCTGCCTTTACATGCACATGAACTTTAATGCCATCCCATTCTTAATCCATAGGGTTTAATATGGAGTCGGCCCACCCTTTGCAGCTATAACAGCTTCAGCTCTTCTGGGAAGGCTTTCCACAAGGTTTAGGAGTGTGTTTATGGGAATTTTTGACCATTCTTCTGGAAGCGCATTTGTGAGGTCAGGCACTGATGTTGGACGAGAAGGCCTGGCTCGCAGTCTCCGCTCTAATTCATCCCAAAGGTGTTCTATCGGGTTGAGGTCAGGACTCTGTGCAGGCCAGTCAAGTTCCTCCACACCAAACTCACTCATCCATGTCTTTATGGACCTTGCTTTGTGCACTGGAGCGCAGTCATGTTGGAACAGGAAAGGGCCGTCCCCAAACTGTTCCCAGAAAGTTGGGAGCATGAAATTGTCCAAAATGTCTTGGTATGCTGAAGCATTAAGAGTTCCTTTCACTGGAACTAATGGGCCAACCCCACCCCAGAAAAACAACCCCACCCCATAATCCCCCCTCCACCAAACTTTACACTTGGCACAATGCAGTCAGGCAAGTCCCGTTCTCCTGGCAACCGCCAAACCCAGACTCGTCCATGGGATTGCCAGACAGAGAAGCGTGATTGGTCACTCCAGAGAACACGTCTCACTGCTCGAGAGTCCAGTGGCGGCGTGCTTTACCCCACTGCATCCCACGCTTTGCATTGCTCTTGGTGATGTAAGGGTTGGATGAGCTGCTCGGCCATGGAAACCCATTCCATGAAGCTCTCTACACACTGTTCTTGAGCTCATCTGAAGGCCACAGAAGTTTGGAGGTCTGTAGCTGTTGACTCTGCAGAAAGTTGGTGACTTCTGTGCACTGTGACCCTCAGCATGCGCTGACCCCGCTCTGTGATTTTACGTGGCCTATCACTTCGTGGCTGAGTTGCTGTTGTTCCCAATTGCTTCCACTTTGTTATAATCCCACTAACAGTTGAGCGTGGAATATTTAGTAGTGAGGAAATGTCAGGAATGGACTTATTGCACAGGTGGCAACCTATCACGGTACCACGCTTGAGTTCACTGAGCTCCTGAGAGCGACCCATTCTTTCACAAATGTTTGTAGAAGCGTCTGCATGCCTAGTGCTTGATTTATACACCTGTGGCCATGAAGTGATTGAACACCTGAACTCAGTGATTTGGAGGGGCGTCCCAATACTTTTGGCAATATAGTGTATAAATATATATAAAATAATATTATTTATTATTATTCTTTATTAAACCTGTGAGTTGGTTTAACTACATGTGCTTTCTTAAACAGAACAATTATGTTTTAAAGAAGATCATTTATTAATAATCATCAAATCAAGCATCAAAGCTCTGCAGATAATCCACCTCGCGTTCATTTCTTCAATGTTTGTCCAGTGATAAACACTGACTCTTCAGATCCGCTTCTCTCACACACACACACACACACAGGCAGAAACAGACTCTGAAGCTGCTAATAAGCCCGTCTGTAAACACAGGCCATCATTTGACCTGACAAACACTGAGCAGAAGACGATGAAGACGACAAATAAATGTGGAACTTCTTAAAGGAAATAATTGGAGGAGGACGGCGGCGGCGAGCGTTTGCGCTGAAGGTCACCGGAGCCTCGTGGACTTTTGTTTTCCTGTAAACGAGTGTCACCAGGGAGAACAGAAACTGCGTCCTGTAATTGCTGGTGCTCTGCTAATTGGGAGCAATTAAAGAGCAGCATGAGTGTGTGTGAAGAGCAGTGGAGCGCTTGACCAACGCCTGCCATCCGTCACACTCATCACAGAGAGCGGCTGGAGACACTCGTTTAGAGAGCGCCGCAATAAATAACAGTAAAAAATTGAGTCGGCTTTCATTGCAAAGGGCAAAAACTGACAGCATTTAAATTATTCTCGGCTCACCGGCTCTAATGACAGACTCCAGTTTCTCATATAACGACTGTGAGTCACAGAACACGATACACACGTGTTTGTGTGTGTGTGTGCGTGTTTAACAATGAACTAATCAATATCATCACACTTTCCCCGGCTGATTCATCACTGTACATCAAGACTATTGCTTAGTAACCCTAACCTTAAATATGCAAATGAGGCATTGCAAATAATTAAATATGCACTCATTTGCATACAGAAATCTGTTCAAAATTCTAGTTTGATTTTGTTGACATTAAAGGTTTTTTGGATTTCTCTTTTTTCCATAAACCAGAATCTATCTATCCATCCATCTATCCATCTATTCATCCACCCATTCATCATTCATCCATCCATCCATCCAGTCATCATCCATCCATCATCCATCCATCCATTCATCATCAACCCATCCATTCATCATCCATCCATCATCCATCCATTCATCATCCATCCATCCATCCATTCACCAATATATCTATCCATCCATTCATCCATGATCCATCTATTCACCAATATATCTATCCATCCATCCATCCATCCATCCATGATCCATCCATTCACCAATATATCTATCCATCCATTCATCCATGATCCATCTATTCACCTATATATCTATCCATCCATCATTTATCCATCCATCCATCATCCATCTATCTATCCATCCACCCATTCATCATCCATCCATCATCCATCTATTCACAATATATCTATCTATCTATCCATCCATCCATCTATCTATCCATCCATCCATCCATTCATCATCTATCCATCATCCATCCATCCATTCATCATCCATCCATCCATCCATCCATCCATCCATCCATCCATCCATCCACCCATTCATCATCCATCCATCATCCATCCATCCATCCATCATCCAACCATTCATCATCCATCCATTCACCAATATATCTATCCATCTATCCATCCATCCATCCATGAACCATCTATTCACCTATATATCTATCCATCTATCCATCAACCCACCCACCCTCTATCTATCCATCCATCCATCCATCCATCCATCCATCCATTCATTCATTCATTCATTCATCTATCTATCTATCTATCTATCTATCTATCTATCTATCTATCTATCTATCTATCTATCTATCTATCTATCTATCTATCTATCTATCTATCTATCTATCTATCTATCTATCTATCTATCTATCTATCTATCGAACATTTAAATGTGTATTTCGGATGTTTTCTTTTCACTAGTCA
>CM077189.1:35638530-35643530 GCA_039654105.1 Coreius guichenoti | reverse complement strand
GCAATATAGTGTATATCTTTCATTAAGAAGTCATTAACCAGTATTATGTCATAAAGATTATGAATATGAATTATTTACGTTTATATTGGGGTCAAAAAGTCTGATGGCACCAGTGAGAATGTGTCTATTTTGCATTTATCTATACATAAACACAGTTTAAAACGTAATATTTTTTTCCAATACAAATATGTTGTGAATGTCACTTTGTTTTCAGAAACGGAAGTCAGTTGGTTTTCTTTCCTTTCTTTCATTCCGTCAAGCGCTGTAAATCCTGGTAATCTTCCTCACATCCATCACCATCACTCGTTTCACCCACCATATTCGGACTTAAGGGATCAGCGACCTTGGAAACTCTTCCTTTAATTAATGTGCAGGAAACTGAAGCCATGGCAACAGGAAGCGACTGACCGCTATGAGAGCTCAGCGTCATTATGAAGAGCATTATGAAGTTTGGTGAGGAAATCAGCACACCAACCCAATAAAACCTGCATCAACAACAACAAAGACGGGACTGAGCCGTGTTCACTGCAGCGCTGCAACTCGCCGGAAGCCAATTAGGCCCCTAAACCAGCGATCCTTCAGATCACGTGACCGCTGACCAATTACAGGCCTCTGGGAAGCTGTGAGCTGAGACTGGGGTTTATCTCCAGCGGTTCGAGCATCAGTGACGGTGTGAGGCGAGGCTGGCTTCAGTCCTGCTTTAACTGTGATATATGTGAACTTGAGCCCGAGCGCTGGACGTATTGATCAGTCTCCTGTGTTTTAAAAGCATCTCTGAAGTGACACAAAGATCCTCGATTTATTCCGCGGATGATACCTGCCGAGGATCAGCGCTGAGTTCAGGGATTCTGGAGGCCTGAGGCTTTGATTATAGCGGAACACAAAGGCCCTATATACGGATTCAAAGTGAGACGTACAGTCCAAGAGTCTGACACTGGAAACTCTTCTGCAGAACATATTCCAGCAAAAACAAACAAAAACACACCAAACATGACCAGGCCACACAATAAAAGGCTGATTCTCATTACTGTAGTGTGGTAATTTTACACACTACTATGGTAAAAAGTACTGCAAAAAGTCACACATTTTTAATTTAAATAATTTGTAAAATAAAATTAAAGAATTTTTTTTTTTTTAAATTAAACTAATGAGAATTTGGGCTAAAATGTGATACATTTTTCAAAACAATTTATATTAAAAAAGTACTTATTGGAAAATTGGTTTGATCATAATGTGACATTTTCGATCTAAAAAAAATGAAAAAATTTTTTTTTTTTTACTTAATGAGAATTTGAGCTAAAATGCAATTTTTAAAAAATAAAAATAACAATTTATATAAAAAAAATTGGTGTGAGCATAATGTGACATTTTCAATCTAAATAATATTAAAAAACTAAATTTTTCTAATTAAAGTAATGCGAATTTTGGCTAAAATGTGATTAATTTTTCAAAACAATTTATATTAAAAAAGTACTCATTGGAAAATTGGTTTGATCATAATGTGACATTTTCGATCTAAATAAAATAAAATAAAAAATACAAACAAATAAAATAAAATAAATAAAATAAAAAAATATATATATTTTTTAATTAAAGTAATGAGAATTTGGGCTAAAATGCTAAAATTTTAAATAAAAATTTATATTAAAACATTGGTATGAGCATAACGTGACATGTTTTCAATCTAAATAATATTAAAAATAAAATTAAAATAAAATAACATTTTAATTAAAGTAATGCGAATTTGGGTTAAAATGTGATTAATTTTTTAATAAAAATAACAATTTATATTAAAAAAGTACTCGTTGGAAAATTGGTGTGAGCATAATGTGACATTTTCAATAAAATAATAAAACAATGGTATTTTAGATTTTTAAATAAATAGTTATCTTTACAAAACAGTAAAGTACACACTGGGAAATGGTGTGAGCACAAAGTCACACATTAATAAATAAATATTTTTGCATTACAGTAATGAGAATATAAGGTCAACTCTGATTTTTGTAAAACTTTTTTAATAATTATTATATCATTAACATTATTATATCACAAAACTGAAAAATGGCCTATGCAGAAAGTCATACATATTTTCAATTTAAATAATAAATAATAATAAAAAAATTATAAAATTGCATTATAGTAATGAGAAATTTTATAATAATTTATAAAATAATTTAAATACTGGTTTTAAAACCAGGCCTTTTTTGGGGTGAAATATGATCTGAAGTTGAGTGTCACATAAATATTATACCTATGAAGACAAAACACTGCAGAAGTTAATAAAAATGAGCCTAAACTGACAGAAACTATCATAAAATGGCAATCGGGGCAATAAAAGCAGCTGTTCTTTAAGAGGAGCGGGGGAAATCAAACAGGGATGAAGGTTTGTTTAGCATCTGATCCATCGATAATGAAAGTCACACAGTCACTCCCTTCATCATCATCATCATCTTCATCATCTTCAGTGACGTGCTGAGAAACACAGACTCTCCCGACCGTCCCCGTCTGAAACAACAGCAGCGGAAAAACGGCAGAAAAGAGCAGAGCCAGATCCATGACACCCCGGGGGACGAAAGAGAGAACAATCCGGAAAACCGCAGGAGCGATTGTCTCCAGAAATAGAGGAGAGCGGCTGCTTTTCCATTACACTTGGCTGCGATGCAGCGGAGCAGAAAACACAAAGGAAAGGCAAAGGAGCGTTTTACATGAAACCAGCGCAAATCGCTTCCAAAGCGCTGTGTTAGTGTGGGGGCGACGGCAGGCCAGCGCAGGCCCGGCGTGGGAGACGCAACACAGGAATCTGACAAACACCAGCACTGATCCCTTCACCAGCGGCTGCATTGTGCCAGACATCAAAACACACACGCTCCTTCGCTCAAAGCAACCCAATCACATCTGCGGTTTAATCTCGGATCAGCCTCGCAGTCGTGCTACATTTAAAAACACGCTTCTATTTCCATCCAGCCTTTCAAATTCACCTGAAATCCGTCGGGATCACATGATCATGAGCTCAGCAACATAAGGATCAGAAAACAAGACTTGATATCTGAAGTCATTGTGCATCTCAAATAAAAGAATTATTAGCCCCAGCTGGTAAATATCCTCAATCCATTATAACATTATATTGTGTTTTACACATTTCTAAACATTCTTAAATCTTGAGATGCAAAATGACTTCAGATATCAAGACGTGTTTTCTGATCAATTTGTCAAAATATGTCTTTATATTTCAGTCCTTCTTTATAGGCAAAGATCACAGACGGCCCCGGATTATTGTTAATCAACATTCAATAATAATAGTAATATTAGTAATATTAATCTTTTAAATTGTGTTGTGTAGCTTAATGCTAACTGCAGCTCTGTTGCACCTGTCGCACATCTAATCTGTTAAAAGATTTCACATAAGGTCCCAAGAATACATTTTTGTATATAATTGTAGATAATGGGTGTAGATGGACAAGCCATAATGCCAGAATAAAGAGTAATAATGGCTGAATACAAACAAAAGAATAACGAGAAAAGAATCATAAAGATTAAGTTCGTCGAGTGAGAACAATAGAACCATGAATGGAGCAGGTCGCCTCGCCACATTAGATGATAGACTGCTAATGGCTGTTTACAGGGCAATAACATATTTCATTAGCATCTTATCAGCCGTCTCTAAAAGCTCACATGACACGATCTTATGCTTCATAAAACGCATAGTTTTAGAGATAAAATTTTAAAGCGTGATCATCATATTTTTATACATTTAAAATTATATTCTCACTATTTTTTTATGTTTGAGAGTATATATCTCCACATTAATAACAGTAATTCTGTTATTAGTCTTGAACTGTAAACTCTCAGTGTTGGTTATGTGTCTATCCAGAAAGATTTATGAGCAGAAACCTTTTATTCTGGGGCTCATTCATGCCCCACTGGCCATCACAGCAGAAATAATAATAATACTGTATTATGGATTTGGGTCGGTTCGGTTATATATATATATATTTTTTTTTTAAGATATATTTTGAAGATATATTTTGTTTTTATTTTAATTTTAGTTAAAGTTTTAGAATTTTTTTCTTGTTTTTGTCAGTTTTATTAGTTATTGTTTTTTGTCTATACAGTTTTAGTACAAGTTTAAGCACAGTAAATGAAGCGCGTGTGTGTGTGTCAGTAAATGAACGTCTGCTGACCGTGTGTGTGTATGTGTGTCAGTAAGCAAGCGTCTGCTCACCGTGTGTGTGTGTGTGTGTATGTGTGTCAGTAAGCGAGCGTCTGCTGACCGTGTGTGTGTGTGTGTATGTGTGTCAGTAAGCGAGCGTCTGCTGACCGCGTGTGTGTGTGTGTCAGTAAGCGAGCGTCTGCTGACCGTGTGTGTGTGTGTCAGTAAGTGAGCGTCTTCTGACCGTGTGTGTGTGTGTGTGTCAGTAAGCGAGCGTCTTCTGACCGTGTGTGTGTGTGTGTGTGTCAGTAAGCGAGTGTCTGCTGACCGTGTGTGTGTGTGTGTCAGTAAGCGAGCGTCTGCTGACCGCGCGCGTGTGTGTGTGTGTGTCAGTAAGCGAGCGTCTGCTGACCGTGTGTGTGTGTGTGTCAGTAAGCGAGCGTCTGCTGGCCGTGTGTGTGTGTGTGTGTGTGTGTGTCAGTAAGCGAGCGTCTGCTGACCGTGTGTGTGTGTGTGTGTGTGTGTCAGTAAGCGAGCGTCTGCTGACCGTGTGTGTGTGTGTCAGTAAGCGAGCGTCTGCTGACCGTGTGTGTGTGTGTGTGTCAGTAAGCGAGCGTCTGCTGACCGTGTGTGTGTGTGTATGTGTGTCAGTAAGCGAGCGTCTGCTGACCGCGTGTGTGTGTGTGTCAGTAAGCGAGCGTCTGCTGACCGTGTGTGTGTGTGTGTGTCAGTAAGCGAGCGTCTGCTGACCGTGTGTGTGTGTGTGTCAGTAAGCGAGCGTCTGCTGACCGTGTGTGTGTGTGTGTGTCAGTAAGCGAGCGTCTTCTGACCGTGTGTGTGTGTGTGTCAG
>CM077189.1:35628530-35633530 GCA_039654105.1 Coreius guichenoti | reverse complement strand
TGTGATAGGGCTCATGTTAACTGCGTGACAGAGAACGAGCTCCTCCCGCGCGCTCTCTGTCTTCAAAATAAGCCCCGTCTTAGCTCTTTCTCATATTTCACATATTAATCAAAATCAAAAGCTCGGAAGACCGAATCCATGTTGCACGTGGCGCATTCAGACAATTTTTTCCTTGAATTACCGCTGGGTGTGAATTGCGCTCAAAAAACGTTGACTCTTCTCGGACCAGCTGACGTAAAACATACTTGCAATAAAACGGGAAAACAAATTCTATCCAGTTATGAAGTGTTTTCTGTGTGTTGACAAATCTTCCGCGATGATCTAACAGACGGGATTCGCACACAACGCGTCTGCTAATGTCTGATTCGCGACCTAATGACTCCTTTGAACCGAATCATTTTACTGACTGAACCAACACAATGAATCAGTTTAATCATTTACTCCCCATTACTACCCCATTTAGCAAGAGTGGTTAGTAAGAATTAGTCTTAATTATCCACAGTATTTTCAGGTTATTTATATTGACAAAGTGTAGCTGATGACATAACTGTTTTCTCCTGAACGGCTGTACAGCCCAATCAAATTCTGTTGCATTATTTTCATTATTTTCCTGTTCCTTCATTGTAAAAAGCGCTTTATAAATAAAGGTGACTTGACTTGTAGTAAATTACCTATACAATCATTTAGTTTAGACTGGAGTGAGGTGAAACCAGAACAAAGCTGTTGTTAGCGAGCTGATAATTTTATTAAATTGTATATGGCAGAAAATTAGGCTATTTGTTAATCATTTTTTTATTATGTAAAAAATGAGGAACAAAAGAAACAAACATCAAGATAAGAGATCATACATAATATGAGATCTCAAAATAAGATAAGCAAAAATTACAAACTGTTTCTTTGCATTTATTTAAAATGTATTGTCAGTATTGGACTCGCAGATCGAGTGGGTAGGGTACTTTTTACTATGTGTGTGTGTGTGTGTGTAAGTGGATGACCATGTCTGTCAGCCACCACTGAAGACCATTTGTGACCAAGGAAAAACCCTGCACATTATATATGAAGTGGGATCAGGAAGAGTTGGTATTGATCCATCTTTGAGAAGCAACTTTTGTGCAAACCCTGTGTTTTACTGACCCTCATTAGCAGAGCCGCCCAGTGTACATTGATTCACACACACATGTTCTGAACACATTCAGTAAACGTGATGAAGGGCCTGAAGAGGACCAAAAAATAACATTCTAGGTTGGTCCCCTAAAGCTCCTGCAGACGTTATGGGAACACTGATATGTTGCAGCGCGTCCCCATCGGACTAACAGGGAACCGTATGGGAACGCTCTGAATGTCCCAAATGTCCTCTTTGTAGCGTTGCTGAGTGACCATAGAATAACCAGAATGTAACGTCCCCCTAAAGTCGTATCAGGAACGTTGAACTGCAGCACTTTCACAACCAAAAGAGGATGTTTTAGGAACGTCCCTAATGTTCTATTCAGGATTTTTGTCACCTTTAGAGAACTTTTAGGGAACGTTGCGCAAGGTCATGAGAACGTCTCCTCCTACGTGGGGAATATTGTGACGTGTTTCTGGAAGAAAACTCAAGACTACAATGGAGGCGTTTCAGGAGTTCAGAAACACTGACACTGATGGAGAGAAGAACTCCTGCTCACACAGCAACACTAAAGACAGATGGAGAACAGCAGAACCTTTAAAAACATTACACAACACTTTTCCTCCCAGCTTGAGTGAACTCTTCTGAACTACTGCCTTTCTAAACTCAGTAAAAAGTCTGATTTCCCACTGCCGTCTCAATCCTCATCCTGCGTCCATGTTCTGCTGACTCCTAATGGAGGCTTTTAAAAACTGAGTTAAAGCAGAGGACGGACAATTCAGCTGAACGCTTTCTGTCCCATTAGATCCGCTGTCAGGTCTGAACACTGTAAGTGCAGGTCCGATTTCACATCTATATGTAACGTCTCATACGACTGGAGTGTTTCCAATAACACTCACATTTACATTTATTCATTCTGCAGATGCTTTTATCCTCACTCACAGGTTACATCGCACGCCGACCCGCGACCACAGCGTTCTGCTGAATAATGAATCAGCGGCAGATATTATCATCACAAGTGCACAGAGAATCACTCGCCGCTATCAGACTGACGGCGCGGTCATCAAGCGGGAGAAATCAAACCCCTCGAGCACAATCTATCGCGGCAGGACTGTGAGTGAGCGAAGGGACGGGACGCTGATGTCTTCAGCCACAGATCGGCTTTGTTCTTATCTACAAACGGCAAGAAGGGCCTGGCGTCGAGATCACACACATAAACAAACACAACTAACTGTTCATGACCACAGTCAGAGGATTGAACTCAAGCTCAGGTCCTTTGATTTCAGCAGAAGACCTTTACGTTTCCTAACAAGTTCACAAACACTTCTCATTACAACAGAATGTGATGATGATCATAAAATGAGTAAAGTAACCCAACGTGTTAGTGTTAATAATAACAAATAATAAAAGTTAATAATTATAAATAAGAATAAATAAATAAATAAATATAATAATATTTCTATATATTTATTTTTATTTTTATTACTACATGTATTCATTTATTATATTTATTTATAAAATATATAATTTATTATTATTTTTACTATTATTAATAAAAATAATAATACTTTTAAAAATAAATGAAATGAAATAATTATAATATTATTAATAATTATTTTTATTATTATTGTTTTAACTAATTACAACACAAATATATTATTGTTGTAAATTACAATTGTACTGTAAAATAAAATAAAATTGTATTAATACATTTATTTCACATATTAATTAATTTATTTTTAAAATTATTATTGTTTTAACTCTAATTATAAAAATTAAGACACAAATATTTTATTGTTGTAAATTACAATTGTACTGTAAAATAAAATAATTTAATATTATTATTGTAATATTTATTCATTTATTTATATATTTTTTAAATGATTATGTATTATTATGAACAGGAGCACAGTCTGGCTCCGTGACCCGACGGCGAGTGAAGTGGACGCACCTGACCGGCGCTCCTCGGCTCTGGGCCGGTTTCAGCAGGACCGTCACCGTGCTGTCGGTCTGATTCAGCGGCGTCTCCTGCTCGTATCCCGGCATACGCGGAGCTGTTTATGATGGACACATGACATATGAGCAATAACACACACACTGCAGTCACAAATAACCCACAGGACATCAGGGCTCTTACGCGAGATCTTGGTCGTGAACTGCGTGATGACGGGCGGCCCGTATCCTTTGACGGTACTGGCTCTGATGGTGAAGGAGTACGTGGATCCGGGATAGAGACCCATGAAGACGTGTGACGTCTCGTTGCTGGACTTCAGCACCTTCCCGCTCTGATTGGCCCGATTGAACTCGGGGTCGAAGGAGCTGACGGCCTTGTAGAAGACCTGAGGACACAAGCACAACACATTACAGTCAACAGAGAGCCATATGAAGGGAAGCTCCGCCCACAGTGCGACCCCATTGGTCCACAGAATATTTACAGTCAACAGAGAGCAATATGAAGGGAAGCTCCGCCCACAGCGCGACCCCATTGGTCCACAGAATATTTACAGTCAACAGAGAGCCATATGAAGGGAAGCTCCGCCCACAGCGCGACCCCATTGGTCCACAGAATATTTACAGTCAACAGAGAGCCATATGAAGGGAAGCTCCGCCCACAGCGCGACCCCATTGGTCCACAGAATATTTACAGTCAACAGAGAGCCATATGAAGGGAAGCTCCGCCCACAGCGCAACCCCATTGGTCCACAGAAAATATTAACAGTCAACAGAGAGCCATATGAAGGGAAGCTCCGCCCACAGCGCAACCCCATTGGTCCACAGAATATTTACAGTCAACAGAGAGCCATATGAAGGGAAGCTCCGCCCACAGCGTGACCCCATTGGTCCACAGAATATTTACAGTCAACAGAGAGCAATATGAAGGGAAACTCCGCCCACGGCGCGACCCCATTGGTCCACAGAATATTTAACATGAAATCAAAATTGACTCGATCTCTTATTGTGAACGATTCATCAGTGATGTGAACATTTCAGCATTTTTAACATTTTTGTGGACAGAATTACAGAATTTCACCAGTATTACGACAAAATAAAAGCAAAAAATTTGAGGGTTTAAAAGTGAATTATTTAAGACATAAATTTTTGTGTGAAATAAAATTGTTAATATAATTTTATTTTATTTTACAGTAGAATTGTAATTTACAACAATAATATATTTGTGCCTTAATTTTAATAATTAGAGTTAAAACAATAACAATAATAATAATTTTATAAATAATATTATAATTATTTCATTTATTCATTTATTCATTTAATTTTAAAATTCTTTTTTGTATTATTCTTCTTATTTAAAATTATTATTATTATTCTTAATAATAATAATAATAATAAATTATTTGTTCATT
This sequence comes from Coreius guichenoti, assembly GCA_039654105.1. Taxonomy (NCBI): domain Eukaryota; kingdom Metazoa; phylum Chordata; class Actinopteri; order Cypriniformes; family Gobionidae; genus Coreius; species Coreius guichenoti. Next base: position 35,629,063 of record CM077189.1, on the reverse strand, counting down.
TATTTGATTAATAATAATAATAATAATAACAATATTTATTTTTATAAATAAATATAATACATTAATACATGACATAATAAAATAAAAATTAAGAAATATTATTATATTTATTAATACATTTATCATTATTAATATTAATAATAATAATAATAATAATAATAATAATAACAATATTTCATAAATTCATTTATTTAATTAATGTTTTTAATTATTATTATTATTAATAATAATAATAATAACATTTTTTATAAATAAATAAAATAAATGAATACATGAATTAATACTACTACTACTAATACAATAAATAATAATGATAATAATAATGATCATTATTCAGTTGATTGGGTTCCTAGTGAATGTAATGTGAGCTGAGATTGAATCCATTTTAAAGTTCAGCTACAAAGTCAAAATAAAACACTTACTTAAAAAAAATCTAATATTTCATCTGTTCACTTGCATGTCATGTGACCATTAACCATCATCGGAGGACCGTGAACATGCGAATGTGTTGTTAAATAATTGAAATATCACCT
>CM077189.1:35616030-35623530 GCA_039654105.1 Coreius guichenoti | reverse complement strand
CTCTGCGTTTGCTCTTCCACAGATCACGCAGTCTGAGATATAAACACGATCTCTGAGAGGAGACACGTCGCTCGAATCTCTGCTAGTTCAGATGCATTAGTGTGAATGAGATCCAGCTGGAGGAGGAAGGAATCGGGACTCACCTCGTACTGTTTGATTCTGCCGTACGTCTGGAGCGGTTCTCTCCATTTGAGGGCGATCTTCTCCTCGTACGTGCTTCCTTGGATGGACTCCAGCGGGACGGCGCCGGGCACTGGAAATCAACAGAACACTGATTGATCAGAGACCCATATTGATTTGAAGAGACACTGACGCATTTTAGATCAATATTCTCTTGTATTCAATACAGAACACCAACTTTATTTTCAAAACGCGTTATTCATCTATTCAGTCAAAGGGAATATGGGAGCGCTTCAGCAAAGCAAGGCCTTGACCTCCAAACATCTCCAGCGTTCAGCCTCGAACGGCTCACATCACACATGCCGTCGAAACGGACGCTTTTGTACAGTAAAAATCACACACACTTAACGCCGAAACGTGACACCAACAAGACATTCATAAATGCAAATGGAAGGAAGTGCAACACAGCCTGACGAACACGGTGTGTTTTCAATGGCTTTATTAAAATATCATTCAAAACTACAATCATGTCTGAGGCTGCAGCCGAATCATAAAAAAATATCATTTATTTGAATAAAGTTTTATAAAAGTTGTCAATGTTTATCATATGAACTTTTAATATTTAAGTTAAGACTTAATTAGACATGATTTTTGGTTACTAAAATTTGATTTAACCATTAAAATGGAATGAAGACAAATTAAAACAAAAAAAAAATGGAATTTGGTAAAAATCAAACCATTCATAAGGTAAAAAATACAAAAATGTAATAAATGATTACAGTGTTAATGTTTTATGAATCATAAATCCAGACAAACAATTTCTGAAAAAAGAAAAGAAAACATTTCATAAGGCCCTATTACAGTAAAAATCATCCATTCGTTCGTTCAACTGATTTAAATGGACACGATTTTGGATTATTAAAATTTAAGCAAACTATTGAAAAGATTAATATTCAGGACAATTAAAACAGAAAACAGAGAAATTGGGAAAACTAAAAACAGATTTTAGGGCAATCAAAATTTATTTTTTTTGTTAAACTTTTAATAAATTGTTATTAAATTGTTTAAGTTTTCCATAAATTAGACATGCTTTTCGATTACTAAAATTCAATTTAACCATTAAAATAAAATGAAGAAAAAAAGGAATTTGGGAAAAATCAAACCATTCAGAAGGTTTTTTTTTTTAATTACAGTAAAAAATATTAAAATTTAATAATTAATGTATAATGAATTCAATTGATTAGACATGTTTTTTTTTATTTATTATTATTAACATAATTAAATTAACTACTAAAAAAATCCAGAAAAATTAAAACAGAAAACATGGAATTTGGGGAAAAAAATAAAAGAGATTTCATAAGGCCCTAAACTGTTATTATATAATATATAATAAATAATTATTATATTGTATATGTTTCATGATTTCAATTAATTAGACAAGTGTTTTCGATTACTAAAATTTAATTTAATCATTAAAAAGGAATGAAGACAAAAAATTAATAAAATTAAAAAAAAATCAAACCATTCATAAGGTAAAAAAATTACAGTAAAAATATAAATAAAATTAAATAAATAATCAAGGTGTTAATGTTTTATGAATTCAATTGAATAAACATGATTTTTGATTATTAAAATTTAAGTTAACTATTAAAAAATACAGAAAAATTAAAACAGAAAACACAAAATTTGAGAAAAAATAAAAGAGATTTCATAGGGCCCTAAAATATTAAATATAATATATAATAAATAGTTGTTAAATTGTATGTTTCATGATTTCAATTAATTAGACAAGTGTTTTCGATTGCTAAAAATGTATTTTAATCATTAAAAAGGAATGAAGACAAAAAATTAATAAAATCAAACCATTCATAAGGTAAAAAAATTACAATAAAAATATAAACATTTTAAATAAATAATTAAGGTGTTAATATTTTATGAATTCAATTGGTTAGACATGATTTTTGATTTTTGAAAAAAATCCTTAAAAATTAAAACAGAAAACATGGAATTTAGGAAAAACAGAACAGAATTTGGGGAAAAGTAAAAGATTTTATAGGGCCTTAAAATGTTAAATGAAAGTTTTTTCGATTACTAAAATTGTATTTAACCGTTAAAACACAATCAAGGATGTCTAGAAGAATCCAGAAGAATTCAAATGTAAAAAAGAAAAGGTATGAGTGAATCTAAAGGTGTGGACTGACCGTCCTCGTCGGTCAGCACCTGCAGCTCGTCGCTCTCCTTCACGCCCTCGCGGTTGCGCAGCAGCAGACGGATGCTGACGTTGGTGTACGGCGGGAGGCTGCGGATGGTGTGCTGCGGCGACACGCTCAGGATATCGTAGCACACTTCCTCCCGCGTCTCCTCTTTACCGCTGGCCGTGTAGCGGTACTCCACCGTCAGATTGTAGCTGTGGCATCGCGTCACGTTGTATCCGAACGGCTCCCAGCGGACCGTGAACTGCCTGGATTTGATGTCCACCACCTGGAGTCTCCGAGGGCCGTGCATGGGATCTGAAACAGGTGCATTGGGCTTAATAAAAGGGTCAAAAATAGTGAAATATTACTCCAGTGTAGATCATCTGTTCTCTATGTGAATATATAGTAAAGTGTAATTTATTCCTGTGATCAAAGCTGAATTTATCATCATTACTCCAGTCTTCAGTGTCACATGATCCTTCACAAATCATTCTCATATGATGACATTTATGATTATTATCCGTGTGGGAAACACTTGTGCTATATTAAATATACTGATGTCCACAGCCTTGAGAGTCGCACGTGGAATCTGAGCGGCGCACAATGAAAGCATAAAGCACTTATGATATTATGATATCAGAGACATGAAAGCAGTCAGAAACCACGAGCAATCACCCAAAAATGCTTTTGTTTGTACAAAACAATGAGGATCTCGTTCAAAATGACATCGTTTTTTAAAAATAAATAAATAAAACATAAATATACTTTTCAAGGGCCGTGCATTTTTCGATTACTAAAATTTAATTTAATCATTAAAAAGGACAAATTAAAACAAAAAAATGGAATTTGGGAAAAATCAAACCATTCATTAGCTAAAAATATTAAACAATTTAAATAAATAATTAAGGTGTTAATGTTTTATGAATTCAATTGATTATACATGATTTTTGATAATTAAAATTTAAGGTAACTTTTAAAAAAATCCAGAAAAAAACATGGAATTTGGGAAAATAGAACAGAAATAAAAGAGATTTCATAAGGCCCTAAAATGTTATATATAATATGTAATAAATATTTTTATAGATATTTTTATAGAATATAATAAAGATTTTTTTTTTTCGATTACTAAAATTTAATTTAACCATTCAAACGGAATCTAGAAGAATTAAAATGGAAAAAGATGATGATGGGATCTGAAAGATTAGGGAGAAATCAATGCATTTTGATTCAAATAAATGTTAATAAAGTATAAGAGCATTAGGATGTTTGTATTGTGCCATTCTTTTTTATTTGAATGAGAATTAGATTTTTTTGCATTACAATAAGAATTTGGGGGTAAAATTTGTTTATTTGTTATAAAAATTTTATTTTTTTATTTTTTTCTGTTTTGATTTTGCCATCATACACCGATCAGGCATAACATTATGACCGGTGAAGTGAATAACACTGATGATCTCTTCATCACAGCACCTGTTAGTGGGTGGGATATATTAGGCAGCAAGTGAACATTTTGTCCTCAAAGTTGATGTGTTAGAAGCAGGAAAAATGGGCAAGCGTAAGGATTTGAGCGAGTTTGACAAGGGCCAAATTGTGATGGCTAGACGACTGGGTCAGAGCATCTCCAAAACTGCAGCTCTTGTGGGGTGTTCCCGGTCTGCAGTGGTCAGTATCTATCAAAAGTGCTCCAAGGAAGGAACAGTGGAGAACCGGAGACAGGCTCATGGGCGGCCAAGGCTCATTGATTACCCAGTTGTCTAGCCATCACAATTTGGCCCTTGTCAAACTCACTCAAATCCTTACGCTTGCCCATTTTTCCTGCTTCTAACACATCAACTTTGAGGACAAAATGTTCACTTGCTGCCTAATATATCCCACCCACTAACAGGAGCCGTGATGAAGAGATAATCAGTGTTATTCACTTCACCGGTCATAATGTTATGCCTGATTGGTGTATATGACCCATTCATATTTTTGTAAGATTCACACAATTGGTAACAAAATCAAACACTTGTCCAGACACACGGGCAGTGTTTGTAACGCGTGTGTAAAGAGTGCAGATGTGAAGTCTTTCCTCCATTCCGGCTCGGCTCCGGCTCCCTCAGGAGCACCGGCTCTGGTAATGGGATCAATTTCCATTCCGGGCTCAATTTGAGCACCATTTCTGTGGGATTTGGCTCTACAGCTCTCTCCCATTACAGCGGCGATCCGAAGCCCTGGAACAGGCAATCTGATGTTCCTGATGAGGATCCGAGGATCTTAACCTGCTCCTCTCCCTCTTCGAGACGTGAGCGCGCGACGGCACACAGAACTACTCACAGCGTGTTTTACTACAGCACAAGAGTTTGTGAAGCAGAGGGAAATGAAGCGAACGCTTATCTGTGTGTCTGACGGAAACAGCGTTTAATCGGCGGAGGTGAGAGTTCGTGAAGCGAGCGCGGCATTAATCATTAAAACAGGCCGATCAATTATTCTCAGTGCCGGCCCTAACAAGACAAAGACAGTGTGTTCGATGAGCGGAGACGCTGCATATGTACAGTTTTCCCAGCGTCCCATTTTCCTGAAGGATCAGATTCATCTTTAACAAGCCTGAGATCAGATTATAATGTGATATCACGTCGCTCGATCTGCGCGGTTAGATGATGATTCCATTATAAACAGCTTGAGTTTTTGTACACAATGTAGAAAACGCTCATATTCATTCGCAGTGCAATAATCGAATCAGATGTGAGCGCCGTGGATGCTTTTTTCTCAGTCGTTCTGTGTGAAAGTGAGCAATTTCATCCAAACAATGGCAGTGAGAGTGGTCTGGGCTTCTGAGCGCCGCATCCTTGAGCTCACGGCCGTTTCCATCTCAGGCTGAACACGACAGGCAATTCTTGTGTTTATCTATGAGGACTGTGTGATATATATATATTACACTACTATACCACTAAAATTGTGAAATATTACTCCAGGAGCTGTTCTCTATGTGAATATATACAGTAGTAAAGTGTAATTTATTCCTGTGATCAAAGCTGAATTTATCATCATTACTCCAGTCTTCAGTGTCACATGATCCTTCACAAATCATTCTCATATGATGACATTTATGATTATTATTATTAGTGTTGAAAACTGTGATACATTTTATTTCTCAGGATTCTTTGATGAATATAAAGCTCAAAAGAACAACATTTATTTGAAATAGAATCTTTTGTAACATTATAAATGTCTTTACTGTCACTTTTGATCAGTTTAATGCATCTTTGCATCAGTATATATACACACATACTGTATTTATTGATCTGTATATATATATATATATATTAGTGCTGTCAAATCGATTAATTGTGATTAATCGCATCTTAAATAAAAGTTTATGTTTACATAATATATGTGTGTGTACTGTGTATAATTATTATATGTATATATAAATACACACACATGCATGTATATATTTAAGAAAAATGTGTTATATTTATATATTAAATATTTATATTTATATATAATATAAATTATATATATATATATATATATATATATAAAAACACTGTAAACCCGTATAAGTCGGCAAAACTAAAAAAAAAAAAATGTAGTTAATTAGTTACGTCAATTTTTTTAAGTTAAGAAATGTAAAGTTTAATTGCTTTGAACTTAAAATATTTGAGTAAGCTAATTCATACATTTTACTTAAAATTATCATGTAATTTCAACTTCAATATTTTTAGTATTGGAAACTTGGCTAGCTTTAACTAGCTAATTCAGTAAATGCCACCTTGCTAATTGGTAACACAATGCTTTGATAGCAATTGCTGAACGAGAAAGACAATATAATACATTTAATATAAATGTGTTTTCAAACTAAGCTCACGCTCCACTCATCACCAAAAACCCCAACATAACAGAAACTCTTCTAAACTAGCATAACAAAACATTAAACACTACTAAATCTCCATCTTAACGTTAATCTTGCACAAAAAGCATTATATAATGCCTAATGTTAGCATTTACTGTCCCTTTGAGTGTCATGGCAAAGCATGCTGGGAAATAGAAATCCCAGCCCAGTTTCGGTTAAATTTAAGTTAGTCTAAATTAAAAGAAACAAGCTCATAAAACTCAAAACAATGAAACAGTTCAGATTACTCAAAATGTGTCAGTTTTGAGAACTCAGAAGAAAAAGAAAGTTCTAAATACTCATGAAAGTTCATTTGTTTAATTTGAGTTGGCTCTACTCAAACTAGTTAATTACTTTCTGAGTGTTAGGATTTACAGTACAGTATACACATGCAAATGTTTCGTAAATATATATAAACATATATTATGTAAACACTTTTATTTTGCATGTGATTAATCGCGATTAATCGATTTGACAGCACTAATCATATATATATATATATATATATATACAGCAAAAATGCATTAAATTGATCAGAAGTGACAGTAAAGACATTTATAATGTTACAAAAGATTCTATTTCAAATAAATGCTGTTCTTTTGAGCTTTATATTCATCAAAGAATCCTGAGAAATAAAATGTATCACGGTTTTCACAAAAATACTAATATATATCTGTCCTTTTAAAAAAAAAAAAATAGCCACACAGCAAATAGATATTTTTCCTTTAATAGCTAGTTTTTGCGTTGCAGATTAAAGATCAGCTTGTTATTAGTCAAACTACAGTGTGAGAATATAGCGTGGCCGTTCTTCAGTTCTCCTGGTCTGAGCGTTGAAATGCGTTTCATTCCCACATTCTGCACACAATAAACCAGCGTTTCCTGCGGCGCTCGACTCTTTTTCTTTGGAGTGTGATTGTGGATGAAAGTATTTGAGAGCAAGAACAATCGGAGCACTTCGGCGCTGCGCTATTGAAAAATATCCGGCACAGAAAGAATGTAAAACTTTTAAATGAGGGCTTGATACTCTGCAAAGAAGGAAACCTAGTGATTTTCTCTTTCACTTCCATCTGGGCTTGAGCTGAAAGCGCATGTGCTCGGGTGTGAGAGACGGGTAATTGTGAAGCGGGTGAGATGAAATGGCCGGATGTAGGACAGCGCTCTGTGATTGAGCCGAGAGGAGAGCGGAGGAACGGAATCCTGCTGATCCTGAGAGGGAATAATGAGACTGAGCATTTGAGCCGGAATAACAGAGACGACTGCAGAGAGAGAGAGAGAGACAGAGAGAGAGAGAGAGAGAGAGAGAGAGAGAGA
>CM077189.1:35609297-35615530 GCA_039654105.1 Coreius guichenoti | reverse complement strand
TATACTCCATCACGTCTATTGCGGTCTCAAAATTCTGGCCAGTTGATAATACCTAGAATATCAAAATCAACTGCAGGCGGTCGATCCTTTTTCTATTTAGCACCTAAACTCTGGAACAGTCTTCCTAGCATTGTTCGGGAAGCAGACACACTCTGTCAGTTTAAATCTAGACTAAAAACACATCTCTTTACTATGGCATACACATAAAACATTTTCAATTTATATTATTCAAATCAGTTAAATGATTGTTAGGCTTGTGTTCTCTAGCGCCGGCACTGTTGCCGTGCGGATGAGCGGTTGGAACACATTGAGAGTTTCTGTTTTGGTTGAAAATGGTGTCGTGTAAGTGACCCAAAGTAAATAACTAATGATTATTTACAACGGAAATGAATCAATCAAAAACTTACTTTAGCTGGACAATAACTTTATTCTAGAGCTGCTGTACAGCCAAAACAATCTCTCCTCCATTATTTTCCTATTATCACTGTAAAGCTGCTTTGAAACAATCTATATTGTGAAAGCGCTGTATAAATGAAGGTGACTTGACTTGACACACACACACACACACAACACTGATAAACCTTGTCTGCTCTAAAGTAGGGCATTTTGTGAAAATACTGCGATTGTAATTTTATAATCATATGCGTGAGTTAAAGCGTGATATAAATCCCAGACTAATCCCGCCTGAACGAGCGGCTCAACCTTGCCGTTAGGAGTAAAGCGGCATTTCCATACAAACAGAGTTTCAAACGCCTCCGTGAATCTGCGGCTGTTTTACATTCACTCCATCATATTTAAATTTAAATAAAAGTTTGTATTAATTTGAGATATGTCTACATCCACAATATTACACTTTGTAAAGGACGTGTGGTTTCTGCTCTGCCCTTCAAACTCCTGCTTTAACTGATTGATTCCCTGCTGACATTCACTGAAAATACTATTAACAATCTATTGATTAACCCAAGCGGAGGAGAAAACCTCCAGCAGACACACCATTCTCTGATTTACACACACGGTGTGTTTATGTGCTGATAAAGCAGACAGTTCTTGTGTTTCACTCGCCACTATAAACAAAATAACCCTGAGCAGACTGCAGTGAGAGAGATAAGACACACACACACACACACGCACACACACACACGCACACACACACACTCACACTCATACACCCTCACACACACTCACCCTCACTCACTCACTCACTCACTCACACTCACACACTCACACATTCACACATTCACACTCTCACACACTCTCACACACTCTCACACACTCTCACACACTCTCACACACTCTCACACACTCTCACACACTCTCACACACTCTCACACTCACTCACACTCTCACACTCACATTCATACTCACACTCACATTCATACTCACACTCACTCACACTCACACTCACACACACTCACACACACGCCCTCACACACCCTCACACACACACTCACTCACACTCACTCACACTCACTCACACTCACACTCACTCACACTCACTCACACTCACTCACACTCACTCACACTCACTCACACTCACACACACTCACACACACACACACACACACACACACACACAGTCTCAACATTTCATCGGTTATGGGGATTTTCCAACACAACACTTGTCAGATTGGTTGCGTTTCGGTGTTGAAATTAAAAATGATGTCCTCGTTTACAACCTTGTTTCAGTCTCTTTCAGTATAAAAGTTTTGCTATTAAATACTACTATTATTTATATAAAATATTATTTATTGAACAATATAGCCATTATAAAAGTTGCTAAGCAATTCAGTCAAAAGTGAATTGTTGCTCTGATTCAGCATTAAAGTTATATAAAAACATACAGTTATGAAACTATGGAACAAATATTAGATTAATGAGATATATATAACCAAAAGGAATGATATGTTTAACCACCATAGAGACATCAGATCGCTGATTGTCCGCTGATCGGCTCTGGAGCTCGCGTCGCCGAAAACGTCAAATTTTCAAATAGGTTCTATCTTTATAAATAAACCACATATTTTAGGTTTAAACAACTATATTCTGACCTAAAGAACTCACAACAACAGTAGTATTTGTAAAATCATGGTGTGTGTGCTCCTCCACCATTGACGCTTGCTGTGAGAAATGCTGCATTATACACTATATTGCCAAAAGTATTGGGACGCCCCTCCAAATACTGAGTTCAGGTGTTCAATCACTTCATGGCCACAGGTGTATAAATCAAGCACTAGGCATGCAGACGCTTCTACAAACATTTGTGAAAGAATGGGTCGCTCTCAGGAGCTCAGTGAACTCAAGCGTGGTACCGTGATAGGTTGCCACCTGTGCAATAAGTCCATTCCTGACATTTCCTCACTACTAAATATTCCACACTCAACTGTTAGTGGGATTATAACAAAGTGGAAGCAATTGAGAACAACAGCAACTCAGCCACGAAGTGATAGGCCACGTAAAATCACAGAGCGGGGTCAGCGCATGCTGAGGGTCACAGTGCGCAGAAGTCACCAACTTTCTGCAGAGTCAATAGCTACAGACCTCCAAACTTCTGTGGCCTTCAGATGAGCTCAAGAACAGTGTGTAGAGAGCTTCATGGAATGGGTTTCCATGGCCGAGCAGCTCATCCAAGCCTTACATCACCAAGTGCAATGCAAAGCGTGGGATGCAGTGGGGTAAAGCACGCCACCACTGGACTCTAGAGCAGTGAGACGTGTTCTCTGGAGTGACCAATCACGCTTCGCTGTCTGGCAATCCCATGGACGAGTCTGGGTTTGGCGGTTGCCAGGAGAACGGGACTTGCCTGACTGCATTGTGCCAAGTGTAAAGTTTGGTGGAGGGGGGATTATGGGGTGGGGTTGTTTTTCAGGGGTTGGGCTTGGCCCCTTAGTTCCAGTGAAAGGAACTCTTAATGCTTCAGCATACCAAGACATTTTGGACAATTTCATGCTCCCAACTTTGTGGGAACAGTTTGGGGACGGCCCCTTCCTGTTCCAACATGACTGCGCACCAGTGCACAAAGCGTCGGTCCATAAAGACATGGATGAGCGAGTTTGGTGTGGAGGAACTTGACTGGCCTGCACAGAGTCCTGACCTCAACCCGACAGAACACCTTTGGGATGAATTAGAGCGGAGACTGCGAGCCAGGCCTTCTCGTCCAACATCAGTGCCTGACCTCACAAATGCGCTTCTAGAAGAATGGTCAAACATTCCCATAAACACACTCCTAAACCTTGTGGAAAGCCTTCCCAGAAGAGTTGAAGCTGTTATAGCTGCAAAGGGTGGGCCGACTCCATATTAAACCCTACGGATTAAGAATGGGATGGCATTAAAGTTCATGTGCATGTAAAGGCAGGCTTCACAAAACTTTTGGCAATATAGTGTATATATAATTACATAAATAAATAAAATACATAATTTTCATCCATTAATTTTCATATAACACATGCTGCAATTTCCTGACTGAATTAATGTAGTTGAGTTTCAGCACTTTCTGAAAGCGCTGGCGTGTGAATCGTGTGCTTTCGGTCACTCAGGCTAGTCTTCCTGACGCTGACCACAGGCTCTTATTCTCTGAGAGTTAAAGCCGGAGTAAAGCTGCTGTGGGACGTCCCATTGTGAAACATGCTTCATACTTAAAACTCTTCTGAACTCTTGAACGGTGTGTTTGTCCGTGACCCTCTGACCGTCTGCTCTGAAACCTCCATAACGGCTCCAATCACCCGCGGACCAATCAGAAGCCGAGCAGTTCGACACGGCTCAGTCAGGGAAACGGGGGTGAAGGGTCAAGGTCGAGCCTCAAAGGAAGACGGATGAATTTCATCAGCGTGTAAAGCCGAGCTCCGACACCGTCCATAAACTCTGAAATAGGTGACAGGAACGCTGGCGCTTTTATCCAGAACTCCTTGCTCATGGGAAACGACAGTGTGGTAAGAAATAATGGCCTCTAAAGTTAAAGTCAAGATAGATGTGAGCAGATACTAATAAACCCGGTGTGTGTGGTCAGCTTTCACCGTCACTCGCTGTGTGTCGGCGCGGGTTCATTGATATTCCCTCCGCTAGTTTAAGTCCTGCTCAAAACCTTCAAATAATTCTAACTGACATTTAGATGTCAACTATCAACGCCTAGCGAAGGCTTGACATTTAAATCACGCCAGCGTTATCATGGTCACATTATTGCCTTTCACTGGTCATCTGTCCTCATTAGATCCGCTCAAAACTCACCTGAACATATATGTAAAACAATAATAATATTTCTGACGTCTCAATGTCTGATGAGAGCCGGATGGGGGAGAATAAAAGCATTAGTCCCGCATGAAGGGGAACAAATTGAGCGTAGCTGAAGAGAAACGCTTCTCCTTCTGGATGAGAGCGAGAGAGAGACACAAATCATCACGCCATCAGCGTCTCCTCCTCCTCCTGTCAGCCACTGCTTTAAGTTTCTTCTTTAAATCAATAAACTGTGTGTTTCTTCTTTGTGAGCAGGAGAAATCCTGACAAATATACATAAAGTCGACTGCCGCTCAAAAGCATGATGTTTCTCAAAGGCTGCATTTATTTGATTAAACATATAGTAAAATTGTGAAATATTATTGCAATTTAAAGTAACTGTTTTCTATTTGAATATATATTATAATAAAATTTATTTCTGTGATGCAAAGCTGAATTTTCAGCAGACATTTAATGCATCCTTGCTGAATAAAAGTATTCATTTCAAAGATATTCAAAAACAAATCTTAATGATTTTTAAATATTTATTTATTTTTATGTATTTAGTTATATCAATAAATCATTTTTAAAAATTTAAATTAAAACAATAAAGTGCCAGGTTTCAGCCAATCATTAAGAGACAATTTATTTGCATAACTCATAATATTCAAGGTTTAGCTGTGAATATTGATCTGATTTCATTGATTAAAATGTTTTAGTAAAACAATGTAAGTAAATATTGCTGTTTATGACTATGTACTGTTATATTGGCGCCTATAAATGAAAATTATTAGCTAAGATGAGTTCATTTAGGGGAAATAAATATGTAAATATTATAATAAATAAATATGATGACATCATTTAGGGAAAATAAATTTGCAAATATAATAAATAAATAAGTTCATTTGGGGAAATAAATATGTAAATATGATAATAAATAAATAAATAAATATGAGTTCATTTAGGGAAAATAAATATGTAAATATAATAAATAAATGTGATGAGATAATTTAGGGAAAATAAATTTGTAAATAAATAAATATATAAATATGAGTTCATTTAGGGAAAATAAATATGTAAATATGATAATAAATAAATAAATAAATATGATGAGCTAATTTAGGGAAAAACTGAAAGCATGACTCGATTTCTTTCCTTCCTCTGATTGAAACTGATGAAGGTCAGAGGAGCCGCTGATGTTCCGATCCGACGCCGGAGCGGGACGTGAGCCGAGACATGAGCCTGAACGTGTGTATCTCAGCTGACTCGTGTTACACACTCACCGCTCCACGGCCCAGAGAGGGAGAACGCTTTCATCAAAATAAGGGAATAAAGAGATACAATATAAAAGAGCAATATCAAAAGCAATGCAGAGCTGGAGTGTGTTTCATGTGTGCGTCCCCGGTGTGCCATTCACGTCTGTTTCAGAGAACAGAAAGGCAGAGCGGCAAAGAACAACTGGAAGAATCACGGCCTTATTGTTTCTGAAAATCCCTCGGTGGTGAGAAGCGAGACGCACGGACGGATTTCTGCAATATCAACAAACCCATCTGGGTAATGGCACTGCTTTCATCCTTATCAAAGCTCTTTTCATATCGGCTGGAAGTGCAGCAATAATGACAGCTTTTGAAAACCAACAATCAAAACTCAATTACTCTACCCAGAGTGCACTTGTGCACAAAAGATGGCGCTGTCCTCGAGCTCGCCGGGCGTTTCTGGCAGAGCGAGATCCGCTCTTATAGCGCCGTGAAACTGCGCCGACGCATCTGCATCCGATTGTTGTTCGCCGCTCAGAAAATCAGCCTCATTCACCGGCTTCCTGCGTCAGTTCACCGCGGCACGGGAGGAGATGTGAGCGGGTGACGTTCATTACAGCGACGAGGAGACGCCGTTTCACTCGAACGCACGGAAACATCCGGAGAGGAGCGTCTGAGCCCAACACACATCACTGTGACGTCCACTAACTCATAGCAACTACCCAAAAACCCCATCAAACACCCTGTCTTGGTTTTGTATCTGATGTTCTC
>CM077189.1:35599297-35606797 GCA_039654105.1 Coreius guichenoti | reverse complement strand
TATCTGCCAGTGTGTTCATAAAATCAACTTAACTCAAATGTGAGTAATGTTCATACCCAATGACAGATATTTGTTCTCAAACTCACTTAATGTTGTTCAGTTTCTCAGAAAACAAGACTTCATTTCTTCATTTTGCATGTCAGTAAATGTGTCTTGATTTCAGGATGTTTAGAGTTTGAGCTGGAAAACTAAAATCCTGAGGAAGAACATCATTTATGCAGCGCATCAATTTAATTATTGTTCATTTTTCTGGACTCTGCTTTAATGGATTAAATGTGACGGACTCTCGTTCATCTTCTGAACACAAATGAAGATATTTGTAATGAAATGGGAAAGATTTCTGTCCTCCATTGACAGTCTCAGCAACTTCCACTGACGCTTCAGAAAGTTCATAAAGAGAAACTGATCCATACGGATCGAGCGGATTATTCCAGATGTTCTGAAGAGACTCGATGGCTTTATATGAGGAAGGAAAGTCTGACGGGTTTGAACGACATTAGGGCGAGGAAATTTAAAGGGGACGTATTATGCCCCTTTTTACAAGATGTAACATAAGTCTCTGATGTCCCCAGAGTGTGTATGTGAAGTTTTAGCTCAAAATACCCCACAGATCATGTTTTATAGCCTGTTAAAATTGCTATTTTTTGGGGTGAGCAAAAACACACCGTTTTTGTGTATGTCCCTTTAAATGCAAATGAGCTTCATTTCAGGAAGAGGGCGGAGCTTCAAGAGCTCGTGCAACAACAACAGAACATGTCAGAAACTAAGAGTGTTCCGTTAGAACCGGACTCGGACAGTAATGCCTACAGAGCCAGAGAATAAACGCTGGATGGAGACAGAACAGGGATAGTTTAGTTTAATTACGGTTATAACTTATGCTGTCATCTTGCTTCTATTCACTATTAGTACAAGCCTGTTGTAGCGGACCCCGTATGAATGATGGCCAAAACTTTACTGATGAGTTTTATGAAGTTTATTGTTCATCACACAAAAGATGAAGTGTCTGTTTTTACTCCAGAAAATCACTGTAAGAGCTGAATAAAACACAGCACAAGAAGTGAACAACGTGTGCAGATAAAGGGGCGGTAATATTATAATAGATTCCTAGGTCAGAAGGGGAGAGAAATCTGAGCGGATCGTTTTTTTTCACATGCTTGCAGAGAACAAAACAAAGTTACTGGGTTGTCCTTTTTCACGTTTTATGGGTTGGTAGATGCACCGGGGACACAATTATAGCACTTAAACATGGGAAAAGTCAAAGTTTCACGATATGTCCCCTTTAATTTTTGGGTGAACTGTCCCTTTAAGTGTTCTGACCTACTTTTGATTTATTCATCCAAAATTTGACCAATTCCATGTCATTCTGCATTATACAGTAAATTCCATTTTTATGAATGGATTTTGCAATTCCGTCCACGTTTTCTGCATCACAGAAATCATAGGGCCATCATTTATTGCCATGATACTGAATTTAAGACTTTCTGCTCCAATTTAAGACATTTTAAGGCCTTAAAATTAGTTTTTATTAGTTTTTTAAGGCCTTAAAATGTGGACGATAAAGACTTTTTAAGACCCGCGGAAACCCTGGTGAAGATTTATTCAGTTCAAAAGTATAAAAATGGTTAAAATGTGATTAGCTGTGGAATTGATTGCCTCCTC
Organism: Coreius guichenoti; assembly: GCA_039654105.1. Taxonomy (NCBI): domain Eukaryota; kingdom Metazoa; phylum Chordata; class Actinopteri; order Cypriniformes; family Gobionidae; genus Coreius; species Coreius guichenoti. The sequence goes on along the minus strand of CM077189.1, from coordinate 35,605,138 downwards.
TTGTTGAGGACGACTCTGGAAAACGGACTCATTGTAAACCCTCTGCACTGGAAAAGCGCACGGGAGAGATAAACATCATCAAGCCTTGCCGATGTTATCAGCGGCTCAGAGAGCGACTGCTGATACAGTAATGGAGACGTCACACGGCTTTATAATCCAATCACGGGAAACTGTTTGTGTGCAAATCCCTGGGAATCAAACCCATGACCTTGGTGTTGCGAGCATATGCTAAATATCTACAGAAACAGAAAGAGCAGCAGCTAGTATGATATTCTGAGCACAGCCGAGGAGAAGAACCAAGAGTTTCTGGGAAGAGGACAAACTGTTCAGTGACAGCAGGGAACAGGAAACAGAACAGAGACAGACAGTGCCAGTCAGATCCTCTGTCGTTTGCTCTCTCTTTCTCTCCAGGCTTGTACGTCAGAAGCACTTGGCTAGCAGAGCATGCGAATGCGACGCCGCGATTGACAAATTCTGACGGGCGGCGGAGTGGCACGCTCCCACAGCGCCGGCGCGAGCCGACGGATGCCATCTCCACACAGTGACAAGTGTGTGACAGGACTCTAAACTGAGCGCCGGCTCTTCTCTAATGACCTTCCGCGGCAGCCCGTGGCTCGTCCCGTGTGCATTAGCACCCTGAACACGCTACAGTCTGTCTGCACAACAATTTATGGAAGTTCAAGCGCAGTTGTTTTCTCAGAGTGTTGCAGAATCAGCGTCGTTCCTCTTCCTCTGGTACTTCCTCCGCCGGGATCGTTTTTCTTGTGTCGTTCTCAAGGTGACTTTCAAGAGTGTTTTTACCTCCGTACAGACGGGGCTGTGAGAGATTTAGTTTTTCATTTCCAGCGGGATCAACATGTTTAATTTTCCTGTTGGGAGAAGCGAAGCACAGAGGAGGAGAGAACGTTCACACACTCCACCATCAAACACACACCAGACTCTGACTTTCACCTCTTTATGACTCAAACACACTCAAACTGCACAAAACCTGCTCGCTTTCTTCAGCTTCTCAAAGAAACATTATGAAGAAAAATTCATATTCTACTGTATAACGATAGATAGATAGATAGATAGATAGATAGATAGATAGATAGATAGATAGATAGATAGATAGATGGACAGATGGAGAGATGGAGAGATGGATGGGTGGATGGATGGATAGATAGAATGACAGACAGACAGATAGAACAATGGATGAATGGATGATGGATAGATGGATGGATGGAACAACAGACAGATAGATAGAATGACAGATGGATGGATGGAACAACAGACAGATAAATAGAATGACAGATGGATGGATGGAACAACAGACAGATAGATAGAATGACAGATGGATGGATGGAACAACAGACAGATCCATAGAATGACAGATGGATGGATGGAATAACAGACAGATAGATAGAATGACAGATGGATGGATGGATGGATGGATAAACAGACAGATGGATGGATGGATGGACAGAATGACAGACAAGTAGATAGAACGACGAATGAATGGATAGACGGATGGAGAGAGGGATTGTGGGATTGAGAAACACACAGACACTGCACTACTGATCACTGTGTTCAGGTGTGTGTGGTCAACAGGTGGCGCTGCTGCAGGAATGAGTGCTATGTTTACTATGCTGAGGTCACATGACTTAACCTGAGGGCGAGCAGCGGCACGCATTGAGACCGTATCACCTCTTCAAAGAGCCGCTCTTCCCTCTCAACACACGCATGATCTACTGCCGTCTGAACGAGCCGCTGAGATCTGAGGATTCCCCGGATCCCGTTCACTCGCAGTCAAAACATGAATACACACCACTGAACACTACAGTTACCACTGACATAAACACTGTCATACATACATGACCAAAACAAACATACAATTTGGTGTTTAGCACAACATCACACTCCACACTGATCTCCTGCTCATCTGTTAGAGGCCAGGGCAAATGCATGCTAATGACCGGACAAGTGAATTTAATGACATGATAATTTATGTAAATGCAATTTTGCTGTTCCACTCTTCATCGCCCCGAGCATCTCTCAGCTGATTGGCTGATGAATCCTGTGATGCGCTAATGGGCAGTTAGAGCACATGCTAATGGAAAAGCGATTAGCCTGGTGTGGGAGCGTCACGCCGAGACCTGCGCGGATCTACAATCACAACAGTCACTGGAAGTAAGAGTCATTTCACCTGTTTAATTACTGTGATAATTGCATGCCGTTTGCTCGAGGCCCGGGGGGTCCTGCACCATGCTGCTAATGTGCCCAGCGCTTTGACAAACCCCTAATAACGCTAATGCTTCCTGCGCCATTAGAAGAGAAACACGGCTCCCTCCAGGTGCGGCACACTGGCCGGTCCATGTGTCAGACTGTGTGAAGACGAATCATGTAAACAGCAACAAACAACAGAGTGCTAATTTAGCTTTAGCCTCCTCGTGAGACCAACATCACAACAGAAGCTCCATCAAGGCAAATGAGCTGCATCTGCGCTGGCGATACTTAAATGACATCAAACTGTAGTGGTTCACTAAAGACCTGGTCACATGACTCACATGAACGAATCTCAACGCCCTGAACTCTATGAAGGGAATCATCAAGATACAATGATATACCAGGACTCGAGTTACAGAAGGGTCAGGGGTTGAGACAAGTGTTGGGGAGTCACTAACTAACTAAAACTAACAAACTATAACTAACTAACTAACTGACTGACTGACTGACTAACTAACTAACTAAAACAAACCAACTAAAACTAACTAACAAACTAACTAAAACTAACAAACTAAAACTAACAAACTAATTAACTAACTAACTAACTGACTGACTGACTTACTGACTGACTGACTGGCTGACTAACTAACTAACTAAAACGAACCAACTAAAACGAACCAACTAAAATTAACTAACTGACTGACCGACCGACCAGCCGACCAGCTAACTAACTGACTGACTAACTAACTAAAACGAACTAACTAACCAACCGACCGACCGACCGACCGACCGACTAACTAACTAACTAAAACTATAACTATAACTATAACTAACTAAAACTGACTGATTGACTGACTGACTGACTGACTGACTGACTGACTAACTAACTAACTAACTGACCGACCGACCGACCGACCGACTAACTAACTAACTAACTAAAACTATTACTAACTAACTAAAACTGACTGATTGACTGACTGACTAACTAACTAAAACTAACTAACTAACTAACTAACTAACTAACTAACTAACTAACTGACCAAATAACTAACAAACTAAAACTAAAACTACAACTAAAACTGACTGACCGACCGACCGACCGACCGACCAACTAACTAACTAACTAACTAACTAACTGACTAACTAACTAAAACTAACTGACTGACTGACTGACTGACTAACTAACTAACTGACTGACTAACTAAAATTAACTGACTGATTGACTGACTGTCTGACTAACTAAAACTAACTAACTAACCGACCGACCAACTAACTAACTAACTAACTAAAACTAACTATAACTAAAACTAAAACTAAAACTAAAACTAACTGACTGATTGACTGACTGACTAACTAACTAACTATAACTAACTAACTAACCGACCAACTAACTAACTAACTAACTAACTAAAACTATAACTATAACTAAAACTAACTGACTGATTGACTGACTGACTAACTATAACTAACTAACTAACTAACTAACTAAAACTAAAACTAAAACTGACCGACCGACCAACTAACTAACTAACTAACTAACTAACTAACTAACTAACTAACTAACTAACTAACTAACTAACTAACTAACTGACTGATTGACTGACTGACTGACTGACTAAAACAAACTAAAACTAACTAACTAAAACTAACTGACTAACTAACTAACTGTCTGACTGATTGACTGACTAACTAACTAAAACTATAACTATAACTATAACTAACTAAAACTAACTAACTAACTAACTAACCAACTAACTAACTAAAACAAAAACTAACTAACTAACTAACTAACTAACTGACTGACCAACTAACTAAAACAAAAACTAACTAACTAACTAACTAACTAACAAACTGAAACTAACTGATTAACTAACTAGCTAACTAACAAACTAACTGACTGACTAACTAAAACTAGCTAACTAAACCTGTCCCTAACCTTACCTGTATCCCACCTCAATGGCAATACAACGTGAACACAGTAAGTACATTGTAGTGTTTTGAAGTACATAGTAGTTAAAGACACCTAATACTGTATAAAGTGTGACCATTATTTTTTATTTATTTTTAATCAAATAATTTACTTATTTAGTTAATCAGCTGAATCATATTATTTATTTGTACACAACTTTTCCTCTAGGACTAGGGAACTGGAGTTCAACGGCAGGTTTCAGTGTAGCATTAGTTTGAATGTCAGGCAACACTCAATAACCAACTCAATTCAACTCTGACCTCCTGTCACTGACCTTTCAAAGCACAGCCAATGATTACAGACAACGAACATGCATATCATTATGTGAGCGATGCCACTGTGCAAATCCAATCGCAATGCTAGATATTCAGTGCGAGTGTGTGTGTATGACGGCGCTCACCTGCACACTTGGTCCTGGCTCTGAGCGGCGGTCCTGGCGCTCCGGTGCCGCCCTCGTTCGGCCGGGTGAGGAGGACGCTGATCTCGTACTCGGTGTCCGGGTCCAGGTGGCCGATTTTGTGGTTGGGTTTGTCCACGGGCTGGTTGTCGATCAGGCTGCCGGACAGAGTGCGGTACTCCACCTCTTTCTCGATGATGGGCCCGTCACCGTTGATGGAGTTGGCGTTGAGCTGGATCCACAGGTAGGTGGCGCCCACAGCGGTCAGCTGAGGCGGGGCGATGGGAATCGGAGGCTCTGGACACATGGATGAGAAGGGTTTTAATTAGTGAGAGTGAGAGCATTGCTGTCATTTCAGATTGTTCTATCATGAGGTCTGATCTTCATGCACTTTAACGTCATCACCTAAACTAAAGAGCGGTACTCATGGTACTTGAAGGCCTAGTCATTTTGTTAATGAAACGGTAAGATCAGTGGAAAGCTCCATCCGTGCGGCGCGGATCAACAAAGAGCTGTTTAATTCCGCCCCGCGTCTCTGGGCTTTAATCTTAAGTGGGCACAATTAAGCAACCACGCATCGCTCTCGCACAAAAGCCACGACTCCCAATCTAGAGTGTAATCTTCTGACAGGGGCGGAGTGATTCCTCTGAGCTAATGAGTTAAACCAATTAATTTCCTGACCTTCATTGTTTTAGATGAGCCCAATTTCATTAGTCACCACCCCTACGGTCCTGCTCCAATTCACCCGTGATCCCGTTCCAGAAATGCCCGAAACGCCACACGCATGCACACACACACACACACACACGCACGCACACACGCACAATCACATACACAAAGCACACGCACACACACAGACTCACATACACTCACTCACACACACACGCACACACATACACAAATCCGAGCCGTGTGTTTTGTTCGTGTTCCAGTGATATAAGACAATTGAGTCTGCGACTAGGAGTTCTGAGTGATTCCGTACTTTTGATCGCTGTAGCGCCCCCGTCAGGTCGATTGGGGCGAGCTTTGGTGTCGTTGTAGGCGGTGTGAGTACTTCCAGCCCTCAAAGTTTCAAGCCTCTACGACGTACGGTTTGGTCTGCGCAATAATTTTTAGGGCAGAATGTTGATCTTTGAAAACAATTACAATAGGGTTTCAGCGCTACAAGATTGAAGCTAATATAGAGAGAAAATGAACATGGAAAATACTTCAAGTCACACTCAAGTCACTGAGTGAGTGTGTGAGTGAGGTGATGAGGCTGTTCTGCTGG
>CM077189.1:35576797-35594297 GCA_039654105.1 Coreius guichenoti | reverse complement strand
CACACACTCACACTCACACACACACACACACACACACACATTGTTAATGATATGATTACAGATCATAACCTAGATGTGCTGTGTTTGACAGAAACCTGGCTAAAACCTGACGATTACATTACTTTAAATGAGTCCACCCCCCAAGATTATTGTTATAAACACGAGCCGCGTCTGAAAGGTAAAGGGGGAGGTGTTGCTGTAATTTATAATAATATCTTCGGTATTACTCAGAAGTCTAGTTTCAAATATAATTCCTTTGAAGTTTTGGTGCTTTATGTAATGTTATGTAGTGAAATTGATAAATCCCGTTTGACATTTGTGCTGGCTACTGTATACAGGCCACCAGGGCACCATACAGACTTTACCAAAGAATTTGCTGATTTCCTATCAGAGTTAGTACTGGCTGCAGATAAAGTCCTAATTGTTGGTGATTTTAATATCCATGTAGACAATGAAAAAGACGCACTGGGATTGGCATTTAGAGACATTCTAAACTCTATTGGAGTAAGGCAACACGTGTCAGGACCCACTCATCGCCGTAATCATACGTTAGACCTAATACTGTCACATGGAATAAATGTTGATACCATTGAAATTCTGCAGCAGAGCGATGACATCTCAGATCATTACCTAGTATCATGTACACTTAATTTAGCAAAGGCTGCAAAGCCGTCCCCTCGCTTTAAATATGGCAGGACTATCACTGCTGCCACTAAAGATTGCTTTGTAAATAATCTTCCTCATCAGTTTCATCTCCTCAGCATCCCAGATAGCCTAGAGGAACTCGATGTTGCAACAGAAACTATTGACTCTCTCTTTTCCAGCACTTTAGACACAGATGCTCCCCGGCGCTTAACCCCCTGGAGTCGGCCGTCGCGCCGGCGTGATCAACTCGCTTTTTTTCTTATCAGTGCCAAAGAGACTCAAATAACTCTGTCGATTTTTATAATTCAGGCAAGTGTTATACATCATTATAATATGTTAAGTTTCTATTTTTTTTTGTGTACAGTCACAATAAAAACAGATTGCTGTGCTTTTTGCAAACTAAAGAAAACAAACATGATGCGCGATCTGCAGCCTCTCTCTCAAAGACGTTCATTCAGAAAGTCTTCAGAAAGGAACTCTAACTCAGTGAACACTTGTCACACAAACATGAGACATATGTCTAAAGAAACGTTGCAATGTCAGGTTTTAAATAATGTAAATAAAATCGAAAACAAATATTCTGTGTTTATGTAATCTGTTTGAAAAGAGAGAGATGTCAGTCGTTCGCGAGTGTCTCATTATCGTCTCATTATCCGCTAATGTGCCACGCCCACGGAGCGCGCGTTCTTTCAACGCCCACATCAACTCAAATAAACACATCAAGTGTAGTGGTATACTTTAGCTACATCGTTTTGAGACGCGTTGAGGAATAATCCTGGAATAATTTACCTCATGAAAACTGTTTATTTCTAAGAGCAACGGATTCAGCGCTGATTGTGAGGTAAGTTTATTCTGTTAGTTTTCTGTGAATATTAAACACAAAAAGACCGTTTAAATATGAATCATGCTGCAACATAAAATGTCATAGACGTAAGACTGTTTAGACAAGATTTCTTTGGCCTGTTTTGGACAGATTATGAAGTGTTTACTGTAAAATAGCCTAGTGTCACATCAATACAGCTTTTATTAGCAAATGTCTGCTCAGATGCTATAAATATAGTACCAGTAAAACGTATTTTGTTTCATATTGATGTTTAAATATTATAGCCTAATGGTATTTTTTAATTAAATATATGTTGATTGTGAAAAGTGAACAGCACGAGTAATAAAGGACACATCATTTGATGCGCAATATATCAGAAGACATGAAGTTTGTCAGAAATGATTTTGACCACTTCATTAAGTTTTGTTTTGTAGAAAGCCTTTATTTAAAGTGAATTTCGTTTTGTATAAATTGTATCTTAATTTTAATCAATGTTTTTAATACATTTGCTTCTTATTTAATAAGAAGCATAGCAGACAATAGCCTTAGCGCTGGCGTGATCATGCATTGCACACATGTCTCATAAATGAACCAACGCTTGAAATGATATTTGAGTATTGTGTGTATCGGATAGTTTACAAAATCAAATGATTCAGAAAATGTTTGCCATTGAAATGACTGGGGAAAAAGTGTCCCAATCAACCTGAATTCACCCTATACTCTTTGAAATCATAACTGCATTGCATTTAAATCCCAAATATTTTACTTATAACATTCATCATTACCAATTATTCAGTTATTTGTATTTACTAAATACTGAATTGTGTTCAGTGTCACAATGTTACTGTTTTTTTAGCATGACTTATTTAAAAAATGTAAAAAAAAATAGTACACTGCCAAAAATGCTCTTCTTAGTATTTTTGTCTTGTTTCTAGTCTAAATATCTACAAATTCTTAAATCAAGATGCATTTGCTAGATAAGTAAAATGACATAAGATATTTTTTCTTGTTTTGTTGAAAGTAAAATCAAAATGAAGTGAGTTTCTGCCAATGGGGAAGAAAAATAATCTTGTTCCTGATTGAAATCTTGTTTCTTGTGTCTGTCCTAAACAGAAATAAGATTATTTTTCTTACCCCATAGAAAATTTTACTTATCTAGTAAATGAATCTTGATTTAAGAATTTTTAGATATTTGGACTGGAAACAAGAAAAAATACTAAATAAGAAGAGCATGTTTTGCAGTGTAGTCAAATCTTTTGATAATTTAAAATATAATAGGCCTTTATAACGTGCCTTTGTTGACTACATTCTAAATAAACTACAACAAAATATATTTCCTTTGTCCTGTTGCTTAGCTCTCAGTCACATGCCTGAGGCTCATTCATTATGCAGCTCATTATGTGGTTCTTTTGTTCTCTCAGGTGTGAATCACAGCATTATTCATGATCATTCACGCCTCTTCGCATACAGCCTTTGTAAAGAAAAAGTGTCTTACAAAATGTAAATCAATATATTGTGTTGTGGGAATAAGTAGGCACAATGATTCTCACATCAGTTTGAAGCAAAAACTCTAGGCAACATCACCCATTAGTCTAAAGTCTTGTGGACACATATCTATTGTGTGTTTTGAGGCCTTAATTTTAAAACAAAAATTTTAGTTTTTTCAAAAACCACGCATACACATTATTCTCTCAAAAATACAAGCATGTACATACATGTTGCTCACATATTATGGTAGCCCAGTTTGTGCTGAATACAGTGTAATTACACTTTTGCCATTAATGTGTTTATAAGCAACTGAAACAAGCACAAATGTCAGAGCACGTCAAAACTTCTAAAGGGCCCCAAAACAGCTCAGACTCCAGAGGGTTAAAGAAGATTAAAGAAAATAGTCCAATGCCGTGGTACAACGAGCACACCCGGGCCCTTAAAACAGCAGCCAGAAAAATGGAGCGCAGCTGGAAGAAAACAAAACTGGAGGTTTTTCGCATTTCATGGAAAGAGAGCATGACCGCATACAGAAAGGCCGTAAAAACTGCTAGATCTGCTTATTTCTCGACTCTCTTAGAAGAAAACAAACACAACCCTAGGTATTTATTCGATACAGTGGCTAAATTAACCAAAGATAAAGCTTCAACTTCTGATGTTTGTAAACATCACAGCAGTAATGACTTTATGAACTTCTTTACGTGCAGGATTGATAATATTAGGAAAAAAATTATAACCATGCAGCCGTCTACTACAGTATCACATCAGACAGTGCATTGTAGTGTCACTGAGGAAAAATTCACTCATTCACTGCTATAGGATAAGAAGAATATCTCTAAACTCGTTAAATCATCTAAATCAACAACATGCATGCTCGACCCTATACCGACTAAGCTACTAAAAGAGATGCTTCCAGAGGTCATAGATCCTCTTCTTAATATCATTAATTCATCTTTGTCATTAGGATATGTACCGAAAACTTTTAAGTTGGCTATTATTAAACCACTTATTAAAAAAAAACGCAACTTGATCCTACAGAATTAGTCAATTACAGGCCAATCTCAAATCTACCCTTTCTGTCAAAGACTCTGGAAAAGACTCCTTTTTAGAAAGAAATGGTATCTGTGAGGACTTCCAGTCAGGATTTAGACCGTATCATAGTACTGAGACTGCTCTCATTAGAGTTACAAATGATTTACTCTTATCATCCGATCGTGGTTGTATCTCTCCATTAGTGTTACTCGATCTTAGCGCTGCATTCGATACTATCGACCACAACATTCTTTTGAATAGACTTGAAAATTATGTTGGCATTAGTGGAATTGCATTGGCATGGTTTAAATCATACTTATCTGACCGTTATCAGTTTGTAGCAGTAAATGAAGAGATGTCACACCGATCACAAGTTCAGTATGGAGTACCGCAAGGCTCAGTGCTAGGACCGTTGCTTTTCACCCTGTACATGCTACCACTGGGAGATATTATTAGGAAGCATGGCGTTAGATTTCATTGTTATGCTGACGATACTCAGCTCTATATTTCTTCACGCCCTGACGAAACTTACCAATTCACAAGATTAATGGAATATAAAAAATTGGATGACTAGTAATTTCCTGCAACTTAATTCTAAAAAAACAGAATTTTTAATTATTGGACAAAAACACTCTGCACGTGGTAACCTAGAATACTGTCTAACACTTGATGACTGCTCTGTCAAGTCCTCGTCATCAGTTAGGAACCTGGGTGTGCTCTTTGATACCAATCTTTCATTTGAAAGCCACGTTTCTAGCATCTGTAAAACTGCATTCTACCATCTTAAAAGTATATCTAAATTATGACATATGCTCTCAATGCAAAATGCTGAACAGTTAGTTCATGCGTTCATGACCTCAAGGTTAGATTATTGTAATGCTCTACTGGGTGGTTGCCCTGCTTGCTTAATAAACAAACTCCAGCTGGTCCAAAACGCAGCAGCTCGAGTTCTTACTAGAACCAGGAAGTATGACCATATGAGCCCGGTTCGATCCTTTTCCTATTTAGCATCTAAACTCTGGAACAGTCTTCCTAGCATTGTTCGGGAAGCAGACACACTCTGTCAGTTTACATCTAGACTAAAAACACATCTCTTTACTATGGCATACACAGAGAACATTATCAATTTATATTATTCAAATCAGTTAAATGATTGTTTTAGGCTGCATTAACTAGGTCAGCCGGAACCGGGAACACTTCCAATAACACCTGATGTACTCATTACATCATAAAAAGAATAGCATCTATGCTAATGTTAGTCTCTCTGTTTATCCCGAGGTTTACTGCAGTCAGCCGTATACGGGTCATATCCGGACCAGATGGTGGTCTGTAGAGACCGTGTCAATTAAACTCCACCCTGTAAATGCCTCATCGACACAACATCCTCAATAAACCCGTCTCCGGCGTGACGACTCCAATCTTTCGAATTTCCGATCTAATATGACTTCTGACCTGTAATGTTGCCAGAATCATAATCATACACTATTTGTTCAGAGTGAGCCTGGTTTCTCCCAAGGTTTTTTTCTTCATTCTGTCACTGATGGAGTTTTGGTTCCTTGCCACCGTCGCCTCTGCCACTTTGGCTTTTGGCTTTTGGCTTACACTTAAATTTCAACTATATTACTGATCTGCCCGCATTGACACTATATGATAATTGAAATGAGCTGATGACATCACCGTTTTCACCAGAGCGGCTGTACAGCCGAATCAAATTCTGTTGCATTATTTTCCTGTTAACACTGTGAAGCTGCTTTGAAACAATTGGCATTGTAAAAAGCGCTATATAAATAAACACACACACACACACACACACTCACTCTCTCACACACACACACTCACTCTCACACTCACACACACATCCTCTCTCTCTCACACACACACACACTCACACACACACACACACACACTCGACAGTTGTCCATCATATAGCGCATGGACTCACGTTTGACCACCAGCGCTCCGTAACTAGACACTCCCACGCCTTTATCGGAGCGGACGATGCAGCGATAGCGGCCCGAGTCTCCCTTCGTGGTGTTGAGGATGTCGAAGGTGCCGGTGTAGCGTCTGGCGTTCACGGGTCTGGTGTCCTTCATTGGAGCCTCACGGCCTCCGATACCCTGAGAAAACATCAGCAGTTCAAATCATGAGCCTGGAAGGTGTTTAAAGGTGATGATCATCTAATAAAATCAATGCCGAGTTGTGTTATAGGCGAGTGTGTGAGAGCCGTCACCTGTAACCAGAGCTTGTAGTTGACGTGATCTTTGGGCTGGCCGTTGATGGTGCACTGGAACGTGGCCGCCTGTCTGGCGTTGACCTCCACACCTTTAATGTGCAGGAAGTGAGGCGTGTTCACTGACAAACACAGAGAGAGACATTAGTGTGTGTTCTACTGATGCTTCCTTCAGTGAATCAACTCAAACGACTCATTGAATCATGTGCGGACGCCTTTCATCCCGTCAATCAATCCTAAAACACATCCACACACATTCCCATCAGGACATAACAGGATCACATCCTGCAGCTCCGGTTTAAGGGCTGCAAGGAAGGTTGTCCAAAAGCAGCACTTCCAGAGGAGCGGCGAGAGGAAAGGTCACAGATACACATCAGACTGAAAGAGCTTCAGAACGGAGGAAAACACCCTCATCTTATCAAGGTGAGCTGATTCTAATGATGTTAATCAGTCCATCTCTGGAGATCTGAAATCGAGCGATCTGATCCGAGAGGATTCATGATCTCTGACGGATGATTCATGTGAGGCTTTCAACCGGAAATAATGTGATTCACGAGCGAGAAACGGAGGGAAGTACTGGATGAAGAGGAGAGAAACAGTGAAGGTCGAACATCATTCAGAACCATTTATGAATCGCATTATATGAGGCATAGACAATTATTAATCACAGGAATATGATGCTTCATATCTGTCATTATCAGCTCCAGTTTATGAAAACTACTGCGAAAAAGCGTTTAAAGATCCAATTAAAAACACATTCAGTTTGGGTTTATTTCAGTGATGTTATTGTTAACTAAAACTATAACTACTAAAATAGTTTTTTTGTTGATTGAAATAATGAAACAAGTGAAGTCTTTATTAGTGAGTCATTGAATCATTCACTCGAGATTCGTTCAAAAACGTTGATTCATCCAGTAATGAAACAAGTGAAGTCTTTATGAGTGAGTCACTGAATCATTCATTCAAGAGATTTGTTCAAAAACACTGATTCATCCAGTAATGAAACAAGTGAAGTCTTTATGAGTGAGTCATTGAATCATTCACTCGAGATTCGTTCAAAAACACTGATTCATCCAGTAATGAAACAAGTGAAGTCTTTATGAGTGAGTCATTGAATCATTCACTCGAGATTCGTTCAAAAACACTGATTCATCCAGTAATGAAACAAGTGAAGTCTTTATGAGTGAGTCACTGAATCATTCACTCGAGATTCGTTCAAAAACACTGATTCATCCAGTAATGAAACAAGTGAAGTCTTTATGAGTGAGTCACTGAATCATTCATTCAAGAGATTTGTTCAAAAACACTGATTCATCCAGTAATGAAACAAGTGAAGTCTTTATGAGTGAGTCATTGAATCATTCACTCGAGATTCGTTCAAAAACACTGATTCATCCAGTAATGAAACAAGTGAAGTCTTTATGAGTGAGTCATTGAATCATTCACTCGAGATTCGTTCAAAAACACTGATTCATCCAGTAATGAAACAAGTGAAGTCTTTATGAGTGAGTCACTGAATCATTCATTCAAGAGATTCATTCAAAAACACTGATTCATCCAGTAATGAAACAAGTGAAGTCTTTATGAGTGAGTCATTGAATCATTCACTCGAGATTCGTTCAAAAACACTGATTCATCCAGTAATGAAACAAGTGAAGTCTTTGAGTGAGTCATTGAATCATTCACTCAAACTGATTCCTTCAAAAACACTGATTCATCCAGTAATGAAACAAGTGAATCATTATGAGTGAGTCATTGAATCATTCATTGTGGGTATCCAGAGTTTGGTTCTTTAATCCGCAGGACGTGTGTCAGTGTGGGTGGCAGACGCCATCGTGAAGGTGTTTCACACACACACACTTACTGCACTGATGGCCCTGACGGGAGATTCCTCTGATGGCCAGCAGACCCCGTTCACCCGACGTCACCACCTCAAACACCAGCTGCAGGAGGAAACACACAGACGGCGCGTCAGTCCAGCACAAACCAGACGCTTCATTATCATCACACACAACACACACTACAGGCAAACTCTCATGCACTGCTCAGTTTTCAGCTCTATTTTGCTTCCATAACATGTGACTAGAGGAAAGAAAACCTCCAAAACACACATTTAAGTGTTTATTTTATTGCACTTGATCTATTAGCGTCTGTAGATCTTTAAAGGCGGCGAGTTTGAGTCCGAAATCTCCACTTCAGCAGCTTCACACACACCAAACTTTACAGTTTTATCCATATCTATATTCAGAAGGTTTGCTCATTTTACTCTTATAAACATGGTGAAAATGTCAGTATTTTCTGGTTTATGGAGTGATAAAAAGAGAAATCCAAAATCCCCTCTATAAAAACCTTTAATATGTCAAGAATTTTAAGCCCGGCTTTATCCAATGTTCAGATTTCTGTTCTGGGAATGTATGCAAATGAGTGCATATTTAAGGTAATGCCTCATTTGCATATTCAAACATAATATTTCAGAAACGTATAACACAAAACAATTACCTTAATACACTGTGATTAATCAACTGGTAAGATCTATTGGTTTACATTGTGCCGTAAAGTCGTCAGATCTGATACAAATACACACAGTATATCACGTTTTAGAGCGTTTTTGCTGTTATTTTGTCATCTTTTAAACTTACAGCACTTTATACAGTACAGATTGCTTCAGCTTCACAGTAATAACCAGAAAAATAACAGTGTAAAATTCATTAATTATGAAACAAATTCAATTTGAGCTGTAACGCGGCTCTACAGAAGACAATAGAGTCGTTATTCAGCTCAAGTTCGGCTCTCATCTGATGTGAGCGCTGTGAAATTACTGAATATTAATTGTGTTTTAAACCCTGAGCCGTTCACCAGCAGACAGCAAACACTGCAGACACGGACTAAAAGACACTAAACACACATTTGGAATTCATGAGGTGCTTAAAGTTTTTATTTAATATCAAAATGATGGTAAACATCAGGAAACTGTTGGTGCAGATCCGTTTGTGCTCATATTGTCCATGTTTCTCTTGGCTCTTGTCATCTGTTGTTTTAGAGATGCATGATTAATCGTTAAAAGAACGTGATCTTGATTCAAACACCCACAGATCTTATTCATGAATGACAGCGGTTCGGCTCTATGTCTGTTAAACCTGTGACAAGTTTTCAACCACACAGGATCATTATTTCTGTCTTACAATCATTCATATCATCACAGAAGTGTAGAGTTCAGATATAAACACTGATTGATCAAAATAGAGCAAATCACATTTTGAAAGTAACGATGCTTCAGATAACGATTGCATCAATTAGATCGTTACACCAGTAGGTGGAGACAAGTGACTGTTAAAAATGTATCTGTCATGGAATCATTCGTTCAAAAACGCTGATTGATCCAGTAATGAAACAAGTGAATCTTTATGAGTGAGTCATTGAATCATTTATTCAAGAGATTCATTTAAAAACGCGGATTCATCCAGTAATGAAACAAGTGAAGTCTTTAGGAGTGAGTCATTGAATCATTCATTCAAGAGATTCGTTCAAAAACGCTGATTCATCCAGTAATAAAACAAGTCAAGTCTTTATGAGCGAGTCATTGAATCATTCATTCACGAGATTTGTTCGAAAACGCTGATTCATCCAGTAATGAAACAAGTGAATCTTTATGAGTGAGTCATTGAATCATTCATTCAAGAGATTCGTTCAAAAATGCTGATTCATCCAGTAATAAAACAAGTGAAGTCTTCATGAGCGAGTCATTGAATCATTCATTCACGAGATTTGTTCAAAAATGCTGATTCATCCAGTAATGAAACAAGTGAATCTTTATGAGTGAGTCATTGAATCATTTATTCAAGAGATTCATTTAAAAACGCGGATTCATCCAGTAATGAAACAAGTGAAGTCTTTAGGAGTGAGTCATTGAATCATTCATTCAAGAGATTCATTCAAAAATGCGGATTCATCCAGTAATGAAACAAGTGAATCTTTTTGAGTGAGTCACTAAATCATTCATTCAAGAGATTCGTTCAAAAACGCTGATTCATCCAGTAATGAAACAAGTGAATCTTTATGAGTGAGTCATTGAATCATTCATTCAAGAGATTCGTTCAAAAACGCTGATTCATCCAGTAATAAAACAAGTGAAGTCTTCATGAGCGAGTCATTGAATCATTCATTCACGAGATTTGTTCAAAAACGCTGATTCATCCAGTAATGAAACAAGTGAATCTTTATGAGTGAGTCATTGAATCATTTATTCAAGAGATTCATTTAAAAACGCGGATTCATCCAGTAATGAAACAAGTGAAGTCTTTAGGAGTGAGTCATTGAATCATTCATTCAAGAGATTCATTCAAAAATGCGGATTCATCCAGTAATGAAACAAGTGAATCTTTATGAGTGAGTCACTAAATCATTCATTCAAGAGATTCGTTCAAAAACGCTGATTCATCCAGTAATAAAACAAGTCAAGTCTTTATGAGCGAGTCATTGAATCATTCATTCACGAGATTTGTTCAAAAACGCTGATTCATCCAGTAATGAAACAAGTGAATCTTTATGAGTGAGTCATTGAGTCATTCATTCAAGAGATTCATTCAAAAATGCGGATTCATCCAGTAATGAAACAAGTGAATCTTTATGAGTGAGTCACTAAATCATTCATTCAAGAGATTCGTTCAAAAACGCTGATTCATCCAGTAATGAAACAAGTGAATCTTTATGAGCGAGTCATTGAATCATTCATTCACGAGATTTGTTCAAAAACACTGATTCATCCAGTAATGAAACAAGTGAATCTTTATGAGCGAGTCATTGAATCATTCATTCACGAGATTTGTTCAAAAACGCTGATTCATCCAGTAATGAAACAAGTGAATCTTTATGAGCGAGTCATTGAATCATTCATTCACGAGATTTGTTCAAAAACACTGATTCATCCAGTAATGAAACAAGTGAATCTTTATGAGTGAGTCATTGAATCATTCATTCAAGAGATTCATTCAAAAACGCGGATTCATCCAGTAATGAAACAAGTGAAGTCTTTAGGAGTGAGTCATTGAATCATTCACTCAAACTGATTTTTTAAAATAATTAATTCAATTAATTAGATATTTTTTACAACACACTGCAAAAAGTAAAAGCCATGTTATTTTGTTAAGTTGTCGGTTCAGAATCGTGAGAGAATCTGATCTCTACTTTAGATTCTCAGTTTCTCCAGAATCGCGCAGCTCTGTTATTTGGAGCGTTTACAGGGAAGCAGCAGAAACAGACTCCGATGACATGAGCGTCTGACACAGGAGACCCGCGGCGCTGGAGTTTCTGTGCTCCTCCTCTTCTCCTGTTGTCTTCTCCTCCTCCTCCTCCTCCTCCTGAAGGATCCTGTATCTGTTCCAGCTCTGGAGACGGTCCAGTGCTTTACAGGGACAACGTCCGGACATCATCAACACAATCTGAGCGCACCGAACACAACACACAAGGGTGTGCAGATCTGACTCACATCTACAGAAATCACATCTAATTCTGCAGGATCCTCAGCACTGCCTGCATGTGAAAACACAGATGACGCCAACCTTTTCCTCGTTTCTCCACTGGATCAGAGGATAATACACTGCAAAAAGTGGAAACACGCAATCGTGAGAGCTGATTTCACCCATAAAAATGATGGGTATAAATTCAAGTATTTAGGTTGATTATTTCAATAAAACCAGTTTATTTAGATGTTTTAGACCATTTTTTCAGCGTACCACTAACACGGAATTATTACCATATTCATGTACCATGATATTTGAATAAATGTATATGATATTTGCAAAATACAGCTCCAAAGTATAACCACGGTACATCTTACACAATATTGCATGGTAACACACTGTTACCTTGTGAAAATCACAGCAATGCTGTGTTACTTTCATATACCAAGGTACTCAACAATTACCATACACCGATCAGGCATAACATTATGACCTAATATTGTGTTGGTCCCTCTTTTGCTGACCCGTCGAGGCATGGACTCCACTAGACCCCTGAAGGTGTGCTGTGGTATCTGGCACCAAGATGTTAGCAGCAGATCCTTTAAGTCCTGTAAGTTGCGAGGTGGGGCCTCCATGGATCGGACTTGTTTGTTCAGCACATCCCACAGATGCTCGATTGGATTGAGATCTGGGGAATTTGGAGGCCAAGTCAACACCTCAAACTCGTTGTTGTGTTCCTCAAACCATTCCTGAACCATTTGTGCTTTGTGGCAGGAGCATTATCCTGCTGAAAGAGCCACAGCCACCAGGGAATACCGTTTCCATGAAAGGGTGTACATGGTCTGCAACAATGCTTAGGTAGGTGGTACGTGTCAAAGTAACATCCACATGGATGGCAGGACCCAAGGTTTCCCAGCAGAACATTGCCCAAAGCATCACACTGCCTCCGCCGGCTTGCCTTCTTCCCATAGTGCATCCTGGGGCCATGTGTTCCCCAGGTAAGCCACGCACACACACCCGGCCATCCACGTGATGTAAAAGAAAACGTGATTCATCAGACCAGGCCACCTTCTTCCATTGCTCCGCGGTCCAGTTCTGATGCTCACGTGCCACTGTTGGTGCTTTCGGCGGTGGACAGGGGTCAGCATGGGCACCCTGACTGGTCTGCAGCTATGCCGCCCCATACGCAACAAACTGCGATGCACTGTGTATTCTGACACCTTTCTATCAGAACCAGCATTAACTTCTTGAGCAGTTTGAGCTCCAGTAGCTCGTCTGTTTGATCGGACCACACGGGCCAGCCTTCGCTCCCCACGTGCATCAATGAGCCTTGGCCGCCCATGACCCTGTCTCCGGTTCACCACTGTTCCTTCCTTGGAGCACTTTTGATAGATACTGACCACTGCAGAATAATCATAATGTTATGCCTGATCAGTGTATTCATATAATATTACTGAAGAATACCATGCAATTACCATGGTACCATGTCTATAGTAATGTCATGGCACGTTTGGAGTCATTAGCACAGATTCAGCAGTAAACGAGACACTGTCAATGTGAGCGCACGCATCACTTTATTAGGCCAATCAGATCGATTCTCATTCTGCCGTCGTTGAGCAGACGTGCGCGAGCATCCAGGCCTCTAATGATAGTTTTATGACAGAGACGTGAGATTCTCACTGTGATAAACCAGGAGCTCATTAAGTCTCTCTCTTATTCTCGATTTTTCTGTAATTTCCAGAATTTGCTGATTTTTTATTTTATTTTTATAATTAGGATGCCATATTATACCATGTTAGATGTACAATAGAAATGTAATGAAATTAATTAAATTAAATACTTGCATACTTAAATAATAAATAAAATAATAAATAAATATAGAAATAAATATTTGTTATGAAATAGTGATGTAGAAACTACATATTTATAAAATAAATATAAATAAATAAATATTTGTCATAAAATAGTGATGTAAAAAATACATTTAATAAATAAATAAATATTTGTTATGAAATTAAATACTTGCATACTTAATAAATATAGAAATAAATATTCGCTATGAAATAGTGATGTAGAAACTACATATTAAAAAAATAAATATAAATAAATATTTGTCATAAAATAATGATGAACAAATGTTTTTAATAAATAAATAAATGTTATGAAATTAAATACTTGCATACTTAAATAATAAATAAATATAGAAATAAATATTTGTTATGAAACAGTGATGTAGAAACTACATATTTAAAAAATAAAAATAAATATAAATAAATAAATATTTTTCATAAAATAGTGATGTAAAAAATACATTTAATAAATAAATAAATATATGTTATGAAATTAAATAGTGATGGAGAAACTACATATTAAAAAATAAATAAATATTTGTTATGAAATTAAATACTTGCATAATAAATTAATAAATAAATAAATATAGAAATAAATATTTATTTTTTATGTAGAAAAAAAACTGTTTAATAAATAAATAAAGAAAGAAATATTCGTTATGAAATAGTGAAGTAGAAACGACATATTTAAAAAATAAATAAATGTCATAAAATAGTGATGTAAAAAACACATTAAATAAATAAAAGTGACGCAGAAAATAAACACACCAGGAGCTCATTAAGTCTCTCTCTTATTTTTCAGATTTTTGCGATCAAACTCACTCATTTTTGAGCTGTAATTTCCAGAATTTTGCAGAAAATATTTTTTTATAAATAGGACGCCATATTCGATGTACAATAGACACACTATAAGAGGAACGGCAGAATGCTTGTTTATTTTTCTCTTGGTAAACTTTTAAAGAATTTATTTTTGTAATTATGGACTGCTGTCACTTTAAGAGCTGATGCACAGATCCAATACACACACACACACATGCAACACAAAACAATCTCATTAATAAACAAATGCAACAATAGCCCAGAATATGATTGTGATCTGTAGAAAACTTCATTATGAATAATATAGAAAACTTTCTGAGTAAAATTGGTGAGATGAGTCTGAACTCAACTAATTATATAATCAATCTCATGAAGCTTTGTTTGTTTCGTGACGCACATGAAGTGACAGACGATGTTAATAATTGACTGTCCGTGTTTATCTGCAGCGCTCGAGATCTCTTTTGTTCTGGCATTTATTTGTGAGTCGCGTCAGTTTGTCAATCAGCTTCATTCAGAGACGCTAAACACACGGTTCCCCGCCATCGCACAAAGCAGAGGTCAGAGGTCACGCATTCCTCCTCCAGCTCACCTGTGCGTTAAATATATCCAGCGTGAAATGTCAAAGCAGATCGCAGAGGACGAGGCCGAGACGATTCACACACTCACAGTGAACGACGCAATTAGAGCTGTCCGCGTCTCTCATTGTGAGCCAGAAGCGCAACAGGAGATAAAAACACACACCCTGTCATTACAAAATAAGAGACGAGAGTAATTTCTGTGTACCAGGTGCTTTCATCTTGACAAACTCTTAAGATACAGTGCAATTACACAAACCTGCAATCAGCCCGGCATCGCTAATTAGCCACAGCGCAGAAGAATTGGAGATTGCATTTTTAATCTCTGCTAGTATTAAAAAGTCACAATCGCATTTTTCAGCAATTACGGCGCGCGCCGCTGGATGAAGACGGAGACTCGTGTCTCTCGGCAGATGCTGCTCGTTCCTCCCAGGACTCCTGATGCTGCTCGCCGTCCAGCCGTCTCTCGCGGGACACACACCGACTCCAGAAGCGTGTCTGAGCATCGGCGGGATCTGTTAGCGTGAGGACGGTTCACTCGAAAGACGTGATGCTCATGTGGAGGGATAAAACACTAACTCAAGCTGAAGTGTGTTCCCAACGGGCTCAACGTGTCTCCATGAGCTTCGGACGAGATCTCAACCACTCATAGTGAATCTCAATCTCGATTTGAGCTCAAACCTTTCTCATGAGTATCAGAGACGGAGTGTTTCAGAAACCTGACCGTAACGGCTGTTTGGTATGAAATAGTGATGCAGAAACTACATATTAAAAAATAAACAAAAATAAATAAATAAACAAATATATGTTATGAAATAAATAGTGATGCAGAAACTACATATTAAAAAAATAAACAAAAATAAATAAATAAACAAATATAGGTTATGAATTAAATAGTGATGCAGAAACTACATATTAAAAAAATAAACAAAAATAAATAAATAAACATATATAGGTTATGAATTAAATAGTGATGCAGAAACTACATATTAAAAAAATAAACAAAAATAAATAAATAAACAAATATATGTTATGAATTAAATATTGATGCAGAAACTACATATTAAAAAAATAAACAAAAATAAATAAATAAACAAATATAGGTTATGAATTAAATAGTGATGCAGAAACTACATATTAAAAAAATAAACAAAAATAAATAAATAAACAAATATATGTTATGAAATAAATAGTGATGCAGAAACTACATATTAAAAAAATAAACAAAAATAAATAAATAAATATATGTTATGAAATAAATAGTGATGCAGAAACTACATATTAAAAAATAAACAAAAATAAATAAATGTTATGAAATAAAATACTTGCATACTTAATAAATAAATAAATAAATATTTGTTATAAAATAGTGATGTAAAAACACATTTAATAAATATGTTATGAAATTAAATAGTGATGCAGAAACTACATACTTTATAGAAAATAAATAAACAAAGAAATAAACAAATATTTGTTATGAAATGAAATACTTGCATGCTTAAATAATAAATAAATAAATATAGAAATAAATATTTCTCATAAAATAGTGATGTACAAAACACATTTAATAAATAAATAAATGAATATATGTTATGAAATTAAATAGTGATGGAGAAACTACATATTAAATAAATACATAATAAATAAAATAAATAAATAAATATTTGTTATGAAATAGTGACGTAGAAAAAAATCTTTTAATGAATAAATAAATAAATCAATATTTGTTATGACATAGTGATATAGAAACTACATATTTATATATATATATATATATATATATATATATAACAGTGTAAAAGCACATTTAATAAATGAATAAATAAATATTTGTTATGAAATTAAATAGTGATGCAGAAACTAACTAGCTAACTAACTAAATAAATAAAAGTAAAAAAATAAAAGTGGTGAGTATTTTTAAATGACTCTTTCTGTAGATTACACCAGTAGGTGGAGACAAGAGAACGCATTCATGAGTGAGTCATTGAATCATTTAATGAATCAATTTACTCAAAAGCATCAATTCATTCATTAACAAACCAAGTGACTCTCTTTATGAGTGAGTCATTGAATCATTCATCACGTGTATAGTTGCTGCACCATATATATTATTTTAAATGAATCAGATATATAAATGGATGTCCTGTACTGTCAGTCTGAGTGTGTGTGATGATCACTCTTTCAGACTCTCTGTTCTGCCCAGTTCATTTCCTAATCCATATGTTCATCCGCCGGCGATCACACGAGAGCTTTTGTCCAGAAACGCCTCCCGTCAGGACACACTGAGCGTTTGTTCAGCGGCTGAGCGCTGTACGCCGAGGCTTTGAGGAGCTTCATGCAGGTCTGAACAAACCAAACCCATCGGGGAGCATTTGATCAAAAAATAATTGAAGTTCCTCTGTTAATGAAGGCGGCAGGAGCTGAGCAGTCTGGCAGGTGTCGAGTCCAACACCAGACACTTTGTAGGTTTGTGTCACGAGCGACAGGAAACGGAATTAACTAATGAGACGCGCCGCGGCGTTTGATGACAAAAGAACCAGCAGACGCGGAAACGGCTTTCTGGAGGAGCGCTGTGGTTG
>CM077189.1:35560886-35576297 GCA_039654105.1 Coreius guichenoti | reverse complement strand
AAACATTTTTTGTCATATTTTCGTTAACGAAATTAACGCTAATTTAATCTCACTTTATTGACCAATGTACCTGCCGCTGACCTTCGATGACTCAGTTAAACCAAAAGCAAAAAAGACGTTGTTTTTATGTGAAGTAAGTGTGAAACAGAACGGAAGAGGTTTGAGCGGCGCCCTCTACTGTACACACGTGAATTTACATTTCCTTCAGCCTGAGGTGCCAAACAAGCCCAGCCCAGGTGAGAAAAAGTAACGCAAAAGTAACGTAACCCATTACTTTTCTTGAAAAGTAACGCAATTAGTTACTTTTTAAGGGAGTAACGTAATATTGTAATGCATTACTTTTCAAAGTAACTTTCCCAACACTGGTCCCAATCACAGTCATTATTAGTTGTGTGTTGCTGTTTGAGCTGAAGATGATCACCGGCACGCTTCACTACTGCGTTCATTCTTAACCAAATGCATCCGTTATGAGATAAATCAGATATAGATATGCATACACAAAATAAACACAACATTACAACTTACATGTGCACAAAACAAAAGTCTGTGAATGTACACGCAAACCGTCATGATGAAGGTGTAACTCCAGCTGTAAAATGGTCCCAAACAGAACTCCATGCACGTGCATGACCCTGATTAATCGATAAGTGTTATCGATTGTATTATTCGATATAAGTGTTAAATGTATTATTGACAATTAATCAATCGCCGATTAATCGTTAACATCCCTAGTTAGTCGGCTAGACGTGTCCTCACCTGGTAGAAGTTGGGCCAGAAGGTGCTGATGGCCAGTTCCACCTGAACCCATTTCTGCAGGGCCGGGCCGGACGAGTTCCACACCGGGACGCCCAGAGGACTGTTGTTCTCCTTGACGTAGATGTAGAGCTGGCCGGGACTGGAGCCCTCTCGACCGGCGGCGTAATACTGGAAGATGACGCAGTGTGTGTCGTTCTCTTTGAACTGGGGCATGAAGAGCTGAGCCTTCTGACCGGAGAACCGACCCGAGGCGTTGGCCATCATGAACGCTGAACCTGAGGACGACAGGTTAGAAAGGTCACAAGCAGAGAATGCAACACGGCAAACTGCGGTATAAACACTAACACTGAAAACTCATCACAAGGTCACACAAGTGTGCAATCTGTTAACATCAGACATGAGTGTGTCACAGGAAGTGACCCCAACAGGAAGAGGACGCGTACCACTGCGCAGACAGACCAAGGTCTCTGGACACACACATCACTTCCTCTGTGTAAAAGGTGTGTGTGTCAGCGCTGTTCGTACGCTCTCAAAGGACTCGTGTGTGAAGTGTTTGCTCGACTAACACAGCTGTGGAAAAACAGGTACGGACAGGAAGTGACTTTCTAAAAGGGTTAATAAGTAGCTTCTATGTAACATCAGCGGCAGCGCTCTGGAAGGAAAGCAAGAGTGTGTTTGAGCAACATCTAACCCTCATTTCATATGTGTGTGTGTTTGAGCAACATCTAACCCTCATTTTGTGTGTGTGTGTGTGTGTGTGTGTGTTTGAGCAACATCTAACCCTCATTTCGTGTGTGTGTGTGTGTTTGAGCAACATCTAACCCTAATTTCCATGGGTTTAACGGAGTGTTTGTGTGTGTGTGTGTGTGTGTGTGTGTGTGTGTGTGTGTGTGAGTGAGTTTAACAGCACCAAACCCACAGATCGCATCGGCCGAGGTTTATGAGTCAGTGTCATCAAAATCTGAACAGATACAGACGAGAACATATGCCAACGCTACTGTCACAACGAGCTCATTACTGAAACTGCTGACACACACACACACACACACACACACAAACACACACACACACACACCCTTCTGTGACCCCACACATCTGTGAGTGTGCGTGTGAGTGTGTGTGTGAGCGTGTGTGTGTGTGAGAGTGTGTGAGTGTGTGTGTGTGTGAGTGTGAGAGTGTGTGTGAAAGAGTGTGTGAGTATGTGTGTGAGTGTGTGTGTGTGTGAGTGTGTGTGAGAGAGAGTGAGAGAGAGTGTGTATGTGTGTGAGTATGCGTGTGAGTGTGTGTGTGAGTGTGTGAGTGTGTGTGAGAGTGAGTGTGTGTGTGTGTGTGAGTGAGTGTGTGTGTGAGTGTGTGAGTGAGTGTGACAGAACACTAGCTCAACTCTTACTGCTCTTTATGCACTATGAGTTATTCTACAATCAAAGTTTCCTTCCACACACACTAAACGTTTCATATATAATGCTTTTAATGTAAGTGTTTTATGTTATGGTTGTAGTTAACTCTAGTGTGAGCCGCAGTGAAGCACAGAACGGGTGAAGCGTCTGAAGATCAGGATCAATGACAGCATCTGACCTTCTGAAACCGGAGGGACGAATCAAAGCCGAGACGCTGAACGAGCCCTTGATTCTGTCTGCTGTTCTGGGTTAAGAGCCGCTCACACACACGTCTGACTGTCCGTTCCAGCCTTAAATCTCTAATCATCACGTTGTATTAATGCTGAAGGAAGTCCATTAAAAACATCAACTGATTTGTGTTGGTCAAAATAAGTTGTTTAGGGTTTGTTTAACTTGATTCGATCTTCTATAGAGAGTATCTATAGATCTTCAAACACAGATCCACAAGATCCAAAACCCCTCCTGTGTTTCCCAAACGCTGGGCCTCACGTTCCCGATCAAACCTGTCTGGGCCGGCTGTATGTGTAATCACACACACTTCACATGCAGCGCCGCATCGGTGTTATCTGACGGCTCGCGGCGTGTTCGGTCTTGTCTCGCATGTTTCCCGTGTGTCTAGTCGAGATTGCAGGTTGAGTGTCAGATTCCCTGCCACTTCCAGCACCTTCCACAGCCCGAGGAGAGAAATCCCATCATTCATCCATTCATCCAATCTCACACTCGTATCATTGTCTGAGGAGCTGCAGAAACTCACAGCCTGGAGGCTCGGAGAGAAAAACTGAAAGATTGAATGTTTATTAAAGGGATCGTTCAGCCAAAAAAAATTATTCTGTCATCATTTACTCAGCCTTGTGCCATTTCAAACCTGTATGACATTCATTCGTGCATGAAACACAAAAGGAGAAATATATATATATATATATATATACACACAGCGATCAGGCATAACATTATGACCACCTCCCTAATATTGTGTTGATCCCCCTTTTGCTGCCAACAGGACAGGGGTCAGCATGGGCACCCTGACTGGTCTGCGGCTATGCAGTCCCATATGCAACAAACTGCGATGCACTGTGTATTCTGACACCTTTCTATCAGAACCAGCATTAACTTCTTGAGCAATTTGAGCTCCAGTAGCTCGTCTGTTTGATCGGACCACACGGGCCAGCCTTCGCTCCCCACGTGCATCAATGAGCCTTGGCCACCCATGACCCTGTCGCTGGTTCACCACTGTTCCTTCCTTGGAGCACTTTTGATATAAAATGTTCACTTGCTGCCTAATATATCCCACCCACTAACAGGTGCCGTGATGAAGAGATAATCAGTGTTATTCACTTCACCGGTCATAATGTTATGCCTGATCGGTGTATATATATTTGATCAACTGCTCTTTCATTATCAACAGATTCTGACTCTGTGAAAACTCACATAACAGTTCAAGAAAAAGCACCGATTGTGCAGAATCATGTTCACTGCAGAGACGCTTCTCAGCACAGATTCTCTGATTAATGACGTGAGATTGATAACAGAGACAGACAAAGCGCGCCAGCAGACGGAACAAAACCTTTCCCAGAAATCACAGCGTTCCCATGACCACTGAACTGTTTGATTCAGTTACTCTGTGAACTCAGAGACACAAAACACATAAAACATGTCAGAGTCTTTTATACCTCAAAGGAAGAACAAGCATCAGATAAATCAGCTGGAGAGCTTCCTGGTGGAGTTTCCGAGTAATTCATTATCGGAATAAACTCATATTGTGCAGTGATGCCAAAAATAACTTATACTTGCATTAATTACATCAAATATCAAAGCAACTGTCAAAGAAACATTTGACAGACATGCTGAAACAATAGATAGATGAGGACAAACATTAATGTGTGACTTCACTAGTGCATCACTGAGATACGGTTATAGAATATTTATGGGTTCAAGAGCGTAGCGCTGAAACTCTATTGTAATTGTTACATTTTCCAAGGATCCGCATTCTCCTCTAAAAGTGTTCGGGCAGACCAAACCGTAAGTCGTAGAGACTTGAAACTTTGAGGGCTGGTAGTACTCACACCACCTACAACGACACCAAAGCTCGTCCCAATCAGCCTGACGGGGGCGCTACAGTGATCAAAAGTACGAAATGGCTCAAGATGGACAAAATGGCGGAGATGTCGGTCTGGAGAAATTTTCAGGTATTTTGGATTTTTTGAAAAACCTACTTTTGCGAACTAGTCCTAGGCTTTTGACCCAATCAGAACCAAACTAGTGCAGCAAGATTCTCTGGAGTCTGATCGTCAATAGTTTTCGAGATTTCGGTTCACGGTCCCTAAGGGCCGCCAAAACGTTCGAAATGGGAGGAGCCACTTTTACTAAATAGGCTATAACTACTTCACCGTTAGTCTGATTGACTTGAAAATCGGCATGCAGTGTCTTTGTCCGAGGTGCCATGATGGTCTATGTGGACACTGACGTATCTCAAAAAACATGTCCGGCATCGGCTAATTAAGTTTGAGCGGCTGTCACACAAGGTTAACATAGGCCGGTCGGAACGAAAAAAATCACTGGGCCTGTTTAACTCACGGCCCTAGAGGCCTGTGAGAAATTCAAAAGAATTTGGCCACCGGGGGGCTTCATACTTCGCGTTTTTCACGCACGTAAAGGATCGTGTATTGCACGGTTGTTTGCACACGGCCACGTCATTCATACCACATGGTAGAACTCCTCATTTTGAGTTTTTGACTCTAGGACCACCGCTGTCCGTCGAATCGTTCATTTAATATTGGAGATTATTTCAAAAACCAACTTTGGCGAACTTGTCCTAGGCTTTTGACCTAACCTCGATAAAACCACTGCGGCACAATTCTCGGGACTCTCTAGGTCAATAGTTATCAAAAAAATGTTGAACTTTGGCCTTTGGACAGCTATAGCAGGGTCATTTAAAAAACAGGCGTGGCCAAATCTACCCAAAAGCCTATCATTCCCAAACAAGAACTCAGAACTTTGCATCATTACGTGAGCACATGCGGCACATGATTCTAAAGAAGCATGCATACTTTTATGGAGATCGGACAATAGGTGGCGCTATAGCTGTTAAAGCTTTAAAATCCATATATTTCCTATGGTAAATTGCCTGTACTGGCTGTAAATGGTCTTTTACTTCTATGATTTAAGTGGTTACATGCTTTCTAAATAAAACATAATATCTTTTTATGCATATGTGTGTAAAGGCCTTAAACCGCTTGAATCCCGATAATAAAAGGTTTGTTGTTTTAGTTTTAGTGAACTTACACCTTCAGACTCTTGTAAATGTGCCTGTACACACAAACACACGTGTTTCAGATGGCAGACGACACATTTACCCACAATCCTCTGACACGCTTTCAGCAGGTTTCATGTATCTACATGTGCGTTCCCTCAATCTGCTGTCTATCTCTGAGCATCTGTCACGCATCGCCATCATCATCATCATCATCATCAAAGTGTCCTGCTCTTCATCGCCACCGGACGTGTTTATTTGACGGCAGCTTGTCCTCCTGGAGTTTAAATCACTCGTCAGTGCTTTGTTCCTCATGCCTCCTTTATCTCCCAGCTTTGATATCTGCTTTTCGGAAACACTTTCTATGAAGCATTTATAATGCATTATAAGGGTATTCTTAATGCATTATAATACATGCATAATGCCTTATAAACAACCTTATAATATGTTGTACCATCTGATAAATAATCATAACAACAGTTACAATGCATTATAATACTTACTTATTTGTTTATAACTTTTAAGAGTAAATGCAATGCATTATAACACCAGATGAAGCCTGCATTTATAATGCATCATAAGAGTATTCTTAGTGCATTATAATGCCTTATAAACCACTTTATAATGTGTGGTACCATCTCATGAATAACCGTAACAACAGTAATAATACCTACTTATTAGATTTGGTAAAACCTTGTAATATTACAGTGTTTATGAATAAAACATGATTTGCATTGTGAATGTATTGTACTTTTCCACACAGCTTTGATTTTACCTCAAGGGAAATGTCTTATAAACACTTTATGATATCTTATGGCTGTTTAAGACTTTATCATCACTCATAAGATGTAGTATGATACTGTGCAGATCTTAAGTAAACAATGTCAAGATATGAGACGTGGGAAAGTAAAAGATATGACACTATAGGATAAACTACAATCCGTTGTAACTTAAGTGGATAAAATTATGTTCATAGTATGTTATAAATCATCATACACTTAATAGTTATTAACTATTACTATAGGTAAGTAATATTACTGTTGTTACGCTTATTCATGAGATGGTACAGCACATTATAAGGCTGTTTATAAGGCATTATGCATGCATTATAATGCATTAAGAATACTCTTATGATGCATTATGAATGCAGGCTTTATCTGGTGTTATAATGCATTACTCCTAAAAGTTATAACAACAAATTGTATTGTATTGTAACTGTTGTTATGATTATTTATAAGATGATACAACACATTATAAAGTAGTTTATAAGGCATTATGCATGCATTATAAATGTTTAGAAAGTGTTACCAAATATTCATATTTGTAAACAACTGCTCTGATTTTGGTGAATGTAAGAGCATCTGTGATGAAAAGACTCTCTCACAGAAGTTTTGAAGTTTCTTCTCGGCTGCGCTACATCAGCGCTCATTTCATCTGCATTGATCTCTGGGAATTATGGCATGGCAGATCTTGTTATGTTTGGCCTACTGTACAAAGTTACAAGGTGAAATTGAGTTTAGGCAGCAGATCCGGCTGTGTTAACGCACCTTCCTGCTTCATTATGGTTTCACGGCTCAGTTAATGCACTCTCTCTCGCTGGACAGATATCAGGTGTCGGTTTCGGGATGATGTGGAGTGGAAGAAGCGTCTTGTCTCTTGAAGAAAAGCGCTGTAAGGTAATTACGCTCGCGTGGCCAGTAATGGACTTGGCACCGCCGGCGTCTGACGCACCTGCCGAGTGTCGCTTCTGTAACTCATTAGACTGACTAAACGCTTTCTTCATCCGTGGAGTAACGGCAGCAATCTGGTGTTGATTTGCCTGCGACGTGTGTGTGTCTGTGTGTGTGTGTTCTCGCAGTTTGCTTGCGATAGCATGCTGTGCGACCACAGGACTGCACCCGATTACAGTGATCATGGTATCAGATGGTAATACAATGAAATACACCAAATACAATACTATGCATCAAAATACCACGGTATTACCATCCGACTTTCATGCAGGAGTAGCTCTGACCTCATGATGAGGATTAGCCGCTTCAGGGATCGATGAACTCTTCTGATCAGACGCTGGATCTGCGGTTCACATCAGAGATAAACAGAGTGGCTCGTGACCTCTGACCCGCTGGCACCGGTACGAGGAAACATCATTAGTCTGGAGTATCGCAGCGCGTCCCTGCATTCGATTCTCATCGCTGCTGCTTAATGCGATCTGTGGCAGCTGCTGCAATTTGCTAACTATTTTGAAAGCATATTATAATGGGATTGTTTTAGTGCCATCTATAATTCACTCGGCAGGAAAATGTGTTTTTTTTACCCTCAACAATGTGGCGTTCAGGAGCAATTAAGAGGAAAAGGCTTTTAAAAGCGACTGGTGCATTTCCATAAAGGGCGAAGCTTTGAAATTGCATAAAACACAAGCTAAATGGTTTTTACTGTTCGATGCGGGGGAAAAAACATAAATATCTCAGAAAGAGGAAGTGATTGCATCTTGTCTGGTTATTATAGAGCATCAAACACGGGTTACAGATGTCAGGACCGCCTCACATGATCAGATTCTCCTCTTTCAGGCACTGCGGCGGAATAAAACACTTAATTTGGGGGTAATGGACGATGTTGTTGCAGTGCATGTTTAAAGACGTATTACACTCGTTCTCTTCAATATTTAAAGCAGATGCATGATTTAAGAGGTGTAACAGCATCACACACACCTCGTGATCATGTGGTTGGTCTGGTTTCACTGTAAACGACGCCCGTGAGCCGCTGTAATCGCTAATGAAATTTCAGAGCAGCTTTCACTTACCGTACGGATCAGTGGATCTCTAACAGAAGAAGTGATTAATCAGAGATCTTTAGATACACTATATTGCCAAAAGTATTGGGACCCCTCCAAATCACTGAGTTCAGGTGTTCAATCACTTCATGGCCACAGGTGTATAAATCAAGCACTAGGCATGCAGACGCTTCTACAAACATTTGTGAAAGAATGGGTCGCTCTCAGGAGCTCAGTGAACTCAAGCGTGGTACCGTGATAGGTTGCCACCTGTGCAATAAGTCCATTCCTGACATTTCCTCACTACTAAATATTCCACGCTCAACTGTTAGTGGGATTATAACAAAGTGGAAGCAATTAGGAACAACAGCAACTCATGCTGAGGGTCACAGTGCGCAGAAGTCACCAACTTTCTGCAGAGTCAACAGCTACAGACCTCCAAACTTCTGTGGCCTTCAGATGAGCTCAAGAACAGTGTGTAGAGAGCTTCATGGAATGGGTTTCCATGGCCGAGCAGCTCATCCAAGCCTTACATCACCAAGTGCAATGCAAAGCGTGGGATGCAGTGGGGTAAAGCACGCCGCCACTGGACTCTAGAGCAGTGAGACGTGTTCTCTGGAGTGACCAATCACGCTTCTCTGTCTGGCAATCCCATGGACGAGTCTGGGTTTGGCGGTTGCCAGGAGAACGGGACTTGCCTGACTGCACTGTGCCAAGTGTAAAGTTTGGTGGAGGGGGGATTATGGTGTGGGGTTGTTTTTCAGGGGTTGGGCTTGGCCCCTTAGTTCCAGTGAAAGGAACTCTTAATGCTTCAGCATACCAAGACATTTTGGACAATTTCATGCTCCCAACTTTGTGGGAACAGTTTGGGGACGGCCCCTTCCTGTTCCAACATGACTGCGCTCCAGTGCACAAAGCGTCGGTCCATAAAGACATGGATGAGCGAGTTTGGTGTGGAGGAACTTGACTGGCCTGCACAGAGTCCTGACCTCAACCCGATAGAACACCTTTGGGATGAATTAGAGCGGAGACTGCGAGCCAGGCCTTCTCGTCCAACATCAGTGCCTGACCTCACAAATGCGCTTCTAGAAGAATGGTCAAACATTCCCATAAACACACTCCTAAACCTTGTGGAAAGCCTTCCCAGAAGAGTTGAAGCTGTTATAGCTGCAAAGGGTGGTCCGACTCCATATTAAACCCTACGGATTAAGAATGGGATGTCATTAAAGTTCATGTGCATGTAAAGGCAGGGGTCACAAAACTTTTGGCAATATAGTGTATTTCTACTGGAAAACAGGACTAAGGAAGAACAGCACTTTTGCATCTTTTTGTTTTCAGAATGTTATTTTAACAGCCAAATATCAGGCAATTAATAATCAAATAACTCTTAAGCTGTCAGAATGCAATGCAATGTTGGTCTCGTCGAGTTAAACCTGGTAAATCAGGATCCTGCACTAGTTAGTAAAGCATCTGAGCTGCAGCGAGATTTAATTAAACTCCGTTCAGGGAAATCCAATGTCTCGATTTATTCACTGATCGATGGCCAAGTTCCTCCTTCATTAACGGAGGCGTCAGTAATCATTCCAGTTTATACACGGCCTGTCCGACCCATAATGCCTCGTGTCTCACTGGCCTCATTGAGTGTGGATAACGAACACAATCAATGGCTTTCAGTTATCAGTGCTGCAACAAACACTGCTGTAACCTTTATCATTAACACACACACGCACACACACACTCTCATACACACTCACTCTCTATCACACGCACACGCGTACATACACACTCACACACTCACTCACACAGACTCTCATACATACACTCTCACACTCTCTCACACACACTCTTACTCTCTCACACACTCACGCACACACGCACACACACATAGACACACACACTCACACACTCAATCTAGTCCAGTTCCCCAGACGAGGGCTGATGAGCATGTTTGTTTGGAATTAGACGGGCACCTCTTTTCCAATTTTCCCATGTTGTATTCCGGCGGGTGTGTGTGGTCTCAGCGGTCCTGTAACCAGCGCGGTCAGGCATGTTTATTGATTAACCTTCACATGTAAAGCACTCTGTAAATTGAAGGTGGGTCTGTTGGAAATGGGATTTTTGAGGGTCTGAATGATGAATTGTGGGCGTCTCAGGGGCCTTGAGCGGAGACGGGAGCGTCAGCGAACAGAATTATTGTTTAAAATGTTATGTTAATGTTCATTTCAATGCTCGAATCACTGAGAGGAGAGCATGCATGACCTGTAGACTCCTCCTCTCAAACATGCCAGCTGGATTTCAATAGGTTTTGCCGATATTTTGTTTAAAAGCAGGCGATGATCAGGGCTGATTAGATCCTGTCAATCAAAAGGGGGCGGGACACATGTCAGACTGCAGCTCAGACTGTGTTGAATTCTGGGCTGTCGAAGTTAACGTGACCATAATGCATTAACAGTTAAAAACAGCGACGCTCTGTTCGACCCTATGAATCTCCCGTGGTTGCAGGTCTGCGGTTTTCCCTACATCAAACATTATTTGTAGTGCCAATAATCGCAAGAGCTTTGTGTGTTGTTACTTCTGATAAGAAACAAAGTCTCAGCTTTCAAATTCTGCCCATTTTATCACGAAATTCAAACAATTTGTGTGTGAGTGTGTGTGAGAGTGTGTTCGTCTGTGTATGTGTGTGACAGTGTGTGTGAGTGTGTTTGTCTGTGTGTGTGCGTGTGACTGTGTGTGACTGTGTGTGTGCGTGAGTGAGTGTGTGTGAGAGAGTGTGTGTGAGAGTGTGAGTGAGTGTGTGTGTGTGCATGTGTGTGTGCGTGTGTGAGTGAGTGAGTGAGTTTGTCTGTGTGTGTGCACGTGTGAGTGTGTATGTGTGTGTGTGTGTGTGAGTGTGTGAGTGTGCGTGAGTGTGTGAGTGAGCGTGTGAGTGAGCGTGTGTGTACGCGTGAGTGTGTGAGTGAGTGAGTGTGTGTGAGAGTGTGAGTGAGTGTGTGTGTGTGCATGTGTGTGTGCGTGTGAGTGAGTGTGTTTGTCTGTGTGTGTGCACGTGTGAGTGTGTATGTGTGTGTGTGCGCGAGTGTGTGAGTGTGCATGAGTGTGTGAGTGTGCATGAGTGTGTGTGTGAGTGCGTGTGCATGCGTGTGTGTGCATGTGAGAGTGTGTGCGTGTGTGTGTGTGAGTGAGAGTGTCTGAGTGAGCGTGAGTGAGAGTGTCTGAGTGAGCGTGTGTGCGCGTGTGAGTGTGTGTGTGTGAGTGAGTGTGTGAGTGAGTGTGTGAGTGAGTGTGTGAGTGAGTGTGTGAGTGAGCGTGTGTGTGTGTGAGTGTGTGTGAGAGTGAGAGTGTGTGAGTGAGCATATGTGTGAGTGAGAGTGTGTGAGTGAGCGTGTGTGTACGCTTGAGTGAGTGTGTGAGAGTGTGAGTATGAGATAAGAAACAAAGTCTTAGCTTTCAAATTCTGCCCATTTTATCACAAAACTCAAACAATAAATGGGCCTTTGCGATCTCATCTAATCCTGAACTTTCTGCAGGGAACCCATGAATCCCTCATTAGACTGAGGATGATTCTGATTGGCTAGGAACCGGCCCAGCAGCCAATCAGCACCCTCTGTGGAATGAGTGAAGGAAGCATGTGTGTGGTTGGCATTAGCCGATGTCCTGGCGCGGAGCACAGCTGCAGCGATCCTTCCCGCTGGACTCTGAGCGCTCTTTATGGGCCAGTGTGACGGTCTGGCGCTGATCCACGGCCCACGGGACACCTGTGGACACACACGCCGCTCGACACTGACCAGACGCGGCGCTGTGACTCCGCCGGCCCGGAGAGTTCAACAGGGGAGACGCAGCGACGCTTCCCTTCCATCAGAGAAACACATTCTTACAGCGGAAACATGACGACACTATCATCAGCCGACAGATACGACACACACCAGCAGAACTCCAGATCCCTTCACATGTACAGGCGTAGTTTGAGAAACGTCTATAGTGTCGAACGGAAACTAATATCATTCTAGCCTTCCCATTTACTCCAACAGCAAAAGAACAAACAAGTGTTTCTATGACTTTACAAAAGAGCGAGAGATTATGTTGGTCAGAAGAGAAAAGCAATAAAAGAAAAGTATTAATGCCAAAGTATAGTTATAAATGCACATTAAATAGTTATTAATTACATTATAATTTTATTACATAAATATTTTTTTTTACATTACATAATTCTAATTAAATTATAATAACACACATGATCATAAATATTAATAATTACATTATAATTATAATATATTAATTATATTTTTATTTAAACAATATTATTAATAACATTATATAATTTAAATGACAATTAATTTATATTATAATTAAAAATATTTAATTATTTTTAATATTAAAAATAATTAAATATCAACAACCCACATGCTCATTAATATGATTTATTTAATTGTGTTATATTACGTATATTATTAATTTACACAATGTTATTATTATCTAAATTACATTATTATTAATAATTATATTATAAATAATTATTAAAATATTATAATTATTATTTATCAATAACTCACATGCTGATCACAATTATTATTTTATATGACTATTATATTGTAATTAATTATAAACAATAACATGCTCATCAATAATATTAATTATATTATTTTTATTATTAATTAACTGTATTATATTGAATTATACTATAATTATTAATTATACATAGTGCTGTCAAACGATTAATCACATCAAAATAAAAGTGTTTACATAATATATGTGTGTGTGCTGTGTATTATTATTATGTATATATAAACACATGAATGTATATATTTAAGAAAAAAAATGTTATATTTATATATAATATTAATGATATATATATATATATACAGTATATACATATGCAAAGTTTTCTTAAATATATACATGTATGCGTGTGTATTCAAATATACATAATAATTACACACACATATATTATGTAAACACACACTTTTATTTTAGATGCGATTAATCGTTTGACAGCACTATTTATCATAAACAATATTAACGATTAATAACACCAGTAGATGTTTGTTAATATGAGGTGATGAAATGATCCGGTCTGGAGTGAAACCCTTCCTCATCATCATCATCATCATCATCCTCATCTTCACCTGTGCACGTCTTTGACAGGGAAGCCTGATGGGAAGGAAAGCGTTAATGTGATCATCAGGTCGAATCAGTGCGGCCGAACCTGAGCTCTGAGACGCTCTTCTCACTCGCCAACAATGAGACAAATCATCGAGATGAAGTGACTGATGCAAATGTCCTCAGAAACAACATAATTCTAGTATTTCACTGTTCCTTTGCCTCTTACCAAGAAAAATAGGGGCAATTTAGTCTTTTGTGCATGAATAGCTCATCTAAGGCAATCTGTGTGCGAACTCCTGCAGTTCCGGCCTTTATTTATTTTTTTCCAGCTATTTCATTTCACGACGTGTCTGTCTCTACCCAGGTGGCACATCAACATCTTCTCCCCTTTGTCTCTGGACTAATGGCTTCCATGAATGATGTGAAGTCGCCCGTCTGCCAGGTTTCTGGATGAGCCCATCTGCTTCCTGTGAGGGCAGAGTCTTCCTGTAGACACGATACGGCTGGGGAGCGTCTGACTGATCCGTCTGATCGCGGAGAACCCTCGTGCCTGAAGCTGCGGGAGATCTACGTCAGCTCAAGCGCTTATAAAGACAATTGCACAATCAAGATGATCAGAGAGGAGTCACATCATCCACTTTCTCCCCTTCTTATTTTCATCATTTAGATTATATTGATCAGGGATCTTGAGCTTGAGACGGAGTTCAGTTTCAGGAAATGAGAGGAAGTTCTGAGTTCTAGAAGTTTCTGTGCGGATTTTAATACACAGCTGGCCAAAAGTTGGGAATAATTAAGATTTTTAATGTCTTTGAAAGAGTCAAAGGCTCACCAAGGCTGCGTTTATCTGATCATAAATCCAGTAAAACAGTGAAATATTACTCCAGTGTAAATCAGCTGTTCTCTATGTGAATATATAGTAAAGTGTAATTTATTCCTGTGATCAAAGCTGAATTTATCATCATTACTCCAGTCTGTTTTATCACATAAATGCAGCTTTGGTGAGCAGAAGAGACTTTCAAAACTTTTGAAGGAAAACTGAATTAAACCCAGTTTCAGCTGAAGGTTCAGACGACACACATTTTGTCCTACAAACGTCTTCTGATAAAATGAACAAAAAAGGCTTCTATTCAGGAGTAATTCTCTAAAAGGGTCACAAGCTGACCTTTGACCTCCTGGACCAGCAGAAACAGCAGAGGAAACCTCAGCTTTTCTCCCTGATCTGATTTCCCGTG
Organism: Coreius guichenoti; assembly: GCA_039654105.1. Lineage (NCBI taxonomy): Eukaryota > Metazoa > Chordata > Actinopteri > Cypriniformes > Gobionidae > Coreius > Coreius guichenoti. The sequence continues at coordinate 35,561,792 of CM077189.1, read as the reverse complement.
GGCGTCTCCTCTCTCCGGTCCTAAGTGGATCATTCTGGCGCTTTCAGACGCTCACGGACACTCAGGGAATCCAGGTGGGAGAAAAACACCGAGTGGAATAAATAAAGAGTTCTGCTCCTTTCGCTCTTTGATTTGTCGGATTTTGTCCGCTGATAATGAGATGTTTCTGGAAGCGTGTGAAGTTGCAGTCAGTGCGTCTGGCGCAGGAGTGCGTCTCTTTTTCAACTATCCATCACGGCCGCATTCTCTAAACTCTGAATGATCAGCAGGAGCGGCGCGGCGTCCAGATGCGGCGGTAACGACACCTCATTAGTACAGCGGATAAAAGCCTCGCTGTACGGATACAGTTATTATCACTGAAACGATCGGACTCTTCAAAGCGATTAGAAATAATTACCTCGAGATGTCCACCTCCAATCTACACCAGAGACTCAAACACACTCGCTGATCACTGTCACTCATCTGATAAGCTGCTGTTCTGTAAAATCACACACACACACACACACACACAACACTGTTGTGTCTACACGAGGAGAAGTGTAGGGCGTGACTTGAACTTATCCATCAGCACATGATTGGATGGTGAAAAGTGGGCGTTACCCAGAGTTTTGCACCAATCTTTTAATTTCAAAATAAATTCCTGTTTTTGTACTGAACACCTCAAACTCGTTGTTGTGCTCCTCAAACCATTCCTGAACCATTTGTGCTTTGTGGCAGGAGCATTATCCTGCTGAAAGAGCCACAGCCACCAGGGAATACCGTTTCCATGAAAGGGTGTACATGGTCTGCAACAATGCTTAGGTAGGTGGTACGTGTCAAAGTAACATCCACATGGATGGCAGGACCCAAGGTTTCCCAGCAGAGCATTGCCCAAAGCATCACACTGCCTCCGCCGGCTTGCCTTCT
>CM077189.1:35550886-35555886 GCA_039654105.1 Coreius guichenoti | reverse complement strand
ATGTCAACAACCTGTTGCGCACACAAACACACACACACTCTGCTGCAAACACACACACACTCTGCTGCGCACACACACACACTCTGCTGCGCACACACTCTGCTGCGCACACACACACACACACACACACAACACTCTGCTGCAAAAACACACACACACACACACACACAACACTCTGCTGCACACACACAACACTCTGCTGCAAACACACACACACACACACACAACACTCTGCTGCACGCACACACACACACACACACACACACACACAACACTCCGTTGCAAACACTCGTCTCGCCCAGAGGCTTTATTCAGTTTACACATTACACAACAACAACAACATCATATTTAAAATAAACATTTATATGTGTATAAAATATTATTTATTATATGAAAAAATTATATATCATATGAACAATATATTATATTATTATTATTTACTATATATATATATATATATATATATATATATATATATTCATATATATTCAGTATTGCAATCTATTCTGGTTAAACTCTGGTTAACTAATAATAATAATAATAATAATAATAATATAATGTTATTATATATGTTTATTTTATGTGGATCATTATATACAGTATATGTTATGTAAAAATTATATAATAATAATAATTATAATTTGATTTTATATATATATATATATATATATATTCCACATAAATATTTTTTGTGTACAAAATGTTATTTATTATAAGAAATAATTATTATATAAAAATATTTTATAATAATATATAATATTAGAAATGATTTAAAATAATAATCATCATATATATAAAATATATAATTATTACATTAAAAACATTATGCAACATTCAAATTTTTAATATTTTTTCAAAAAAAAAAAAGAATTTTTTTGTCAAGCAAAAATAATTCTATAATTCACTTTCATGCAGTATTGCGATGCGTTCTGGCTGAACTCTCGAATTTTTCATTTTCATAAACTGTAGGAAGCAAAAGTTACTTATGTCTCTTGATTGTGAATACAATTATAACAGGTTTGTAGTAATAAACCTTTATTTAATAATTCCATATTTGTACCATAATACGATGTTAGGCTTTGAGTCAGCACACGTTTATTATTTAAACACACGTTTAGAGCAGAAATATGAGCAGATCTCCATCAGAGCGGAGGAAAGAATGGCAGCGGTTTGTGCAGAATGGGGTTATTTATAATAATCATACAGTATTATGAGACGGTGGGTGTGCTAGAGACGGACCAATCAGACGCCAGGACGCTAGTGGGAATCATTCAGTTGGGTGACGTCCAGGATCTAAACCACATGACCAGGAGAATCACATTAGGACATGTGAAGACTGAGAAGCTGAACTCAAACAATCCTCCAGCACCCTCTGGACACTTCAAACCACAGAATCACCAAAACAACACGAGATGAAGAGGTCAGAGGTCAGAGGTCAGAGGTCAGGATCACCATAAAGATCATCCCGTTTCACGACAGCGAAGAACGAGACGCTGCACAGATCAGATTGAGAAAGAGACTGTGAATGTCTCACAGCAGCTCTACGTCATTATTAACATCAGCCCTCTCGTGTCTGCGAGGTGTTGTGTAGGAGATTCACTGCCGGTCTGAAGGAGTCGAACTGAGGTCAGTCTCTGAGCGCGTGTGACATCACACACATCAACTGACCGCTGAAGATTTATGGAGCTATTAGCATCTTTGACAAACTCCCAGCAGAACTGTGTGTGTGTTACAGCAGACGGCGGGAGCGTGAGCCGCGAGGAACGCCTGAGACGCCGGACACTGGACGACAAAACCTCATCACAACACACACACACACAACCTCATCACAACACACACACACACAACCTCATCACAACACACACACACACACACACAACCTGATCACAACACACACACACAACTTTATCACAACATATCTCTACACTAATGCACAATATATATCATATTTCACATCAAACTGTACAAAAAAAAAAAAAAAAATATATATATATATATTTATATATATATATATATATATATATATATATACGAATTATAGAATTATTTTTGCTTAACAAAATTCACTTTAATAATATATATATATATATATATATATATATATATATATATATATTATTATTATTGTTGCTTTTTTTAAATGTTGCATATTATTTTTTTACTGTGACAAAGCAAAAGAACAATATATATGAATATATACTATATACCTTTGTCACAGTAAAAAAAATACTAGTAAATTTTATTAATCAACATTAATTTAATTATTTATGTATAAATAAAAATAAATAATTTATATATATATATAAAATATTAATTATACTATTTATTTGTTTGTTTGTTTATTCATTTATAATAATTAATAAAATTACATTAATCAAACTAACCAAAAATCTAAGTGTACAAAAAACAAACATAATAAAATACTTTATTTATTTATTTAATTTATTTATAATAAAATAAATAATAAATAAATGCATAACTGATAAATAAATAATTTATTACATTTTTATTAATTAAATTAATAAAAAAATCATAAAATATTTAAATATTTATAATAAAATGAAAATAAAATACAAAACAATAAATAAATAATACATAGTTGATAAATAAATAAAGTATTTATTTATAAATGTATAATTTATAATAAATTAAAATTTGTTAATTAAATCAATAAAAAAGTTACAGACTACAAAAACGAAACACTATTTATAAAAATAAATAATAGGTAAAGATATTATTTATTTATAATTAAATTATATTTTATTAATTAAATAAAAAAATACAGATTGTACAAAAATACTAGCCTCATAATTAAATACATTTATTGGTCCCACTTTATATTAGGTGGCCTTAACTACTATGTTCTTACATAAAAAAAATAAGTACAATGTACTTATTGTGTTCATATTGTATTGCAAAACACTTTTGCTGATATTGAGGTGGGATACGGGTAAAGTTAGGGACAGGTGTGGTGGTATGGGTAAGTTTAAGGGTAAGGTTTTGGACCGGTGTGGTGGTATGAGTAAGTTTAAGGGTAAAGTTAGGGACAGGTGTGGTGATATGAGTAAGTTTAAGGGTAGAGTTAGGGACAGGTGTGGTGATATGAGTAAGTTTAAGGGTAGAGTTAGGGACAGGTGTGGTGGGATGGGTAAGTTTAAGGGTAAAGTTAGGGACAGGTGTGGTGCTATGGGTAAGTTTAAGGGTAAAGTTAGGGACAGGTGTGGTGGTATGGGTAAGTTTAAGGGTAAAGTTAGGGACAGATGTGGTGGTATGTGTAAGTTTAAGGGTAAAGTTATGGACCGGTGTGGTGGTATGGGTAAGTTTAAGGGTAAAGTTAGAGTCAGGTGTGGTGGTATGGGTAAGTTTAAGGGTAAAGTTAGGGACAGGTGTGGTGGGATGGGTAAGTTTAAGGGTAAAGTTAGGGACAGATGTGGTGGTATGTGTAAGTTTAAGGGTAAAGTTATGGACCGGTGTGGTGGTGTGGGTAAGTTTAAGGGTAAAGTTAGGGACAGGTGTGGTGATATGAGTAAGTTTAAGGGTAGAGTTAGGGACAGGTGTGGTGGGATGGGTAAGTTTAAGGGTAAAGTTAGGGACAGGTGTGGTGCTATGGGTAAGTTTAAGGGTAAAGTTAGGGACAGGTGTGGTGCTATGGGTAAGTTTAAGGGTAAAGTTATGGACCGGTGTGGTGGTATGGGTAAGTTTAAGGGTAAAGTTAGGGACAGGTGTGGTGATATGAGTAAGTTTAAGGGTAGAGTTAGGGACAGGTGTGGTGGGATGGGTAAGTTTAAGGGTAAAGTTAGGGACAGGTGTGGTGCTATGGGTAAGTTTAAGGGTAAAGTTAGGGACAGGTGTGGTGGTATGGGTAAGTTTAAGGGTAAAGTTAGGGACAGATGTGGTGGTATGTGTAAGTTTAAGGGTAAAGTTATGGACCGGTGTGGTGGTATGGGTAAGTTTAAGGGTAAAGTTAGAGTCAGGTGTGGTGGTATGGGTAAGTTTAAGGGTAAAGTTAGGGACAGGTGTGGTGGGATGGGTAAGTTTAAGGGTAAAGTTAGGGACAGATGTGGTGGTATGTGTAAGTTTAAGGGTAAAGTTATGGACCGGTGTGGTGGTGTGGGTAAGTTTAAGGGTAAAGTTAAGGACAGGTGTGGTGGTATGTGTAAGTTTAAGGGTAAAGTTAGGGACAGGTGTTGTGGTGTGGGTAAGTTTAAGGGTAAAGTTAGGGACAGGTGTTGTGGTGTGGGTAAGTTTAAGGGTAAAGTTAGGGACAGGTGTTGTGGTGTGGGTAAGTTTAAGGGTAAAGTTATGGACCGGTGTGGGGGTATGGGTAAGTTTAAGGGTAAAGTTATGGACCGGTGTGTTGGTATGGGTAAGTTTAAGGGTAAAGTTAGGGACAGGTGTGGTGGTATGGGTAAGTTTAAGGGTAAAGTTAGGGACAGGTGCGGTGGTATGGGTAAGTTTAAGGGTAAAGTTAGGGACAGGTGTGGTGGTATGGGTAAGTTTAAGGGTAAAGTTATGGACCGGTGTGTTGGTATGGGTAAGTTTAAAGGGTAAAGTTAGGGACAGGTGTGGTGGTATGGGTAAGTTTAAGGGTAAAGTTATGGACCGGTGTGGTGGTATGAGTAAGTTTAAGGGTAAAGTTATGGACCGGTGTGGTGGTATGAGTAAGTTTAAGGGTAGGGTTAGGTGTCAACAGTGTAATTATAAATGTAACTACAGAAATTAATTACAGTTGTAATCACATGCAGGTAATTTTTAAAATGTAAGTACAAATGTAAAAACATGTATGTACACAATAAGTGCATTGTATCAAATTATTAATTTAAATGTTAGTACATAGTAGTTAAGGCCACCTAATATAAAGTGGGTCCCATTTATTTATTTAATAAATGTAATGTTTCTTAAATGTATTTATTTGCGATTTTCCAATTTTTCCCTTTTGTCTTTGGTGAGGAATATTCCCAGGCATTCCTGACAGAAGTCATGAGACTCCCACAGAAAGC